>OX451215.1:211152697-211478325 GCA_949628195.1 Phasia obesa | reverse complement strand
AATAAAGTATTGGAAACTGAAATGATACGGTATTTTTAACCGCCTACTTTAAGGAATTTTTTAAATTTGTCTGCTAATAATACGAAGTTTTGTTAGGTACTTTAAAAAAAACAAAAGCTTTTAAGCTCTGTTAGAAAGTACAAAAAACACAATAATTGTATTATTGCGTATTAAATACTTTGAGTATAGTTAAGGTATTTTCTTTTAACTTCTAAACAACTTTTTATATTAGTATTTTGTATTACACAGTGCAACACGGAAAAAAATAACCATATACGGACACCTCTACGTGATAAAAGACCAAAAAAAAAGACCCTTGTCTCCCAGTTTTGCCCAAAATCCTCCAGTTTTTTTTTATGGGCCCTCAAAGATGTGGGGCCTCGATGTCATTTTTGCAAAAAAATGATCATTTACTCAAGCTCATATTTTGCAAACCGTTTGAAATTTTGATATACTCTCTGAGGCAAAGTTGTAGCTCTTGTCATAAAGAACAAAAATTGTTAACATATAAAATCATCTTCAAGGTCAAAATCGCAAAAAACTTAAAAAAATTCAATTTTTTACCTTTTTTCCCCTGTTCAGGTGCATAGGTAGCAAACCGTTCAAAATTCAAGGAAACAATCAACTACAAAAATGAACCCAAGATCCAAAAAAACAACTTTCTAGAACATATGAACTAGGAATGATTCTTAACACCGTTTAGGTAGCGCTTAGGTAGCCGAAATGAATTTAAATTCATGAATTTAAATTCATTTTGACCTTGAAGATGAAGTGTTTTTGATTTTATATGTTAACAATTTTTGTTCTTTATGACAAGAGCTACAACTTTGCCTCAGAGAGTATATCAAAATTTCAAACGGTTTGCAAACTATGAACTTGAGTAAATGATCATTTTTTTGCAAAAATGACATGGAGGCCTCACATCTTTGAGGGCCCATAAAAAAAAACCTTGAGGACTTTGGGCAAAACTGGGAGACAGGGGTCTTTTTTTTTTTTGGTCTTTTATGACGTAGTGGTGTCCGTATATGGTTATTTTGCCATGACTTAAAAAATTACACAGTGCGTTATTGTATACAGAAAAAAATTATTGATCCAATTATAGAATTTAATTAGTTTCAGGTACAAATTTAACTTAATGTTTTACTAATTCAAGTATTCATTTAATTAGCATTTTATTTTGATCTTTCTTAATTAAGTATATAATTGAATCAATTAAAAAAAAAATAATTAAACTTTTAATTGAAACTAATTAAAACTTTTAATTATCGCATATGTAAAGAAAATTAGCTGTAAATTTTTACAAGTCTTAAAAGACAAATTGTCTACAAAAGGACATTCAGAAATTTCTTTTGTTAAAATAAAAGTTATTCCTTCAAAAGAAACGCTTAATATGAAACAACAATTAAAATCCTAACGAGTAAACACAATGTTGTACGATAACGCAGTGTTAAAGCAAAAAAAAAAAAAATTAATTAAATTTTTAGAAAGATGTTTAACTATATGTAATTTTATGTTTCTATAATTTAGAACTTAATCAACCAAAAAACAAAAAAAAATGTGTTCAAATTTACAATTTTATATTTTATTGACAATTTTGTTATTTATAATCTTTGACTCCCTGAATCCAAAAATAGTTTTAAAAAAAATTCTATCTCTTACTGTGTTTTAGCCATACATTTATCAAAATATGGCTTTCAGGCACATGCGACCGAGTATGAAATATATTCTAATTCGAGTTCTATCAGCCCACATTTTAAAGAGGATTTAATAAAATCTACTATTGTTTTATAAAAAGTTATATTTAATTGCCAAAGTTATCTATTTAACCAACCTAATTAATAAAATAAAATAAAATTAAATTAAATTTATTTAACACTAGCTGTGCCCACACACGTTGTGTATGTCCTGACAATATTTTGTTCGATTTTTCTTTAAAAGTAATCCACACCAAATTTTATGACTCTTATGTATTTACTTAAAATAAAGGTACCCATCCCTAGATAAAATTCTAAAATTTATAAAAAATTCTACACTTCTAAAAATTATTGTAAAGTTCTGTAAAAGGTGTTTAAAATATTTTAATAACAATGTTATTCCACAAAGTAAAAATACAAATCAAGTACAAATTTTGTTCAATTGGCTATTTGGCAGTAAGTAATTCATATTTTGTGATTATTTTAAAACAGCGTCGTCTATTGTGCAACCGTATTCCGCTTTCAATTAATTTTGTGGTTATTTTAAAACAGCACCATCTGCTGCGCAGCCGTATTTAAAATATATCGCTTCCAAAAATAAAATATGCCTTAAAGTATGCAGTACCTTTTAATCGCTAAAAAAAATCGAAGTATTGTAAAGCTCTGTAAAAGACAGACAAGAAAAGAGTTACTAATTATTTTAGAACAGCGCCATCTGTTGCGCAACATTGTTTAAAATTTACTGTTTTCGAAAATAAAAGATGCCTTAAAGTATGCAGTACCTTTACATCGTTAAAAAAAAGTCAGCGTACTTTCACTGCTTTTTCTCCATTTTCTCTTCGAAATAAGATATTTCTTCAAAAAAAAAATACCCTATATTAGAATCAGGAGACTAAGGTACCTCCTCCCAAAATTTTGTTAAAATCCATCCAGTAGTTTTTACGTGATGCGAACACAAACAAAAAAAAAATATTTACAGACAGCCAGATAAACAGCCAGACAGACAGCAAACGATTTACTATTTTATTATATGTATAGATTATATTTAAAATATAAACCCGTAAAATTAGATTCTAATAATTTAAAAAAACTAAACACAAAACTTTAAAAAAATTTTTTGTTTGTTTTTAGTCATACTGTGGTTACATACCAGCAAACTTTTCACAATTTGGTTACTAAAAATATATTATGGTTATCAAATATATATTTATTGTGGAATATTAATCAATCTTTGGTGGTAGTTTATTTTTTTTGGGCGCAGTAAGCATTTAGTGATCAATAAGTAACAAGAACTTGTTTGACGTGACCATAGTAATGATTAAAACAACTACAAGTGTTTCATCGCAACCAAAGATCATAAGATGTTTCTTGTGACCACAAAATAACTATGCCTTCTCTCAGCTTATAGATACAAGTAAAACATTTGTTTGTTGCCACTGTTTTGTTTAATTTACTCGTAATACAGTTTTCATAATTACAAAACTAATGCATTTAACTGTAGAATCGGAATGTACCTTACATTCCACTGAAGTAGCTGAGTATCTAATCATAAGAAACGACCCCGTTAACTAAGTATATTTGTAACTATCATCAGCATTGAGGAAAACTACCCATTAATTCAAGGAGTATTCCTACATAATGTCTATTATGTCTTTAGGCCTGTATATTTTGCTTTTGTTTGCAGACTCAAAAGCATTTTTACATCTAGCACTTAAACAATTTGTAATATTTGGGTAACGTAATATTAAAGTTACGTTTTTTGTTGATTGATATCTGCTAGAATTTTAATCGTGTATTCTTAAGCTTCTCATTTACTGCAATGCATGGAAAATGTATTCGAAAACTTTTCCAAAATTATAATCAGACACAAAGGTAAAAAGGAAGACAGGTAATTTATTTTTTTTTCTCCTTTCCTTATTGATGGACATGTGATGTATTGAAGAAGGCAGATGTAAGATAGTGCTACGTATAGTAAGTGTATAAAGTTATATATTTAAGCATGTATGTAAGCATCAGAGTACCGAAATGCTCAACTCCTGCTCAATAATATGTGAGTATGTACATTTTAGTTTAGTTCTACTTCTGTATATATTGGGTCTCATGCATAAAACGTGAGCTTGAGCTCGGACTCGACTTTTTGGAGTAAAAGGTGTTTGTCCTATGCATAATAAAATTTGATGTATTTACTTTTACTCACTGCTCACGTTTGATCTCGTCTTGCTCAGTTTGAACTAAGTTAGATGAGCTTGTGTTCTTTTTCATATGCATAAAAACAAGCTTTTGCTTTCTTTTGTGAGCTCTTGCTATAATTTTGTTGAGCCTGTCTTATAGTTGACTCGCGTACACTAAAAAGGAATCATGGCTGAATATTTTGTGCCACAAAGAAATACAAAATGTTAGCAACAGCGTAAAACAAATTTATCAAGTGAGGATAAAAAATTATACAGGTTTGTATTCTTAATTAGACATTTTTTTTTTATATAATTAATAATAAAGTGATAAATACATAGGTTTGATGATAGTAGCATCTGCTGGTTGGCTAATTATTTTTTTGACGATTCAGAAGAAATACATACGTGGTGGTGCCCTCAACAACATTGATAAAATTCGACTATATTTAATTCCAAAATGAATTTAAATTCGATAACGGTACACTTACTTCGAAGTTTGTTTGTTGAGGGATTAGAATTAGCACAAAGCAATTGTGACAAATCAGTTTCCCAGTTTTTTAAAATAATTTTTTTTATTCCTTGTTTTATTCATGTCTATTTTATTTTATTATGCGACATTTCTTGTTAGCTATATTTTTATTATATTTTTCCCCGTTAATTCAATGCCAAATTTTTGCTCAATTCCTGTTACACATGTTTCTATTGTTTGTTTTTTATTTTTAATTCTTGGTAATTGACCTTTTTCTAGTAAATATTTATTTTGTTTTATTTTTTCTACTAAAAATTAAGAAATGTCATCAGTTTCTATTTTATTATTATTATTTGATTCTACTTCACTTTCACTTGACGACATTTTTGTACTTCAATATCAATTAGACGTTTGATCTCCCTTTGCTCAAGTCATTACAATTGGTTTAAACTCATTTTTATGCATACGAAATTGAGCAAAAGTTGTTGCTGTTTGATCGAACTCGACTTACGAGCAATTGCTCACCTGCCTCAACTCAGCGCTTTTACTCGTTTTTATGCATGAGACCCATTATATGTATATGCACCATACTTGGGATTTTTTTATTCGCATTAAATGTTCATTGGCATTATTTCAAATAGTTACAATGAAAAAATAGGTAACTACCATTTAATGCTACTGATTTATTTTTAATTAGAATTGTTTTTACTAATGGTAATGGGAATGCAATGAAATTGTATAATTACTAATTATAATTGATGAAAAAATCATTGTTTTTATTAAAAACAAATTTATTATTGCTGTAGGTTTTAATAACTTTACATTCACTCCAGTTTTGAAAATATGTACAATGAAATCTCCAATGGGTTAAAAATTTTATTTTTAAAAGGGTTTTTTATTCTTCTTCTGATTTTTGTTTGTTTTTATACGAAATAATGCCGATAATAGGAGAGCAAATAATGAAGATGGGACTTCTTTAAAAAAATTACTACAAAAAGGTTGATTGCAAATGTGGCCAATAATGATAATGCTTTTTTATAATTTAATCTTTGATTAATGGCAATGATTTTATTTTTTGAAATAATTGTTAATGAAACTTTTTTATTAAAAGCCATTACCATTAATGAAAACAATGGTAATAAAAAAAAAAAATTATTAGCATTATTTACAGATTACCTACAAGCAACAAACATCTGTATTGAATAATTTCATCAAAACTTAGTTATTTCTTCGATTTATTCACCTCCTAGGTTTCAAATATCAGAGAGTCAAAACAGCGATTTCTTCAAATCACTAGGTCCCTGTTTCATAGCATCAGGCGACTACAACGCTAAACATACGTTTTGGGGATCACGCCTAATAACTCCAAAAGGTCGTGTTTTGTTTGACACAATTTCAAAAATGCGTCTGAATGTGATATCGAGTGGACAACCCACCTATTGGCCTAGTGATCGACAAAAAATACCGGATGTTATTGATTTTGGCGTGATTAAGGGTATTCCAAGAGAAACGATTAAAGCTGAAGCGTCACTTGAATTATCCTCAGATCATTCACCCACTATCGTCTATATATGGGACAAAGAAAACATCATATCACCAATGACTACCACAAGCATTAATTGGTTGAAATATAGAAAGTATCTTAGTACTCATTGTTCGGAAAACATCCCGCTAAGAACACCTGAAGACGTAGAGCGGAGTCTTATTGATTTTGACCAAAACCTCAAATCAGCTGCCCAATATTCAACAATAACCCGACAATTAGCTAGATACAATCAAATTTATTCTGCAGATATCGAACGGCTCTTGGCTGAAAAAAGAAAAATTCGTAGAGAATGGCAATCACAGAGATCTCCTCAACTCAAAAGCAGACTTAAAGAATGCACGAACCGGCTAAGAGGCATGCTGGAATCTCGAAGAGTAGCATCCCTGAAAAACTATTTGGGAGACCTATACTCAACTCCTCAATCAGATTTTTCGTTATGGCGTGCTTGTAGAAACCTTAAACGGCCAGTCTTACGTAAGCCTCCCTTGCGAACTTCAGCTGGAGGCTGGGCAAGGAGTGATACCGAAAAAGGAAATTTATTTGCTGAACATTTGATAAAGGTTTTTACCCCAAATATATCGACTGATATAGTTGAGTTGCCAGTTTTCGAGGCTAGTGCTGCAGTACCCATAAGATTTGAATTTGGTGCTCTTGAAAAGGCAATAACGGATTTGAACGCCAAAAAAGCCCCTGGCGTTGATAAAACCAGTAACAAGATGTTAATTGAGTTACCCCGTGTAGCTCGCAGAATCGTTCTTTTTATTTTTAATGCCATTTTACGTTTTGAGTACTTTCCCACTGATTGGAAGGTGTCCTTGGTTACCATGATTCCTAAACCAGGAAAAGACCACACAAAAATTGAATCATACAGACCTATAAGCCTTTTATCAAATATGTCAAAGCTGTTTGAGAGGATGTTAATAACTAAGCTTAACCCTATTCTAAGCGACAAAGGATGTATTCCAAACTATCAATTCGGCTTCAGGAAAAAACATAGTACGATCGAACAAACTCACAGGTTACTCAATGTTGTTAAGAAGACATTTGAAGAGAGAAAATACTGCTATGCGCTTTTTAATGACGTTTCTCAAGCATTCGATAAGGTATGGCATGAAGGCCTAATATATAAGCTAAAACTGAATTTGCCCGTGTTGTGAAAGAAGGAGATTTTTTGAGCTCACCCCAGCCAATCAAAGCCGGAGTTCCCCAAGGTAGTATATTGGGGCCCTTTTTATACTTATTGTATACATCAGACATGCCAACTAGTAACCGAGTTCACACATCGACATTTGCTGACGACACAGCTTTTTTGAACATTCACGAAAGACCCGAAGTAGCATCACGATATTTACAAGACCACATCTGCAATTTAGAAAAATGGTTGAAGAAATGGAGAATAAAGGTGAATGAACAAAAATGCACTCACATAATTTTCACACTGCGTAGAAAATCTTGCCCCCCTATTTGGATAAATAACCAAACGATTACCTCAGCTTTCAGACGTCAAATATCTCGGCATACATCTTGACCGGCGCCTTACATGGAAACGGCACATAGAAACAAAGTTAACACAAATGCAGTTGAAAGCAGTCCAACTAAACTGGCTAATTGGCAGAAATTCTACTCTAGCTTTAGATTGCAAACTTTTATTATACAAGTCAATTCTAAGACCAATATGGTGTTATGGCATTCAATTATGGGGCACTGCCTCAGCTACCAACGTAGAAAAAATTCAAAGGCGCCAAAATAAGATTCTACGTATTATTACATCTGCTCCCTGGTATATAAAAAATTCGAGCATCCATAAAGATCTAAACGTGCCATCAGTTAAAGCAGAAATAACGAAACTTGCCATAAGGTATTTAAAGAAGCTTGAAACTCATCCGAATCCACTGGCCCGTAACATACTAACTGAACCTGGTTACATTCGACTAAGGAGGGACACTGCTTCTCTCATCCGTACAATAAATTACAGTAACCGTGAAACATACATTTTTTTATCCAGCACTGGTTGGACTTAACAAAGATATTTTTAGACTTAAGATATGAGTAATTATTGATAGTTCAATTATATTGAAGATACAATAAATAAAAATTGCGAAAAAAAAATTAGCATTATTTATAATTCAATGCTAATGAAATTGTCAATTAATTACTTAATCTAATTAATTAGTCCCGTGTATGATATGCACATATAAATAAGAGCGATCATAAATGGAAAAAAATTTTACAAAAATTTATATAAAAGAGCACTAATGATAATGAGCTAATTCATTAACTATCGTTAATGTACATATGTATGCTAAAAAAAGAAACAGTTACACTTATTCATGTGTGATCGTAGGCAGAGCATTTTTAAAATAAATCAGTCAAGTGCGAGTTAGTCTCACACACGTAGGGTTCCGTACTATGTTTAGTAAGACTTTAAAATTTCAAGTTGCCAATTTTTTTATGTCTTGTGGGGCATTGTTTAATTTTAAAATTAAAGTCATATTTGCGAAAATTGTATCATTATTAGAACATTTTAGTAATTGTTATTATAGCGACCATGGCAATATACTTTTTTCAAAAATATCAAAAAACAAGGTAATATTCGTGAAAAACATGTCACTACTGGACACCCTTAAATGTTTAATAATTGTTATAGTGGTCGTAGTAACACGTCTACTGTAAACATTTCAAGAGTCTACCTATTACGATTTACAAAATAAGGCTATTTACGTAAAACTCATATCACTGTCGGAACATCATTTTTCTATAAATATATGAAGAGTCTACATATTACGATTAAAAAAATAGTCACTATTCGTGAAAAACATATCACTGTCGGAACACCCTTTAATTTTGGTAATTGTCACATCGGCCGTGGCAACACATCTTCTGTAAAAAATTTTAAGAGCCTTCCTATTAAGGTTCAAGAAATTAGGCGTAATACATAAAAATCACGTCACTGCCGGTAAACCCTTTAATTTTTATTATTTTTTATAGCGGTCATAGTAATATTCCATCTATGAAAATTTCAAGAGTCTACCTATTATCGCTCAAAACTTAGGCCGTGTACATGCAAATCACGCACTATCGGAACACCCTGTAATAGTTAGGTTAAATTTTGTATACTAGTGTATAAAGCGAACATAGCTTTAATTACTGTCTGCAAATTTTAGACATAATCGTAATTAACTCGTCACTTTCGGAACACCCTATAAGTTTAAGTATTTGTTCTCTGAAAATTGCAGTATTTGTTCTCTGAAAATTTCAAGAGGTATAGAACTTTAAGTTGCAATAAAACAACGATGGATAATTCGATTGACATGAATTTTATTTATCCGAAAGATAATCTTGTGGCATTACATTTTAGATATGATTTCTGGCATATGACCGCCAGGGCTGGCGCGGATGTAGTCCAATCTGGACCTGTAATTTTCGATTACTTTTACCAACATTTGTGTCCGTATATCGGCAATAACACGGCGAATGTTGTCTTCCAAAAGATCAAGAGTTTGTGCCTTATCCGCATAGACCAATGACTTTACATAGCCCCACAGAAAGTAGTCTAGCGGTGTTAAATCACAAGATTTTGGAGGCCAATTCATAGATCCAAAACGTGAAATTGCACTATTTTCACTATCGCACTATTTACAAGCGTTGTTCAGGCGCGAGAGTATTCATGATGAATTGCCAAACCAAACTGAGAATAAATCACTTGACAGCTGTTTAATCGGTCGCCATCTTAAAAAGTAATGCCAACTTAAAGTTCTATACCTCTATAAAAAACAACCGGTATTCCCGGTTCCAAACTTAGGCCATATACATGCAAATCACTTCGCTATCGGAATGGCCTTTAATTTTTGGGTTGATTCATTTATACTTGTTTATATAGCGAATATAACCATAACCATGGAAACCAGTAACTCCACAGTTATTCTGCCAAATTTCCCAATTATTGGTGTTGCCCTTTAAAGAGTAACATAGTGACTGTGGTTTGGAGCTAATTCGCAAACAGAGCGATTAAGTCCGGTATTCTGTTGCACTCCAACAGATGCACCGATTGCGTGTTAGAAGTTTATATAGTCTACAACTCCTAATCAAGGTGTATGTATGGGCATGTTTTTGTCAGCCATGTTCATAAATTGTCCAACAAGGGCGTTGGTAGATGCATTCTTGTTCGCTCAGTGGTAAGATCACCGTCAGGTTAAGGCAACACTGGCAGGCACTGTCGTAAAATCTGTAGCACATCGTATGTGAATTGACGCCGTTAGTTTATTTTCTCTGGGATTATGTAAGTTTAAATCCAGATAAACCAGAAACGATCGAGCACTGGGGAGAAAATATTCAACGCGTTGTTGACGCAAAATAATGTGATTTACTGCAAAGGTTCTATAAAAAATGTATCTCCAGGTTACGCTATGTACGAGCTAGCCGCTGAAGCCACATGCCAGAATTCATATTCAAACATTAGTACCCTACAATTTTGTAATTATTAAAGCCATTTGGATGGTTATTAAAGACGTTTTGCTGTCTTTTATCTTATTGTTTTATTTGTTATAAAAAAAAAAATTTTCTAGCCAATACGTCTTTTACAAATAATTTCTTTTTTTTTCTTTATTAAATTGAAATATTCTGTTATTAAATTCCTAATTAAATTCAAGATTGCTATTGTTTATAATATATTTTTAAGTAAGTCAAGTAGTTAAGTTTGAGAACGATTTTCTACTTGAAATTTATTTATTTATTAAATATTTCTACGGCAGCTGCATGTATGCATGAATAAAAAAAGGTTTTTCTAAGATTTCCATTCATTATACTAAAATTCTAATTATATAAAGATTCCTTTTAATGTAATCAAGCTGGCATACATATGTATGTGTACTTATGTTAACATTTATTATGTAAAACTTCTAGAATGAAAACGAAATAAAAATCTTCTAAGAAATATTCTTTTACCGAGAATTAATTCTTTTTCTATTCATTGCAGATACTAGAGTAGTTATTCGAATAAATATTTTTTCTATAAATTTAAATTAAAAGAATTCTTTTTTGAGTTAAGGAATAAGGGCCATATTCACAAAAAATATTTTATGTTTATGAAAGGTTTAATAAAGAAGGTTTAATAAACATAAATAATTTTGTATGAAAATATGTCTTATAAACCTTTTAGAAATCAAAACTTTTTTTATGAATTTGGCATTAAAAATTTATTTGATTAATATTAGTCGCTTAATCGAATATTTCAATGTTGAAATAATATATTTTATTTTTTTAATAAAACTTTATTAGTACTGACGCAACTCTCAAACGAAGCAGGTCCTTAAAGATACACAAACTCTTGATATCTGGATAACAGACAGTCGCAAATATGGTGAGGTACCGATTTTTAGCCGTATCACTGTACTCGCGACTAATCTTTTCTGTCATAAATACGATAATAGAAAGTTCTGGAACAATAAGTTCCACGAGCGACACAGTTATCTGTGCAAGCCTGTCGTGCCTTTGCCACTTGCATTTTAAACAAAGGTTCAGGATCAATCAATATATCTTTTTTGTAAGTTTATCAAGTAAAACTGGAGCCATTTATATTTTGCTTATTAAATATATGTTTTATCCCACGAACCCCCTTATGGCTTGAAACTTTAACTAATTTCATCAAAGAGTGTCCAAGCAATCCAAGATTCTAACGTACGCAAGTACATATGTTCACCACCATCGAAGTTGAAGCCTGTTAGACAAAAAGATATCTGCGTAAAAGACAGTCATCTGTCTCCAAATAAGCCCTTCACCTCTTCTCTTATACTTGCCATTAGTATAATTTTTTCCTTTAAACATGACCGGCATCCGGAACTTATAGAAAGATACTTCGAAATAGTTTTTTCGGAAAAGCAAAAATCAAAACTGTTACAGCTAAAAAAGCCATAAACGTTAAAATAAGGTCTTGCCTAGGAAAGCCTTGCAATTCTTAATTTTACTTTTTTTATTATTGGTTATTATTGCTTATATGCATGAAAAATTACCGCTTATTTTAGGACAGAAGTACGCTACATTTAATTAAAATTATTTTCCATCGAAAGCTAAGATTTTGTCATCTCTCTAGAACTTTGTGCATTCCCAGTTATTCCCAGAATAACTTTTGATTTTTAAGGGCAGAAAGAATTCAAGCCAATTCTTGATATTTTTTGAAGCAGATAGTAGTCAATAGAGTGTGAGCTATACCACAGATGGTTGTCGTATCAGTTCTCCCATGATCGTTTGGTCTCATGTTAACAGCTCATAATGGGTGACACCCTTCTGGTCATATTAGATGCAGAGAATTGCCTTGAGGCCACTGATATGCAGCTTTGGTGTCAATGTCCTGTTTAGATTAATTCCTATTTTATCAACTTTTCATCCCCCGTAACAATGTGACAGAGAAACTTTTGTTTTGTGGAGTTGGCTTTCATTTCTGTGGTCTTCAATTTCGTTGACTCTGGATGAATCCATACAATTTTTTCCGGATTCTGCAACAACTTCTTTCGTTTGACACAAATTTTGATCAGCAAGGTTTTCAATGAAATTTTTTTAAGGAATATGGAACTCAGAACTAAGGTGCGATCCATTTTAATTGATCTAAATCAAGGTACTGAATAAAATTGTTTCAATTTGTATGGGAGCTACCATGCCCACTGTCCCGATCCAATCTATACTCTGTTTAGTGCAAAGTTTCAAGACTATATCTATTGTAGTTCTCTAAGTACACAGTAATATTTTTTCATTTGTATGGGAGGTACCACGCCCGCCGTCTCAATTCAATCTGTGTTTTATTAGACTATGCACATTAGCATGAAGGTTATTTGTGTAAAATTACAAGACTCTACCTGTTGCAGATCTCTAGGTAGACGACAATAATTTTTCACTTTGTATGGGAGGCACCACGCCCCCTACTCCAAGCGAGCCTGTGTTTTTTGAATCTAAGTATATTAATAATTGGGTTAATGGTGAAACATTTCCAAGATCTACCTATTATAGTTCTCTAGCTAGTTAAACAAAGTGGGCGTAAAAGTAGGCGTGGTAAATTTTTATTTTCCTAGAAACCTAAGTTAGGTTATAATAAAGACTTAAAAAATATTGGCCAAATCAGTGCAGCAGTTCTTAAGTGATGCGATTCGAATAAATAAATAAATAATTCTAATAAATAAATAATTATTTAATTTTAATCGATTACCCGAATAAAAAGAATAGATGCAGTTTTATTAAATCTAAATAAATTCCAGTATTAAAAATCCCTTGTTAAGATACCAACCCAGTAGAGTGCTGCTTACAATATTTGAAACAACAATTAAGGTTTTATTTCAGTTTAAATATATTTTGAATTCCTTAATAGGGAAAAGGGGACAACTTTATCTTTATATGTAGGTAAGAATGCATAAGTATATATGTATTGTAATATTTATAGGTGCTTTAAAGGCAAAGACTCTACGTATGTAGAGGCTGGCTATGAAAATAAATATACAACACTTGCCAAAACTAACACACTCAACCACAATTATATTTACTCTCATGAATAAATGAAATGGAATTTGTTTTGCGTGAACACGTATAATGACATTTAAGGTGATGTGTATAAATCTGTGTAAACAGTTTTCTTTGTATTTATTCTTTGTTTCGTTTTACTTTCGGCAGTTCATATTCGTAGTATAAAAGTAACAAAATACAAAGAAAAAAAAAATCCAATTTATAAAATATGTTAAAACGACGCACATTGGGTTGAAATTGCTAAAAAAAACGGCTCTTAATTCAGGCGCTATAGATAGCAGTTATTTATTCGTTTCGTAGTATTAAGTGGGTCCTTACTACTTAGAAAAAATCATTTTTGAAAAAAAAAATTGTTTAAACGCCAGGGGTATTCGTTTTTCAGCTCGTATGAATATTTAAATTGCTTGGGAAGCTCCATTTTTAAAGATAAATGAACGAAATTTGGGCAATTTGATTTTTTTAGGTTAGTAACTCAACAATTCAACGAAATGGGTAAAGGATTTCGTATAGCCGCCATAAAAATTTTTCCCGGAAATAGGCCATACTAATCTTTATTTATTAAAAAGTTTTTATAAATATAAATATTTATGTTTAATACCATTTTATGTTTAATACTATTAGTTTTCATATTCGCGTTCAGAAATATAAATATGATCGGAATTAATTTCTTCAGAAATTTTAGGTAATAATAGAAGGTCCAATACCTGCTGTGGTAACACGTAATGTTTGCTCATATTACTAATAATAGGATCAGAGCTTATTAAAAATCTATTGAAAATATCTTCATTGGACTTTTCACGACTGCATTTCCATGAAAAATGTTCTCTGTATGATTTAAAATCTTTATTACGAGCTTCCTGTGCTTCCTCCGATAACTGGCCAATAGGTAACAGTGCATATGTAATAATCTGCGGACTGTGTATTAAAAATTTATGTAAAACTACATACATATATATGTACAAACTTACATACATACATGATTAATGCAGTGAGTGCGTTGCTAAGCATACACGATTTTTTTTTAATGTTGAAATAGAAAACATTTTTTTCCTTCTTATCTCAAAAAAAAAACCCGCAAAATGTTTTTATATGATTTTTAAGTAGACATATCATAGAAAATTCCAATTTTTTTTTTACCCAAGCTTCCCCAAACCGGATTTGAATTTCTACTTGAAAGTGAAAAATGATTGTTTTTAACACCACTTTTAAAAAAAAATATTAAAAATATTTCTACAACAAAAATATTTAACTGAGATACACATTTGAGTTTTAAAATACCTGAAGTTGAAGGTTGCATTGAAAAATATTACTTTTATGCTAGGAAAATACAAAAATTTCATAAAAAAAAAAAATTTTTTTTTTCCTTTTTTACCACTGTTTTCAAAACTTAAAAAAAAAGTTCAACTTTGACAACGCACAACTCGAAAAGTAGATAACATAGAAAAATGAAAAAGATAATTAGTGATGCGCAATTTTGTTTACTATAACCTGAAATAGATTACTTTTTAAAAATATAAATTTACAATTTTTAATTAAGAGCCATTATTGGAAATTTCAACCCAACGTGCGACGCAGAGTAGAGCCATTTGAGTTTTTTCGTTGCAAAAATCATATCTTTTGAACCGAATATGATAATTAAACAGTTTAAACAGAATATGATAGATAACTGTTCAGCCTATGAAATGAGCGTTTGGAAAGGGTGCTACGCTTTGTAGGGGTCTACTTATGGGTTATTAAAATTAAAATTAGTAGAAAAATCAATTTTATGGTAACTAAAAAAAATTATTTTTTGGCCTTCCTTTTGCTCCTCTGGTTGATGTGATGGGTTTATCTACTGCCAATATAGCCAGGATGTTGTCTTCATTAAGCCAGTCCTCGTATTTGTTCTGAATGGTTCGATTAGATTTCACCCATTTTGCCTTAATATTTGTAGTATATCAGATAAAAATTATTTTTTTATAATTTCGCTTCTCTCAATATTTCCGTATAAGTTATCAAGTTCTTCTAAAGCAGCTTCCGTGAAAAACTTTGGTGTGGTTGACTTTCTAAACAGTTCAAATAATTTTAAATTGTTCAACGCCTTATTTTCAGTACTTAAATTGTTTAATGGTTTCAGTAATTGTTGCGCCAACTTTCAGTCGTAGACTAATCCAGGCATTATGCTGATTTTGCAATATATAGGCTTATGCTACCATGCCTAAAAATTTACTACTAAAAAAAAAAATTAAACAAAAATTTACTACAAAAAAAAAAAACTACTGTCAGTCAAAACATTTAAGGGATGGACGCCATACAATTTCTGCAACCATGTCTTTTTAACCTTTTTTACTTCTAGAAGCCAAACGGACACGTACAGGCAGATAAAACCTTTTGAATTATGTAAAGAAATAATCAAAGAACAGGTTTTGCAAATATGGAAAATATAGAAAAATATAGATTTTTTTTATTTTCCTTCAAAGTTGAAAAATAGTGAAAAAACAGATAGTTTTTAAATAGTGATTTACCAGGAGAAACACAAAGCAAACAGTTATTTTTTTTTATCATTATACATTTAATAAATACATCAATACAAACAAAAAATATGGCGATTCGTTACCTATTTGACGTGATATTACACCTCAAATCGCAACAAATTGACTAAAAATTGTGTGTTTTTTTGAAAACCGAAAGTCGATCACCTTTGAACGGTTATATCTTTTAAACTAAAAATGTGATATTATTAAGAGTGGCATATATGAAATCGTTGAAAAGTTTCCTATAACATGGGTTTATTCAAAACTTCGTGGGCGCTCATGAAAATTTTTTGTTTTTGCAACCTCGTTTGCTCTACGGGTGCCACTGTGCGACGTTGGTATAAAAAAAAATAATAAATTCAATGCTTTAGAGGGAAATACAAAAGTCTGAGAAACAATTTAAAGTACTTTTAACGCCTTAGTATCTAGCAAGGTTTTTTAGTATTGAAAAAATTTTTTTTAAATAAATGTTTAAAGGGTAAATAAATGTAATAAGGGTAACTTAAATGAAATATATTTAGCGATTATTCCTATAAATATCTCCATCCCACTATACAATTAATATTTCCTTTCGGCTTTAGCAATTTCGAGCTTTCGTGTGACAATATTGACTTCCTTTTCATCACTGATTCCACGTAAAAGCTAGTCTTTACGCTGACATTCTTCATAAAATATCAATGTGTGCCTACCTATTATATTCAATCGAAATAGCAACAGCATCATGTATCTACTAAATGTAGATAAAAACTGCAGTAATGTAACACTTTTGGATGTTGTTAAATTATATCCTTTAATTTTATTTCATATTTTTTATGATAAATTTATTTACTTTTGTTTATATTTCGGTATAATAAAAATAGAGACATGATACTTTTAAGGCTTTTTTTTCATTGCTGTTGTTTTTTTGTGTCTGCCGTAACATATTCTATCCTTGAAGCAACAACATGTTGTTTATTGAATTAACGCAAACATATGTTCATCGTTTGTATTTCAAATAAATAAATAAAATTACTTACAATATACGGGATTCGAATAGGAACGGTTATATTTCAATACACATAATAAAATAGTAACTCATTTTCTGTCTGTCTGTCTGTCTTTATGTCTTTCTCTTTGTGTTTGCATCACGTTAAAACAACTGGATGGATTTAACAAAAGTTTGTGAAGAGGTACCTTAGTATGCTGATTCAAATATAGGATATTTTTTTCCGCAAAAATATCTTATTGCAAAAGAGAAAGTGACGAAAAAGCAGTGAAAGTACTCAAATTTTTTTTTTAACAATTTAAAGGTACTGCATACTTTAATGCATCTTTTATTTTTAAAGTATTTTCACTCATTTTCTGTCTCTCTTTTACAGAGCTAAACAACAATTTTTAAAATTTTAGAATTCTTTCCAGGGATGAGTGCTTTTGTAGAAAGTAAATACGTAAGAGTTTTAAAATTTGGTGTGGATTACTTTCAAAGCAAAATCAAACAAAATATTGTCAGGACGCACAAAACGTGTGTGGGCACATTTAGCCAAGGATATTTTATGTTATAAATGCATGAAGTTTATATCGAAGCGTTTTTAAGAGAACATCAAACACGTACACGCAGAGAAAAATTATGATGATGATATGGTTACAAAAACAATCTTATGTTCTCCCTAATATTATATGGTTGCGATAAACAATATATAGTTGTTTTAATTGTTATTGTGGTTACAATTTGATGTTTAAATGGTTATTAAATCCAAAAAAAATATGCAACTAATATAACATGGTTGGTTAAGTGGTACAAGCGCTTTACAGAATGCCGAGAAGATGTTAATGATTATGAGCGTCCTTGAGTTGCAAGCACGTCAACAAGTGAAGAAAACATTGAAATAGTAAAAAAAAATTTTTTTGGAAAATAGTTGAATCACTATTCAGGAAGTAGCAGAGGATGTTGGCATATCAATCGGCTCACGCCATGCAATATTCTCGAATGTTTTGGGCATGAAACGTATGGCAGCGAAGTTTGTTTCAAAATTGCTAAGTTCTAAGCAAAAGCAACGTCGCATTAATATCGAAGCATTATGTCAGGAGTTGTTGAGTGACGTCAAAAACAATCCAGGATTGTTCAAAAGGGTCATAACTGGTGACGAAACGTGGGTATATGATTATGACGTCGAAACCAAGGCTCAATCATCGCAATAGAAGCGCCCAGGTGAGCCAAGACCGAAAAACGCACGCCAAGTTCGATCAAATGTGAAGGTTGTGCCCACTGTTTTCTTCGATTACAATGGCGTGGTACATTACGAGTTCTTGCCAAAAGGTCATACGGTTAATCAGGAATACCTCAAGGAAGTTATGAAATGTTTGTTTCCTTGAAGCAATGCGATATAAACGATCGGAATTGTAAAAAAAAAATCATGGATTTTCCATCGCGATAATGCGCCAAAAATCACTAAAAAGCATTGGCTACCTACGAATTTTTCCTATTCCCAAAACTGAAGAGACCAATGAAACTATTGCATTTTGCCACAATTGATGAGATAAAGTCAGTTAGAATCAAAGAACGATTTGATGGCCATACCGAAAATCGCATTTCAGAAGAGCTTCGAGGATTGGAAGAAACGCTGGTATAAATGCATTATATATCTGAGGGGGATTACTTTGAAGGGAACAAAATGGATATTGATGCTTAAATATATACTTTTGAAAAAACTTCAAAATTCACCTTTTATTTTGAAAAGAACCACAAAACCAAAGTTTTATTAGTATTCAAAAATTATTGTATTTATAACCATAATATATTTGGTTTCAATTAGTTCATTTCTGTTTCTCGTTGTCTATAAATAATGTCCTTTATATACATAGATACTCTAGCTGGAAAAAAGCCATAAGTAAGGCTACCATTTGAATTCACTATAAGGACATCTTTGTTATCGTATTTTTTTTTTTTTAAGAAAATATTTTTCTGTCCCAAAAGCTTCAACAGTATAACAGTATACCTTAGAGGTATGTGTGAAACGTGAATGTGATAGTAATGTTAATTTTGTTTTCTTTTTATTTTTTAATTTTTTACGCAAACTTTTAAAATATGTGCTTTTATGTGTTTTTGATGTCGTTTCTCCACAAAGTAACTCATGTGCATTTGAATGCTCATAAATACCTTAATGTCAGACTCTTTTCCTAAGTATGTTGTACAATGATATTTCATAAAAGAAAAATATTTTTCTTTTAAAATGAAACGAAATTTGACAAAAAAATATTACAAAAGAAATAAAACAGTTTTCACTCCTGATGACACAAATGTAGGTTTGCAATTAAGTCGGCTATTACTAACTTCATATAATATTAATTGTTCATTATTTAATATTATACTAATTACCCATAACGTTTTATAATAAAAATACAATTTATTTGTTGGGAGAAAAGAGTTAGTTCCTATTTCACTGGTTGCTCAGGCCAGATCATCAGGAAACCTTTTTACTAATTTTAGAGAAGCCAAAAATACTCTATGGCCCATTATTATAACTTGCCTTTAGTTAAAGTTAGGATTTTGTTGGAGCGATAAATAGTTGTTCGTTATTAAAAGTAAGCTAAAAACCAATTTTAACTAAAAACCAAATTTAAATCACGTACTATAAGGACAAGTTATAGCAATGAGCATTATACTCATTATTATAGCGAAAAACTACTTATCGCTCCAACAAAATCCTAACTTTAGCTAAAAGCAAGTTATAATAATGGGCCTATAAGTAATAAAATTCTACAAAACACAATGAGAAGTATGCATGTCAATCGAATAATATTACAGAATATTAAAGCATATTCTTTAAATACATAAATAAACTAACGTTAGCTTTATGAACAGTTAGTTGCAAAAAGGCAAATATTAAAAGTAAACGGCATATCTTACATACCCTTTTCCATAATATGATGTGTTAGGATGTAACCCATAGTAAGTTAAGATGTTCTCACGTTTAAAGGTTCTACAAAGTCTTTCGTATTAAATATCGTGAAGAGATTAAAATAATTATTATTCAGAGCTTTTGGACAGATTCAAATGGATTTAAAGCAAAATCTAATCCCGCCAGACAATACACAGTTGCTTTTTAGAACTATTTCATATTTTAAAATTTTAATAAATAGCTCCGACAATCAGGTTAACACTAATGGCGTTTTCTTTTCTGAAAAACAAAATTCTGCCTTATCAATAGGTAATACTTTTTATTGATCACCCAGCCCTTGCAAAGTGTGACCTTTTTTATGATTTCTAAAACACACAAAAACAAACTGGTTTCACATTTAACATTTATGTCTATGTCGACGCCTCCATTCTATAACGTTCTAAGTGTACTTAGAACGTTTTTAATGTTCTTGAATTTTTGAATCCTACGTTCTCTAATTTAAATACTGTCAAAATTTGGTTAAGATGGGCCGATCCGTTCCAAAGTTATAGGCATAAATATACTTAGACTACACACATAGTCGTAAAAATGTTCCATTCTAAAATGTAGTAAGTACACTTAGAATACTTTTGCTTGGACAATTTTAAATTGACTTGAAAACTAAGTTGAATTAGTATGTTATTGAAGGGACATTTCTTAACGTTGTGTTTTCTATGTGTATTTGGTATGTTTAATGTGCTTTTTTTAGTGTGTGTAAGTGTAGTTAAAAGGTTTTTTCCCGAACTAAAAAAAGAATTTTGTGCGTGTAAGTGTACATAAGATATCTTAGTTTGGAAAAAGAAGTAAACCAAATCTGACGCCTAATTTTTGTATTTTCGGATATAAAATGATTTAGCGTTCAAGAAAAATTATAAATTTAGCACAAAATAACGTGAGAGGTATTATTTATTAGATTTCCATATTATCTAAAATAATTAATAACTTAAGTTAAATGTTGTGATTATTTATATTGGATTTTTTTGACAGGAAATAAAGAGCAAATTAGTCCAGCAAACGAAAAATGGTCTAAATTTGATAATGGAAATAGTGGAAATTCTGATTCACTATGTATGTGATATATTTATATTAATATATTTAAATTTTTTTATATTAAGTAATTGATTTTTTAGAAGCATATCCCGGGAGTGACTGCGAATATAACACATTGAATAATTCGTCTGCAATAGGTATGTTTATAGACACTTTTTTATATAATTTATTTTAAGTATCGCTTCAACTTTTAGAGCCATTTCCCGGCAGTTGCAGCGAATATAATACGTCAAGTAATTCGTCGGAAGCAGAATAAAATCCAGAGTTTAGTCCAATAACTCCAAAATTAAAAAAGAAAAAATTAAATCCGGTATTTGATACACCACCCGAAAACTTTTGCAAAAGACATAGACGACCATCCGAGTGGAACAAAAATATAGCAAAGTATTTAAAAAACCATGGAAATGATCATTATAATAAAAAAGGTCAGTTTGTACCAAAGAAAGAGTTGAAAGAAGGTTGCAAAGAATCTTGTAGAATGAGATGTTCACAAAAGCTGTTTAAAAAGAATTTCAAAGATATAAAGATATATGATGAAACTAGGAAGAAAAGAAAATTGTTATTGAAGAAATACCAAAAGCACGCATATCCGGATTTTCTATAACGGAAGAAAAACGAAAAGATCTTTTATATCTGTGTGATCAAAATATAGTTCCAAAATTTTACCAAAATTTCTACAGACAACTTAATGGTTTTAATGAAAAAGATATGTAGTCGTGTCAGATAATGACGACTAAATAATACAATATAGTTTCTACTTATTTAATGTTATACTGAATTAATACTGTTTCTGTTATATTTATTCTTATAATTATTTTAAGGTAACCTTAAATTTATGTTATTACTACTTTTTGTTTGAACTGAATTATTATACTTATTTAATTTTCTTTTTTGTTTTACGAATAAAATTAATTTAAAAAGAAAATAATATTTTTTTTTTGTATAAAATTTTAACTAAAAATTCGTCTATGTAGGAAAATATAATTTTCTAAAATTTTTGTCCAAACTAAAATATTATATTTATACTTAGGTGATTAACTTAAAAACAATATACCTATCAAAAACATGCTAAGTACACTTAGATGACCAATAGCCAATGTTTTCACCGTGCTAAAACATTTTATATCATTTTTAGTTATGATCCAATTAAAATTTGTAAATTCAGAAAATACTATCAAAATTCTACTCAAATTCTACTAAAAACAGTGAAAGAAAAAATGGCGTATCTTATATAGTTTATGAGATATCGCTTGAAAACTTTAAGAGCTCGTAACTCAAAACTCACATTTTCGACTTAGAATGTTATAGAATGGAGGCGTCGATGTGACGTATAAAACAATATAATTTTTCACATAATAATTTAAATTCAAAATAAAATTCTTGCTTTCATTGAAAAAATAAAAAAAAAATATTATAAAAAATGCAATTTCTCATCCTGAATGAGAGTTGAGAAAGAAGAAGAAAAGAACATAATGTTTTTTCACACTCTAAAATTGTTTGTAGAAAAGAACACGAAAATTTAATAAGTGTAAAATATATGCAACATTTTTGTCCGAAAAGAAAACGCCATTAAACAAATGCTTATTTTGTAGGGCCTTGAGAAATCTTATTTTGTAGAGGGAATACTAGAAAGATGCTGATCGTATCGATTTTTAAATATTCTTTATCTCAAAAGTCACGAAGTTAGCAAATTAAGCTTGTATAATCCGAATATAATGTGTATATAGTTCATTACATTTAAATCAGCAGTACATAAAGCTCTTCTTCTTGTTCAAGAGGTTTAAGGGAGTTTGTCGAATTCAATTCTTTAGATAATTTTTTCTCTACTCCAATTTACTTCTGCTATGTGTTGTAGTAATTGCAACATATTTTGTTTATATATTTTCATACGCGTAAAATACACTATACACTATACATACACATACAAAAATCTTATTACGCATAAAATAAGAATGATTTATTACGTGTTTCAATACACTGCTTAGCACATGTGTCTCATAATGAAAATAAAAAACTTCACACTTATTTCAATGAACTCATTGACTTTATTTACTTTAACTGGCGTGGATGAAAATACCTAAAGAATGATTCTGGCGACAATTCATGGTGGCTCTTGTATAAGTATTTTAAATATCATAAATAAAGGAAATATCTTTTCTCATTCCGTATTTAACTTGCATTAACATTATGTGATATTTAATAAGAAGAAAAAATAAAACATTTTTTTGTGTATTATCTTAAATGAAATCAGCAGAATTTTCTTTTTTTTTAAGAAATAATTAAGAAAAATAAAACACATGGTGCGTATGAGTACTCACACTTTGGAATATATTAATTATACGCCATCAAAGACATTATGAAAACAATTAAACTGTTGTAAAAGACTATTCAAAAGGAGCATGCATGGTGCATAAAGCAAGTCCTTCTTATCAATTCCATTTAATATTAGTGTCTCCCGAGAGCTGAGTTTTTGTACACGGCTTGTAATTGAGTGTTTTTGAAACTGCTGCATACTTTCACAAACAGTGTCAATATTTGCGGCAGAACTTTCTTTTCGTTGATATATAGCTGAGATGTGATTGTTTACTAAAGTTAAGCCGACCACAATTTTAAAAAATCATTTTTTTAATCATGTTTTTAGTTGATTATTTTAAAAACAATACAATATAAAGTGAGTATTTTTTTCTTAACAATGCAGACGTCATGTAGATTTTATTAATACAAAATTTAGAATACTGAAGTCCTTGATAAAAATAATAAATAAAAAATTTGATTATAAAGAGTGACCCCACATGACATTTCATATTTTGATACTTTTTTGTAAAAATAATTTTGAATTTTTTTTTAATTCTTTTTAAATTTTTTTTTTTAAATTTTTGTTAAATATTTTATTAAAATTTTGTGTAAATTTTTTTTAATTTTTTTGGAAATATTTTTTGAAAATTTTTTGTAAGAATTTTTTAGAAATGTTTTATAAATTTTTTGTAAAAATTTTTCTATAAAAATTAAGAACTTCCTGCAATATGTACATATTAGAATAGTCAGACTAAATCAAAAAAATCCTTGAAAAAATGTAATCCCCTAATGGGCCTATTGACTGATCCTGGTTACCAGTGGGCACCCTGGGGGTCTATTGGCTACCTTTATATTTATTGCTTTCTATAAATACTTTTAATACAATTCAAAGGGGGGGTTTGTGATCCCCGAGATTTGTATACATTCCTTTCGATCTACCTGTAGCTGTCTAATGTTTATTTAAAAAAAAGAAAAAAAAATCGTTTAAATCAAAAAAAAAAAAAAAAATTAAAAAAACGTGAATAAACATAGGTTGGCGTGGTTTTTAGCCCACAGCCTCTGATGTTGCTTAATTGCAATTCCAAAATTTTCGAAACTATGCCTGGCAGATTGGTGGGAGACAGACAAACATCGCTTAATCAACTTTCTATGTTTACGCATCCAGAATATACATATGTATGTATATACTTCATGGGTTCGGAAATGAATATTGTAGAAATTACATACGGAATGACAAACTTATATATACCTTTTCCACCTATGGTGAAGGTTATGAAAGGAAATAAAATATACTTAATGAAGTCCAGCAAATGCTAGACAAAAAAAAAAATATATATTTTACGATTGATGTCATCATTTGTGGGTCAGCACTCTGTTTTTCGGACGAGAGAAGCCATGTCCCTCTTTCTTCGTCGAGCGTAACTAAACACGATCATTTAGAATGATATGAGCCAGCGGATTTGGATGCGTTTGAAGCTTCTGCGACTGTAGTCATTCGTAAAGTTTTATATTGACTCCTTTAAATTTTGTCTATCTAAGAAGCTGAGGAAGTACCCCCTAACTGAATGCCATAGCACCATAATGGTTTAAGAATTTAATTATAAAATAGAAGTGTGAAATCTAAGCTTAGGGTTGAACTTCTACCAATAAGCCAATTTATTTGCACTGCTTTCAACTTCATTTGTTTCAATTTTGCTTCTGTTTGACCTTTCCAGGTTAAGCATCGATCAAGATATATACCAAGGTATTTAACCTCCGGATGTTATGGTATAGTTTGGTAATTTATTCGAATATGAGAGCGTGAGTCTTTACGCAATGTGAGTGTTATGTGAGTACATTTTAATTTTTATTCTCCATATTTGCCACCAAAAATATGGAGAATAAAAAGACCATATATTTTCCAAAGGGATGTCGCTTGAGGCCGTTCGTAAATGCTTAGAAGGGCAGTGTCATCAGTAAATGCTACCTATTATGGTTCCAGAGATAAAAGGTGCTGACAGACAGACATTGTAGCGAAAACAACAGGGTTACGTTTTTACCCTAAAAAAATCACAGAGAAATAACAAACGAACTAAATAAACTAAAAGTATAGTAATGTCTGATGAAACTATTTTTTAAGCTGAACAAAAGGTGCAAATTGTTTTTGCTAAAACTAGAAGTTTTTGACACAAAAACCATCCTACATATATTTGTACTCGTGTGTGCTATTCCATAGACGCAATTAATATAAATTTCCACACAGTTGAGTCCATTGTCTATTTGCCTTTTTGTTTATTAAAATTTACCACAATTATGTGCTGAATCTAAATACATATAATTTGCGGTGCAATGTACGAATATAAAACAAAATTTCATTTAAGCAGTTGGGGGTATGTGACAGACAGTATGTTGTTATTTGCAAAGTTTTTACAGTGTGACAAAAGCTAACACTTCATAACTTTATCTTACTTTTTGTTCATGTATTGTTTAAAGTATTTTCTACAACGTTAAATATACACATTTTCTCTTACCATTTTTATTGTCTATGAGGAAAAATAAAAAACTATATATAAACAGCAGCTCTTTTTCTACAAGCGTTTCTTGTTTATGACATAAAACTAAATTTTTTATTATAAAATAATTTCAATGTGATTTTATTAACACGAATGTAAAGGATGTTACAATAGCAACAGGTACTTATAATCATTTAATTCTAAATTGTTAATGATATATTTCAAATGATATTAAGTTTTGTTTTTTTTTTAACGACACTACCTGCGAAGCTTTTTTGCTTGTCTGCTGAAAACACCCAGAGTCTTTGGCTGGAATGGAACCGCCAGACTGTTAGACTAGCATGCTACCAATCAGCCTATCGATGACTAGCTTAGTTAAGTGACATTAATAGTCCAATATGTATTGCCAACGTTTTTGCACAGACCTCCCAGATAGATATTTGCAAAACGAAGAGTTCCTAGTTTAACACAACATAAACTTCTTATTTGGTACAAAGATGGCAGAGAATATAAAATTGACTACAGTTGTTTATTAGTGCAGTTGTGCCTTAGATGAAGAAACAATTGAAACAGGAAAGTGAATTGATCCTACATTTATAGTCAATAATTATAATGACCTAAAAAAAGTTCTTCGTTATTTGGTAGCCTCTGAGGTTCAACGAATTCACAACAACGTCGACATGAAGTTCTAAAATGATTTAAAAGTGGATTTTTAAAATTAATATTTAAAATTTCGTGAATTTTCGTTATCTAAAAATTTATTAAACAAGAATTTTTTTATACAAAAAATAAAACATAAATATTCCATTATATTTTCTTAACTACATACCAAGTACTAAGTCATTATTTATTATACGGGTGGGTATATTTTGTTAAACTTTTCAAATGGTATTTAATCCCTCAAAGTTTTGCGATTGTTACTTAACAATAAGAATTTATTAGATGCTTGTTTTTCCTTCATTTCTCCTGAGAATATGAACGTATTTGGTATTCAGGACATTCATTCTTTTCCTATCTGTGATACTTTAAAGCCAGAAAAGAAATTATATCACAAATTTGAAAAAAAAAATTTACAAATAAAAAATTGTAAAGTGGTTGGTAACAGATGAAATGGAAAAATTTATGTGAAAAAAAATTAAAGACTTAATAAAACAAAAAAAGCGCTCGTTTAGAAATGTGCGTGCTCAAGAGGGTCTTTTATTTCCAGTTGTGCTTCAACAATTTATTTTGTCGTCACAACCGTTAACGACAATTTGTTAACGAAAAATAAATAAATAAAGACCAATTTGAAATTAATTATTTTAACAGTTAGTTGATTTCAATTCTTTGAAGTTGTCAAATACTTTTTTTGTTCACTTATTTTATGTTAAGCCATTTTGGAGATATTTCATTTCATTTTTAGGGTTCCGTACACAAAGTGTAAACACGTAACCCTATTGTTTTCGCTACAATGTCTGTCCGTCTGTCAGCGCCTTTTATCTCTGGAACCGTAATAGGTAGCCTCTTGAACATGATGTATAGCTGTTGCCGCTATAGCAACAAATACTAAAACTTATAGGGTGTTCCGATAGAAAGGTGTTATTCTGGAATATGTGCCTATTTCGGGAACTGTAGGAGGCATAGACTCAAGATTTAAAAACAGTGATTCAAACTTAGTTCGCTATATAAACAAGTATAAAAAAATAAACCTAAAAATTAAAGAGTGTTCCGATAGTGGTGTGATTTGCATGTATAAGGCCTAAATTGTGAACCATAATAGGTAGACGCTTGAAATTTTCACAGAAGGTGTATAACTATGGCCGCTATGGTAGCAAATTCTAAAACTTAGAGGGTGTTGCGATAGAGAGGTGTTATTCACGAATATGTGTTTATTTCTTGAACTGTAGTAGGCATACATTAAAAATTTACAAACAGCAATTAAAACTTAGTTCGCTTTATAAACAAGTCTAAAAAAATAAACCTAAAAATTAAAGGGTGTTCCGATAGTGGCGTGATATGTATGTATAAGGTCTAGTTTTGAACCATAATAGGTAGACTCTTGTTATTTTCACAGAAGGTGTATAACTGTGGCCTCTATAGCGATAAATACTAAAACTTATCGGGTGTTCCGAAAGTGAGGTGTTATTTGTCGTTATGTCTTTATTTCTTGAGCTATAGGAGGCAACCACTTGAAATTTGCAGACAGTAATTAACTCCATGTTCGCTTTCTATTAAAATAAACTTTAAAATTAAAGGGTGTTCCGAGAGCGACGTGCTTTGCGTGTATATGGCCTAAGTTTTGAACAATAATAAGTAGACTCTTGAAGTTTTTTCAAGAGGTTTATTACTATGGAAACTATAACAAATAATAAAAAATAAAGGGTGTTCCATCAGTGACATGATTTTGACGTATATTATATTATTTTTTGAACCGCAATATATTTTTATAGAAAGTGTATTACCATGGCCGTTATAACAAAAATTCCTAAAATTTAAAGGGTGTTCCAATAGCGATGCAATTTTCGCGAATATGTCTTTGATTTTAAAAAGAAAAGGGTGCACCATAAGACATGAAAAAATTAACAACTTGAGTTTTTAAAGGCGTACTTAACATACTACGGAACCCTACGTGTATGAGACTAACTCGCACGTGACTGATTTATTTAAATTTCTTTAACGATTGATTTAAACGAAAACAGCTTTAAAATTGTGATGAATAGATTTAAATTGATTGAAAAACTTTTCTTCACTGATGAAAAAAATCTTTTTTTTACTGCTCCAGATAACATGATTACAAAAATGTTTTAAAGTTTATATCAGATTTCAAAATATGTTTGACTAGGTGTCGTTTTCTTATTCGAGAGTTAAAATTTTCTTTGCTGTAATAGTGTGAATTTTGCTTACTTGTTTGTACGTAGTGTGTTCAAAAGAAAAAGAAAAATTTTGAATTTTTGCAGGCTGTGTACATTCGACTGTCGAAA
The DNA here is from genome assembly GCA_949628195.1 of Phasia obesa. NCBI lineage: Eukaryota > Metazoa > Arthropoda > Insecta > Diptera > Tachinidae > Phasia > Phasia obesa. Next base: position 211,449,712 of record OX451215.1, on the reverse strand, counting down.
TTTTCTTTTGTTATGTTGGTACACATGTGTTAGTCATATTTTGGCATTATTAGCCGATTTGGATTAGTAGTTTGTTGTTGACTACTGAAAAGTTTAGTCATGTTTGTGTGTGTTCTTCGTTTTTTGACTTAAAATAAAGGGATCAAAGAATATGTATTAAATGTTACGTTAAAAATGATGCTAATGTAGGCGAGTCCACTTTGTCTCAAAAAAGTGTTTATAAGTGGTACAAACGTTTTATAGAAGGCCGAGAAGATGTTAATGACGTTGAGCGTCCAGGAGTTGCAACCACCTCAACAAGTGAAGAAAACATTGAAACAGTGAAACAAATTGTTTTGGAAAATCGTCGAATCACTATTAGGGAAGTTGCAGAGGATGTTGGCACATCAATCGACTCATGCCATGGAATTTTCTTGAATGTTTTGGGCATAAAATATATATGGCGGCGAGGTTTGATCCAAAATTGCTAAATTTTTAACAAAATCAACATCGCATTAGTATGGCTCAAGAGATGTTGAATGTTACGAAACATGGGTATATGGTTATGACGTCGAACCTAAGGCCAATCATCTTAATGGATGTGGCCAGATGAACCCAGAGCGAAAAATTACGTCAAGTTTGATCAAATGTGAAGGTTTTGCTCACTGTTTTCTTCGATTGCAATGACGTGATGCATCATGAGTTCTTGCCAATAGGTCAAACAGGTCAGGTTAAGAAGTTATGCAACGTCTGCTTGAAGGAATACGGCTAGATCGATCGGAATTTTGGAAAAAAAAATTATGGATTCTGCATCACGATAATGGACCAGCTCACATATCAATGCTTGCTAGTAATATTTTGGCCAACGACAACATCCTAATTATGTCTCAACCATCAGATTTGGCTCCCTGAGACTTTTTCCAATTCCCAAAACTGAAGACACTAATAAAAGAAAAGCGTTTTGCCACAATTGATGAAATAAAGTCAGTCAGTCGAAGAACGAGCTGATGGCCCTACCGAGAAGAGCATTTCAGAAGTGCTTCGAGGATTAGAAGATGCTCTGGTATAAGTGCATTATATCTGAGGGAATTACTTTGAAGAGGACAAAATGGATATTGATGAAAAAATAACAACTTTTTATAAAAATTAAAAATTCACTTGTTCATTTGAACATACCTCGTATTAGTGCTTTATGTTGAGAAGCACAACACAATCTGATGCCAATAATTGAAATATTTCGTAAAAGTTTTGTTCCATTTCAATTGATGACACTTCGCCGAAAAATTGTTGTATAGTACACGAAATACTCAGTGTTGCTGAGTAAAATTACGTGGCTTCTTATTATTTTTTATGTTTTTGGAATTACTCTTGACGTTTTTACAGTTTAAGCGGGGATATTTTCTATTGCTTTTGATGTTACACTGAGTCTAAACCTAAAATACAAAAATTTTTAAAGTAAAATAGACTTTTTCACTTTTTTTTCCTATGTGTTCAAGTTTTCAAAACAAATAAAGATTACACTGGTCAACAAAAAAACAAAACTTCTTTTTTTCCTCTGACTTTTTTTTTTGTTTGTCTCTCAAATTTTTAAAATGATTGTTGCCAAGAAAATCGAACAACACATTTTTGATTTTAACGAAAAAATTTCAAACCAAAATTTGGATTTTGTTTTTTTGTTTCTATCTCAAACTGACGCGTATTTTTTTAATAACAGCTTTTGTTTTTGTTTTGTTTTTGCTAACTACCCTCATTTAATAATTTTGCTTACGATTTTCGTCTTTTATTGGACACTAAAATATATTTTATTTTTAGATATGTTTTAGATATGGCTTCCTTATATTGCTTCCTTAATCCAGATAGATTTTGTTCTATTTGTGCTATATATGTATTTGAAAATTTTCGAAAACCTATATCAGACTCTGCGTGAATTATCAATACTTTAAAATTAAATTGTGTAATCAGGACATGCCCAGGGCGTCCCTTATATCATATGCCAGAAATGTGTGGCATGCCTACGGTTATGGTTCAGTAGAAAATGAGTTGCAATAATGTTAGTAACACCAATGATATGGCGAGAACCACGAAACGATCGTTACGACTGCTATTTTTGTGTTGTGAAAGCAAACAAAATTAACGCAATAAATCGTATGAAATATTTTATAAACGTGCCTTTAGTTAGCCGAGAACGCATCACACTTCACATTAAACTCGGCACATTGTATCAGTTTGTAAAGGCGCCTGACAAAGCGTTTCCAGGATTAAGTACAGAAAAATTGAAGGCCGTTATTTTTAATAGGCCAGATACTAGGCAACACGTAAAAGATCCATTTTTTTTAAATCAATGAATAAGTCGAACCGAAAGCTTGGAATCCATTTGTTTTTGTTATAGGTAATTTCCTAGGCAACAACAAATTTGACGATTATGTCGAACTTGTTGAGTGCAAGCTAATTCGATAGCAAGAGCTAAAGTGCAACATAAGCACAAAAATTCACATACTGCCCTTGCATTTAGACCGATTTCCACAAAATTTTGATTTCATTGAGATCTTAGGATAATATAAGAGCGTTATCAAGGTTGGTAGGTCTCACATATAAATGCAGATTACTCTTGGAATAACGAGTAACATTGTAACGAGATCTACTCAGAGTCGTTTATATAAGGAAATCTTCTAAAACATCATTTGATAGTGTTCCATAGAAGTTTTGTTAACATGTGTATTTTTTTTTTTGTTGCAATTTTTGACCAAATAACAAAACAGTATATTTCAAAAAGTATTTTTTTTACTATTATTATTATTATTTTGTAGGGGGTTATCGAAGCAGACCACTAATTTAATGAGTTCCTTTTCGACCCCCTTCGTTCCTCAATGATTTCTGCTATCCGACTCGAAAATTACGTATACCTTACTTTCATTGAGTCTTGTGCTGTCACTAGCCTTTTACTCTCGACTGTAGTGATTTCAGACTGGTGACTGATACATGTCGACATTCTTCCTAATCACAGACTATATGCAAATTGCTAAAATTTGCCTAAGGCTAAGGACTTCACAGCATCTCCATTTAATATATGTTTGCACAAAGCCTATTTTCGGCATTTTACAAGCACAGTCTGCAAGTATCGCCTTACCGCGATTTTTAACTTGGCCACTTAATACTTGAAAGTGCGTTACCTGTATAAACGCAGTTAACCATTTGTAGGTACTCAAATTATATCCAAGCTCCTTCTTAATCTTCCTGCCAACTTGTAGTGAAAAATTCCGGAGTCTTTGGTGGGATTTGAACCCACAACCCCGGACTAGCACACTACCGTTATTGTTATGTTACCATAACAGTACCATAACGTTAATCAACATAAATAGATAAAAGGGTGATAAATATTGGAATACTCACATTTAAAAGCACATAGTTTTGAACGTAAAAATGCTATTGAGGTGGATCTTTTTTTATTCAATAGAAAATTGCATCATTTATATTCATATATATAAAAAAAAAATAAATATTACAACATAATTTTAAAATTTCCTGCTGATATCTAAAAATTTCGAAAAAAATATGGTAAAAACGGGTAATTTTAAATATGCAATAAAATTTTTATAAATTAAGCAAATCATCATCATCAAGTAAAATGAAATAGGGAAAAATCTGCAATATTAGGAAAAAGGAAATTCCACAATTGCCAAAATAAGGACTAAAAATCCCAAAATTGGAATTTTTACTCTTCTGCCCATGAAGTCTACATACGGACTAGGGCTCATAAAATACTTTCAAAAACAATTTGGAGCATATATAGCTTTATTACAGCAGTCTTCTTTTTTCGATCCCAGCTTTGGCATTTTATAATGTATAGGCTAAAATCAAAATTTCGATGTAAAATAGGTCATTCTTCTACAAGAATGATCAATTTTATACGAATTTTTTTTTAAACGTACACACATATAGTTAGCTTATATAAAAATATAAAATTTTTATATATTCCTTAAGAAAATTTTTTCTATGAAAAAATAACGTTAATGGCCTTTTTTGGGCTGAAGTACACAAAAATGCAATAATTTTGGATATTTTAAATTGCAAACCGTCTAGTTTTTAACTCATTAAAGATACATTCTTCAAATTAACAAAAATATAAAGAATTTGGCTAGATAACTACGTTAAAAAAAAAAAAACTAAAACTTGTACCCAATATTTTGAAAAATCTGGACCATGGTAACGAAAAATCAAAGATTTGATTTCTTAAAATGCTTATAACTCAATCATTTTAAATTATTATTTGCAAATTTAGACACCATTTTGTAGGTATTGACAAGACCTTTAAGACCTTTAATTATAACTGAAGAAATGAAAAGCTGTAAAATAATTTTCAGGTGAGAGATACCCAAATTTGAGACCTCATAGCGCCACACCTAGAGGGTGTATACTACCCACCTTTAAAACTTAAGTTCAGATACTCCTTTGTTATGCTCATGTCAAATTTTGGATCAATCGGCCAAGCCGTTTATAAATGACTAGGTTATTTCCAAAATATTTTGATTCTGCCCCACTGTGCAGTGTTATTAGACCTTTATCGTATGTGGATCTTTTTATGTTTAAATATTTTTTAAATTAATTTATTCACTTAGAAATTACTGATTACTGTTGTGCCTTCTAGATAGGGATCTAGAAATGTTTCTCATTTCATTAATTTCAGTTCACACGCTTAGCTGTGATTGAAGAACAAATTTGGATTTCCATACCTTCATGTTTAAAGTTACACAGAACAATTTTTCTCACAAATTAATGGTGTTTTAAACTGATTTCAATTAAAGTTTTATAATTTAAGGAAAAAAATTAAAATTAAGCTTGAGGTCAAAAAAACATAACCATAATTAATTAATTTTTTTATTGCTTTAATTATACATTTGTTAAAAACAGACTAAAAAATCTAATTTAAAAAATTATTTGAATCTCTTAATTATTTAATTAAATTTCAATCTGAAACCAATTAATATCTTTAATTGGTGAAAATAATTTTTTCTGTGTATAATCGTTTTTTTTTAATCTATGATTAATTTCAACAGCATGTTAAGTTTAAATAAAATGTTTTAAATTTTACGAAAGTTAACAACGAATAAAGCCACTCTTAGGCATGTGTATTTCCTTGGTTTATTCTTTAATTTATAAACTTATTTTTCAGTTAAGTTTGGTGTCACAATTTTTAACTTGTTTTCCTGTTTTTTATTGTTTGTATATCTTTTTAATTGTGTGTGTGTGTGCTTCCGTAAATTTAAGAGTATGTGTGTTTATTGCTGTTATGTATTTCCGACCCCCTTTAAAATTTCTTTCTCATTGTTATTCATGGCGGGTGTTTTGTTTGTTGCCAACATTTCTATTACAGCCACGTTTAGATGGTTCCTGTTTGCACGTTTACTCTCTGCTGTGAGGTTTGCTGCTATTCTTCTTTTGTGCTTGTTGTTGCCGAAGATGTGTTTATGAATGAAGAGTAAGAGTAAGAGTAAGTAAAAGTAAGAGTAAGAGTAAGTGTAAGTGTAGGAGTAAGTGTAAGTTTCAGAGTAAGAGTAAGTGTAAGTGTAAGTGACGGCATTGTTTAAAATGTGACCATTTTTGTTCTATTTGATTTTTTTCCCATTTTTTATAAGCTGTTGCCTTTCGAAAAGATAAATATTAAAGTTTCTAATGGTTGTTTTTAAGCAAAGAACAACACACGTTTTTTTCTGCGACTAGCATTTCGTAAAGGCATTGATTTAATCCCATCCACGGGGAATAATTCAACTTTAAATTTTTTGGTTAGAGATAAAACAAAGATTATTTAAACATTAAAAGGGTATAAAATATTTAAAAATTGAAACGTAAATTTATATAATAATTTTATAAATTTCCATTTCACTTCTGGTAAGATTAATGGATTCATTTTTATTCCTGTAGGATTTAAAAACAAGATTGAAAATAACTGATTACTGTCCCTTAGCAGGCAACATTTTTTTTAGTGAACGAATTTCGCTCTAAAAACATTGCCAACTTTTACAGGTAGTAAGAAAATAATTCATTTTCTTTTTTTTTTCAACAGACCGGAAATACTAATTAGCTAAGAAATGTAAACTTAGGAGAATATCAATTATTTAGCATCAGTTTAATTTGTAATTCTTAAAAAGAGGGCAGGACATACAGTTTGAGTTTGTAAATTTGTATGATTGATGCTGCAAAATTATTATAATTTATTATAGAGAATTGCTATGGTCGCTATAAAAAATAAAAAAAATTAAAGAGTGTTCCGACAGTGACACGATTTTGACGTATATGACCTTATTTTGGAACCGTAATAGGTAGGCGCTTAACACTTACAGTAGATGTGTAGCCATCGCCGCTACAATAATTAAAGGGTGTACCACAATAACCTGTTATTCACTTATACTGCCTTATTTTTTGAATCGCAATAGACAGGCTCCTGATATTTTCACAGAAAGTCATTATATCTGAACAGTAATAGACTGACACTTAAAATTTTACAGATTATATTTTACAATACCTACTTTAACAACAAATAACGAAACTAAATTTATTAAAAAAGGGGGTGTTCCCTAGATGTCGCGAATTTGAGGAATTTGGCCTTCTCTTGTAAACGTTATAGGCTGACACTTGATAATTACACAGGGTATTTGGTACTATGCTGTGGTATAAAAATGACTAAAAATTAAAGGGTGCCCCTTATTGATCGCAGCTGAATTATCGTTTCAACAAGACGGTACAACATTCCACAAAGCACCGAAAACAATAGCCCAATTGCGGGGCGACTTCGTTGAACAGTTTATTTCACGTTTAGGGCCGGTCAATTGGTCGCCTAGATCGTGCTATTTAACGCCTTTAGACTATTTTTGTAGGGCTATGTTAAGGATGTCACCTAAGGGGACAAGCCCGCAACTGGAAGCCAATATTGAAGAATTTATTCGTAAGATACCGGCTGATATGCCAAAATGGGACTCAGCGTATGAACCATTTTAAATAAAATAATACAGCTCGTTCTATCAACTCAAATAAAGACTTCATTCACTTCTCTAAAATTTATGTGCTTTTTATTTTTTAAATCAAATCTGAAAGCTCTTAAAAATCACCCCTTATAATGAGGGCGTTTAATGCCTACACGTAAACAGCTTAAATATCCAATTTCCCAATACTGGACAGTTAACTTGATTACAATTATTATATGATCATTTCACCTTAATCACATTTTTCTCCTTGTGTGCAAACAAAACGGAAGATAATTATTCTTACTATGAGTTTCCATGATGAAATGAAAACCGTTTAAAAAATGATGGGAAACAAATTTACATAAATAAATAATTTTTTCCTTTATTGATAAATGCCAACAAGTGTTACAAACCATAAATATTGAATAAATTTCTCTGGTTTCTTAACTCAAATATAACAATTGATGGATGTTGTTTTTAATATTGCCTTTGTTAAAAAAAACATTTGGAAAAAATTTGGAAAAAAAAATAAAATGAAAATGAAAAAGCCAACGTAATTTACATAATCCTTTATAAACAGCAGAGTTTTATGACTATTTTCACGGTATTCAAAAAAAAATGTTGCAACTGAATTTTCAATTTATATGAAACAAAAATAGAAAAGTTAGCAGAAATGGCTAGATGATTGACAATACAGGTTTGCAGATTTTAACTTTTACATTTCACGTTTCACCAATACCCTTTTCCATTTTAGCGAAATACGTCCTTTAGTGGTTATTAATGATTTAATTGAACGTAAAAAACATAATAATATTTTTGGGCTGCATGCATAATGATTCTGAAAAATGAAAAATCGCCCAAAAGCATAAGTGAACACGAAAGAGTGCTATATTCAGTCATTCCGAATCTTATATACCCTTCACATTTACCCCCGGGGGTTCCAATTGTCACTGCAGGAATGGCAAATGCTTTGACGCGGTTCACTCGGGGAAAATAGGGGCACCAGACGCTAGGGTTCCTAGAGCCTAAATCTGGTAGAAAAGGTCTGTTGTTTTAATGCACGCGTCCTCTTCGAGGCCCGACCAGTGCCCAAAGGATTGGTACCACGGGAATCGGTGGCCCCACAGAGAGCCTATCCTATCTGTGACCGGTTATTAGTGAGGTCCCCTTCGGGGGTACACGTGGTGGTTGTGGTTTAAGATCGATTCATGTAGGTATGGTGCAAGGTCGATCAAGTGTGCTGTTGCACTCTCAACAGACGGAGTTTGGATAGTCTCCAAACCCCTAAGCAAGAGGTTATAATGTGGATCTAGGCTTGCCTTGGAAAGGCTTGCCATATTATATAAATTGCTACTCATTGTGACTGTATCACACACAAATAGCGATTGGTGGCAATCTTAAAGTGTTATACTACACAATGGGGGCGCTAGTCTACGCCTAAGTTTCACTCGATGGTAAGACCACCGTGAGGTTAGGCCGAGTAGGCAGGTACTCACGTTAATCTTGTTCTATAATACCCTTCACATTAGTAATGCTAGATATTGTGTTAAAATCTTATGTTTCTTCGAAAATTTTTTGTAATTTTTTTTTTAAATTTTTTGTAAATTTTTTTTGAAAATATTTTGTAAATTTTTTTTTTTGAAAAAATTTTGGAGAATTTTGTTGTACACTTTCTTGAAACTTAATTTTTTAATTTTTTTCTAAAAATTTTTTGTAAATATTTTTTTGAAAATTTGTTATAAATTTCTTTTTAATTTTTTTTGTAAAAATTTTTTGTAATAATTTTTTTTGGAAATATTTTTAAAAAAATTGTTAAAAATTTTTTGGATTTTTTTTTAATTTTTGAAAAATTGTTTTTAAACATTTTTTGAAAAATTTTTTTGAGATTATTTGTAAAAATAAGGAACTTCCTGCAATCTACATATATTGCGTTAGAATGGTCTGACTAAGTGTAGGAACACAAAAGACGACTGTAACGAAACATTTTGCCGTTACTGAGAATCAGTACACAAAACAACGACGGCTTGCTGACGGCATTTTCAATATTTATTTACATTTTTTTTCAAAAATATTTTGTTTTAACTTTTGTAATTTAAGAGCTGACTTCCATTAAGAAAATTGAAGGAAGGAGTGTAGATTAGGCTGGAACGTTGGTATATATGGCAGAAAATAAATATTTGTGTTACCCGTTCAAATAGTCTTTTTATGTGAGAAGTTATTGTATAAAGTTTTATTGTGATTAAACCACATCTTGAGGTGCCGCAGAAGCCTTGAACATTATTTTTTTGTCTTTAAATCTTATATAGTTAATTTTTTATTTTTTTGGTGGCGCTTTGTATTTATTATTATTTTAATTTCATTAAAACTAATCCTAAAATAATTCAAAACATAAAAATTTGCGAGCCATCGTCATTTTGTAACCTTTTTTCACGTTTTAATACCTAAATGGGGTATAAAAACATGAAAAATATATTTTTCTTAAATTTACCTTTTTTCCTTTGATATAGTAAGATAGGGGGGTAGATATGATATTTTAATGATTTTTCTTTGACTTAAACTTATTTAATGTGCTTACCATTGTCCTTTTATTGGATCTGCGGCATTTGGATTTACGGCACCTCTTACCCTACTCCAGTCGTCTTTAAACTTTACAATTCACTTAACAAATTCACAATAACAAATGACAACTTTTTATCACTATTTAATATTGAAATTGAAAAAATATTTTTTCGTTCCTCCCTAGTGTACCTATAACCTGTAGGTGGCTTTGGAATATTTTCCAAGAGTCTGAAGCTTACAAATTGTATAGCGGTTCATATATTTTTACCTCTTCAATTATTTTTGCCATTTCATTTTTTATGTTGTTATTTTCATTATTTAAAAATTTTTTTTATTTTATTTTTAAATAATGTGTCTTTGCTGTTATTGTGAACGGTAACTTATGTCAAATTAGTATTGAAATATCTTTACCGTCGTTTGTTGTGTTCCTACACTGTGGCAAAAACATCCTTCATAAAATGTTCTCATATTGACCCCCCATGTGCCTTTTGACTGCTCTTATTACCAGTGGGCGCCCTGTGGGTGTACTACCTCTATATGTATTGCTTTCTATAAAGGCCTTTAATACAAATCAAAACAGAAAAACCTTACCAATCTAAAAATGAACACAAAATTTTCTCTCGCAGGGAGTTATTGATCCCCCGAGATCTGTAGGCACTCCTGTCGCGGTCTAATATTTACTTTATAAAAAAAGCAAAAGAGAATAATTAAAACCGAAAAAAATAAAAATATTTAAATATATAGGTGGGAATGGTTTTTTGTCCGCAGCCTCTAAAGGAATAATATGATGTAGACAGATGTAGAGGAGTAGCTGTTGGAGTACCGCTTTCTGTGCTGTATAGAGGCGCACAAGACTTGAAGAGACTGTTAGAAGGCAACAACAAAACAATACAATGCAACTAATGCTGATTTAGTACATTTTTATCACTGAGACGGTACAATTTTAACATTGTAGAATCCCAACACTTATTCACAGTCATGTTGGATTTAAGCAAAAACTAGCTGTGCCCATACACGTTATGTGTGTCCTGACAATATTTTGTTCGATTTTTCTTTGAAAGTAATCCGCACCAAATTTTAAGACTCTTGCGAATTTACTTTATATAAAGGTATCCATCCCTGTATAAAATTCTAAAATTTATATAAAATTCTAAAATTTATATAAAACTCCAAAAATTATTGTAAAGCTCTGTAAAAGGTATCTAAAATATTTTAATATCAATGCAATTCCACAAAGTAAAAATAGAAATCAAATACAAATTTTATTCAATTGGCTATTTGGCAGTAAGTAATTCATATTTTGTCATTATTTTAAAACAGCGCCATCTATTGCGCAACCGTGTTTAAAATATCACACTTTAAAAAATAAAAGATGCCTGAAAGTATGCAGTATCTTTAAATCGGCGTACTTTCACTGTTTTTCTACACTTTCTCTTGTAAATAAGATATTTTTGCGGAAAAAACCTCCTCACAGAATTTTGTAAAAATCCATCCAGTAGTTTTTACGTTATGCGAACACAGAGAAAAAGATAGACAGACAGGAAATAAGTTACTATTTTATTATATGTATAGATTGGAATTATAGAATTCCCAGAAATATGGAGGGGATGGGCACTTACGCAGAGCTTCATAACCTGATAAATTAAAAACTGATGGTCGACAGTTATCCAGAGTTGGATATGACAATCCATATCCTTGTGCCCGCTTGCCGACTACCTCAATTTTTTATTAAATTTTTAGTCAAAATTGTTTTTTTATTCAAATTTTTTATTTGTCTGCAGTGAATTGAAGCACTAGGTTTAACAGTAATTTCTTAAAATAAATGTATATGATTTATGAAAGTGTCTGAAAAAAACCAAAAATAAATAAAATTTCTTAAAGCACTCGAATCTAAATAAGTGCAAATAACAACACAAAAATAAAACTTTGAAAATTATAAAATATGCGGCCTTAAAGTCAATAACATTAAAAGTAGAACAAACAGTCTTCTGAATTTCTTTTTTATTTTTTGTTAAGCGAAGTTGTAATAAAATATAAAATTTGCCAACTTTAGTAAAAAAGAAAAAAAAAGAGAAACAACTTCAAAAGCATAAAATAAGGTTTCTTCTTTTTTTCTTTCTTTCTTTCTTTTTTTCTTTCTATTTTATATTTTACGGCTTTTAGAACAATTTAAAATATTTTCTTTTTGTTGCTGCTAGAGTTTTGGTTTGATGTTTGGCTTTACCAGCGGGTTGTCAAGAATGATTTCATTGTATGTTGTTTTTTTTTTCCTTTCTATAAGCAACAACAATGTTGAGGGTAATGTTCGACCTTGTCTGATATTATTTATATTTGTACAGCAATATCTGCAGGAGGTTAACACATACAAAAGAGGAGTTGGAAGGGGCATTTGTTGTTTCATATGTTGAACTTTAAGTTATTTTCTATAGAAGAGAGTTGTTTGTTTAATATATTTTCAAGCTTTGGCAAATAATCTGTTTAGTATTTAATAGATCTGTTTATTTTGATATACGACTGGGTAAAGAATAAGTTAACGACAGTTAAATCAACTGCTTTTAAAATAAACACAACTTAATTTACAACGAATGAAATAAGAAAAACCTTCTGTTTTGTTTGCATAACAGAGTCATATTTGGAAGTTGTAAGCGTTATCGATTTTAATATTAAACTTTGTAGTCTTTTAAAACTAAATTAGATTTCTTATGACTACAATCCTCAGTGGGGAAGAATCAAAATATTTTGGAAATAACTCAATCCATTTGTAAAGAGCTAGGCCGATTCATTCAAAATTTAAAACAAGCATAGCAGAGGAGTATATGAGCCTAAGTTTTGACTGTGGTCATTATCTACTTGCCAGGGGTGGCACTATGTGGTCTCAGAGTTTGTTATCTCGCCCTAGCAAATTCTTTTAGAGCTTGGTATTTCTTAATTTTTTTTTTTTTTATTTTTAAAAATTATACATGGCCTTAAAAGTCTAGTTAATACCTATAAAATGAGCGAGTTATCAGCATTTTAAAATTAAAAAATTTGATTTTTCGATACCCTGATCCAGTTATTCAAAATATTTTAAACAATTTTCAGAAAAATTTTTTTAAATGTTTTTCCATTAATGAGCGAAACTTAAAATATTGTGGAACAATTTCAAGATTATATATTTTCTAAATTAAAAACTAGACGGTCTTGAATTTAAAAATTTCAAAATAATGTTGGCCTAAAAATGGCCATCAATCATATTTTTAATAGAATAAAAATTTCTTAAGGAATATACATATAAGCTAACAATATGTACGTACTTTTAAACCAAACTTTGTGCAAAATTTATCAACCTTGTAGAATATGGCTGTCCTTCAATTTGACCTATTTTACAGCGAAACTTTGTTCTAAAATCCCAAAGCTGGGTTCGGAAAAAGAATACTGCCGTGATGAAGCTATATATACTACCAACTATTGCTGAAAGTATTTTATGACTAAAAATTCCAATTTTGGAATTTTTCGCATTTATTTTGGGAATTGTGGGATTTCCTTTACCTTATATTGATCAATCGGTGTAATCCCTTACGAATCGCTGAGTTATCTCCAAAATATTTTGATTCTGCACCACTGTGCATTCAAAGGAAAACTTTATGCTCCTTTCGAGTAATTTTAAAAATAATTTGCGAAAGACTGACTGAATCCTATATTAATGTAGTACTGGCAATTAGTCTTACTTAAATCTTATTAATTCTTCGATGAATTTGTTGTTTTTTTAACTAATATGTATGTATTTTTTAGTTGGAAAATATTGATTTTATATTTTATAAACAAGGCTAGCGATATTTAATTTCAAAGACAGAAAGTTTTAAAGGAAAAATGTTATCCTACATTAGAGGATTTGCGGGGTGTAATCTTTTTTAAAGTGTTAGAGGATTCATAAACTTGATCATTTACCTACGATCACAACAAAGAGTCCAATGGTGACAAAACGCACGATTTTAACAGCAAATTTTATGAAAAATCTCTACCAATAATTATAAAAATTGGTATTTTGTGTGGCTTGCAATGATACTGGTCCAATTAAACAAAAAGAAGAAATTGAGACACATAAGACAGGTGTACTCAAGATTAAAGTCAGTACCTAGCAATGTTTGCCCTTATCTGAGTGAAAATAGAGTGTAGACTAACACCCTTATTGTGTAGTACGGCATACAATATGATACGGTGCGTGAACCTATATCGCACTGAAATGTACTGCACTGTCACAATGAATAACAACTTAAAGAACATAGAAGACTGGACCCATGTCCTAACCTATTTTTTAGGGGCTGGAGACTCTCCAACTCCTTTTGTTGAGAGTGCAACAGCACACTTGATCAACCTTTCACCAACCCCATCCACCATGTCAACCACCACCTCACTAACAATCGGCCTCATGGAGGAGCGGCTCTCTGTTGGGCAACCGATTTGAAAGTAAAGTTAAACTCTTTAATATTTGACAGTTACGCCAATCCCACGCTCTTTAAAAATCCATGCTATTTCATCTCTAAGGGAAGAGATAGATGGATTTGCAATCGTCGATCAACTGTTCAATAAGAGAAAAAAGAGCCTCATAAATAAAGAAAATTCAATGAGAAAAATCGGTACACAAACGCCTTCGTTTGAGCAACCAATCAGCGTAGTTTATGTGTTAGCTAGAATTTTTTAGCTAAATAGATTAAAATTCAAATGTAAAATATATCGCAATGTGCCGTTTGAGCAGCGAAAACGCTGTGTGCGTCGTGTAATTGTAAAATAACCAACTTTTGAAAGAACTGTTTATTGTCGTTTGGTTATATTTATAAAATTTAAGTTTAAATAACAACAACACTAGTGGGAAAAATCGCCTTAAACTATTTTATTTATCAAACTATTACATGGACAAAATACAGTGTTTTCATAAAATAATAAAAGTTAAATTAAACCGCGAAAAGAAGAGTTTAAATTATTATTTCAAAGGATTTTGTTGAAATCAGTTGGTTTTTAAACGGAAAATGACGAAATTTTTAAAAGAAATTTTCCAAAACAATTTCTGAAAAATATATTAAAAATTTTTTTTTAAACATATTCAAAAACATATTTGTACAGAAAAATTTTCAAAAAAACATTTTTTACAAAAAATTTTGCAAAATTTTTACAGACGATTTCCGAAATATTTAAAAAAATTTTATATTTCTATGAAAATAATGAGTGTAACATATTATGATATTTTTGATACATATTAAGAATATACATATATAGAGTAAATGTTTTTTTAAATGCGTTTGATTCTTAGATAGATGAAATCTCTGTTTTAAAACCAATTCACTTAAATGCTTTAAAAACATATACAACATCAGGATACCAACTACAAACTGACAAAAATTGGTCCCAAGGTGGTGGTTTCAGTTCGGCACTATTAGTAAAGAGTGCACTATGGTTTTTTATTGGTAGCTTTACTTTCAAGTTGGTTGTATATTCAATGTTTTTTAGAATTGTTTTCTTGAAACTTCGTTGGGTCCTGACGAGAGTAGAGTGTGTATGGGGGAAATGTATGCAGCTACATCAGCCCCATCCCGAAGTAATGAAACGAAAATTCGATGAGCCTTGATGAGGTAAGAGCAGGTTTGGGGAGAAAGTATGTGGAAAGTTGTGCAGCTGTATGAATCCCATCCCACGATAATGACAGTAAGGTACCGAGTGGTGGTTCCAGTGTAGGACCAATTGTTAATAAATGGACGTAGTGATAGTCCATTTATTTATATAACTAAAGGGTGTTTTTTTATAGAGGTATAGAACTTTAAGTTGTCATTACTTTTCAAGATGGCGACCGATTTAACAGCTGTCAAGTGATTTATTCCCAGTTTGGTTTGGCAATTCATTACGAATAGACTCACGCCTGAACAACGCTTGTCGAATGGGCCGAAAACGAGATTACGGTTGTTCCCGATTTTCATAAGCGAATTTTGTTTAGCAATGAAGCGCACTTCTGGTTGAATGGCTACGTCAACAAACCAAACTGCCGCATTTGAAGTGAAGGTAATCCTCAAGTGTATGTCAAAACACCCTTACATCCAGAAAAACTGACTGTTTGGTGCGCTTTATGGGCTGGTGGAATCATTGGTCCGTACTTTTTCAAAAACTATGGTGGCCAGAACGTTATAGTCAATGGTGATCGGTATAGAGCCATGATTACTAACTTTTTCATTCCTGAATTGAATAACCATGATGTCCAGGAGATATGGTTTCAAGAAGACAGCGCAGCATGTCACACAGCTCGTGCCACCATAGTTTTATTGAAAGACACGTTTGGTGACCGCCTAATTTCACGTTTGGACCTGTGAATTGGCCTCCAAGATCTTGTGATTTAATACCGCTAGACTCCTTTTTGTGGGGCTATGTAAAGTAATTGGTCTATGTGGATAAGCCACAAACGCTTGACCATTTGGAAGACAAGATTCGCCATGTTATTGCCGATATACGGCCACAAATGTTGGAAAAAGTCATCGAAAATTGGACGTTCAGATTGGACTACATCCGCGCCAGCCGTGGCGGTCATATGCCAGAAATCATATTTAAAATGTAATGCCACAAGATTATCTTCCGGATAAATAAAATTCATGTCAATCGAATAAACCTTCCGCAGGGTGGAATATAGCACTCTACCTTATTATGTATTATTTTGTTTGATTAGAATAAAACATCTGAACTCAAGTAGAGACAAAGAAATATATAAATAATTATTTTATTCGTAACTAGCTGTGTCCGCCACTTTGTTAGCGTCGTTACAATATTTTCTTCAATATCGAAGGACATTTTTTAGCATATATATTTTTAAATATTTTTTTTAAATTATTGTAAGTACCTGTTTCACAGAAGAAAATAAATCATTTTAAAATCTTTATTCTGTTGGACTCAAAACCGTAAAAAGCCAATAAAAATGTATTCAATTTACTTTGCCAATGTCCCAAAACGACAAATCTCAAGCAAAAGCCTTGAAAATTCAGTATACGATGCAGAGTTTTCTTATCTGTCGATTTTTATATTTCTTAGATTTAATTTTTGGCCTAATGTCCGGCTACATAGACACTGTGCGAGGGTAAGCTTACGTTATTCCCACTACATAAACTTCATTAAATTAAAATTCACACATTACTTATTGTTAGGTGATTATATATTGGTTTTTTGGATAGGAAATGGTAATATCCATGAGGAAGATGGGCAATAACAATAATATAAAACAAGTTAAATCTATTAATAACATGAAATAAGATAAATCATCAATATGATTAATGATGCCAAAACAAATAAATAAATGAATGAAAAATTGATTTTCATAATATATTAATCGTTAGGTTTTTGTAAATTGGAATATTTCTACAATCTAAAACACTTGTATTAAAAATTAGGTCAAAAAACTTTACGGATTATATTAGACCTAAAATAATGCAACTATTTTTAAACATTTTGAGTTTTTAACAATATATATGTTTATTTTAAAATTTTTTTCTAATATAAATAGAAAAGGACAAATTTAAATTTTCGCTGGCTGTGTCATATATTCACTGCTACTTTTTCCTGGAAATAAGATATTTTTGCTGAAAAAAGTATCCTATATTGGAAGCAGGAAGGAAGGAAGATACCTCCTCACTTGGTATACTCCATCCAGTAGTTTTTACGTGATGTCATTACAAAAATAGACAGACAGGCATACAGACAGGAAATTAGTGCAATTTTTTAGCAAATGAATTTAGGATATACTACAGCATTTGTAAAAGACTGTTTTGCAAATGTTAGTCGCAAATGTTGAAACAAGATAACAAGAGCTTTATGTCAATCGACAGTTGAATATGTGCACGAATATAGAACCTAAAAGAATACCACTTACTGGAAAATAAACCATAAATTTCAATCTTTGTAGGAGTACAAATTCTATCCGTCCTCTTTTTCTCCCGTTTGCAAAATAACTTTTAGGACTACAAACCCTTGTAATGAAAACAAAAATAAATCTATGAAATTTTAATTATAATCACAATTAAAAATTCTATTATATTCAGTTTGTCAGTGTACGGCATAACTTCTCTTTTGTATGCAACAATTTCTGTGCAACAGCAGGGAATCTGTGACGAAGACAAGTTGTTAATAACTTTTTATGTTTCAGATGACAAGGCATTCAAGGGAATTTGTTTGTTTAATAAATTTGTAATTATTATTTTAACCTGGTCCAATTACAGTTACAATTTAGTCAGGTGCGTATTTATGAAAACATGCAATCTGATTGCATGATTTTTATATATTTTTTAAAGAGCCAGTAGAATATATTTAAGAAAGTTTTATGCTCACCTTCAATAAGAGAATTAGGTGTTTCCAAGTGGTTGTCATTCGTGCAATAGAGTTGCCCATACTACAACGGTATTGTTGTTAAAATGCTTGAAACATCCATAAAAGCTATCTAGAAAAACAAATAAATTTGTTAACATTTATACCTTTTGTGCAACTTTTATTTGTCAGATAGAAGAAATAATAAAATTGTAGTAAAAAAGTTTACAAGTCATAACAAATTTTTTTTTTTAATTTTTAATGGCTTTGAGGTTGCTTCAAATATGTATGTAAATTACAATATTATTTTGTATACTAAAACTTAAAATAGAAAACTAGGAATTACTATGCAAGTATTTGTACAATAAAAACTCTTTTAGCATTTTTTTTGTCAGGTGAACAATTCCACGTCAAATCAACAAGGCACTCAAAATGACTACTTCAGATTTTATTGAAACTTTTCTTTATTGATATTCCTTGACTCTTTGATCTCACCATAGTCCCACTTTATGGCGTACTCATCAAGCCACATAAAAAAACATATGTAAATTTAAAAAAAAATAAGAGACACTCAAAGATTTTTATAAAACTTTTATTTAAAGACAAGAAAAAGATTTGTTAAACAAATTTTTTTTTTCATGATTGATATCAAATTAAAGCGTATGAAGTCCCCTTTCTTCCTGGGGCTTATAGAACTGGATTAAGAATATATTTAATCCTCGAGCGCATATTCAAAAAAGGGATATTTTCCTATTTTGATAACTGTATAGCTAAGAATGAAAGAGATAGATTTTTTTTAATTAAGAAAAGTTTCAATAAAATCAGGAGTGGTAAAGTTAATTTTTTTTTGATTTGACATGGAATTACCCAGGTGACGTCACAACAATTATTAGAAATTTTCAAACATGCAATTACAGTGCACCGACTCTTACCTACTAGCGTGAATGGACACAGTACCAATACCGAAAATGAGTTGGACCAACGAGCACCAATTTTACAGAAGTCGATAATAAAATTACTGCTTGCTAGCATCTGCAATCTATCTGAACGAGCCAATGTGCAAAAATACAAGAATAATTTCGCCCAGGCCTAGAAGTTTATATTATGAATCTTCTGTGTTTCCACGGAAACCAACAGAAAGTGGCACATAATGTTAAACGGTACCAAAAATAAAGATTCATTAAAAATATACAATTCTTATACTTAGGCATATTTTGAGGCCGCGTAAAAGAAAAAAAAAATTCTCTATCACTATGTGTCTTATTGTTCTATGTTTTGCTGACAAGAAGTGTAGAAATATTTTTAACTAGCTGTGTCCACACACGTTGTGTGCGTCCTGACAATATTTTGTTCGATTTTGCTTTGATAAAAATCCACAAAATTTTAAGACTCTTACGTATTTACTTTATATAAAGGTACCCATCCCTGCATAAAATTCTAAAATTTATATAAAATTCTAAAATTCTAAAAATTATTCCAAGGCTCTATAAAGGACAGACAAAAAATTGCTTAAAATATACCGCTTTCAAAAATAAAAGGTACCTTAAAGTACTCAGTACCTTTAAATCGGTAATAAATCAACTTATACTTTCAGTGCTTTTCCTCCACTTTTTCTTGGATACTTTTGCGGAAATAATTATCCTATATTGGAATAAGGATACTAAAGTACCTCCTCACAAAATTTTGTTAAAATCCATCCGGTAGTTTTTACGTGATGTGAACACAAAGAGGAAAGACAGACAGGAAATGAGTTACTGTTTGATTATATGTATAGATCAGGAGCCGTAAGTAACACTTATAGTTTTAAATATATTTTTGGAGCAGTTAATTTAAGAATTGAATAAAAATATCCATTTAAAATAGCTATTTTCAACGTAAAAATATAAACTCAAATGAAAGTGTTTTCAAAAAAGAAGAATTTTATTTAGCCGTAAAAAATAAAACTAATTTTCAGAAAATAAAACTCATTTTATGTAATCACCTTGCATTTCAATTGAATAAATGGTCATTAAAATAAAGTAAGGTTTTAATTTGTTATTGTTTGATTAACGATCTGCATAGGAGGTTTCTCCTCTTCATCGCATTTTTGCGACACATCTCATACATCGCTATTTTTTAGCAGAACAAGAAAGCGTATAGTAAAATGACTATGAGGCTGAAAAAAAGTTTTCTTTAAAATTGATAATTTTTTCTCTGGGAGGAAAAAATGCATTATTCATTAATTGGGAAAAGAGTCAACAGTTTGTTCCTGCAACCCAGGGAAGCGTTTAAAGAACATTTTAAGCTCTTAAATTGGTATTGAGCGGCTTCCGTTCAAATCTGACCCCAAAAAAATTATGAATGAATAATTAAACA
This sequence comes from Phasia obesa, assembly GCA_949628195.1. Lineage (NCBI taxonomy): Eukaryota > Metazoa > Arthropoda > Insecta > Diptera > Tachinidae > Phasia > Phasia obesa. Next base: position 211,429,550 of record OX451215.1, on the reverse strand, counting down.
AAATGAGTTTTATCTTCTGACTGGAAAAATAAAAATAAATTTGATGACGGCAAAATAAAACTCTCTTTTTCTTTGAAAAATAACCCTTAAATGTGGAGTTGAGTTGATATTAAAGATCTCCGTGAACTGTTATTTACGGTCCCTGGTATAGATACATATATTTTTTAAATAAATTTCAAAAATTTATTCCAAAAACCATAATGGTCATAATTTTAAAGAACTATACTACGTATACGCAATATGTTTTAAACTTAATTGACATTAATCATACGTAGATCAGTTTTAAAGTATGTAATAGGATGACAGCTTATTTTTTATTTGCATTGAAATATAATATTTATTGTTGCCTTTTATAGCTTCATTATGAACCCTTATATTTTTATTTATATTTTTTTTATTTTCGTTACAGATGCACAGGACGTTGAATTTCTTGCATAACGCTTAAATGGTTAGTAGGGCATAAGTGGTAGGTTAAATATTTGTAGGCTTTATTCAATAAGCTCATAAATTAAAATAAATAATGTGATTTTATTATACAGATTAATATTAAATATATAAAATACCTATAAAAATGTTTCAATATACCCTTGACCGTTTTTTTTTAATTCTATTTATTTCTTTAAGTACTGCAAAGCGAAGAGGACTCTACCCTTGATCATAGCAATAAAGTAATAGGGAAATTAATTTGTAATGTTGGTGATTTTTATTTACATTTACACATGAAGCTTATTTTATTTTTAGTTTATCAGAATTAAGATACCATGAGGTCTTTCTATTAGCTCATATAAAAAGGTTTAGCTGAATCATATAACGAACGATTTATAAATAAATAGGTTTTGTCTGACGCCATTATTTTGGCTATAAAATTTCACTTTATTGCATTAGATTTTAAATATAAATACACAAGTAAGGTAACCCCGTTCTGCAGACAGCATTCACCAGTTGTATTTTAAAAGCAGCCACTATCAGTTTTAGCACTAAAATTAGCAAAGCGAAGGTCTGCTGATGCCAAATTGCATTCATAATTCTATCGTGGGAGTTTGAGGACAATTTTGGATAGTAGCGGCAATCGACGGAACGAAGTCAGTCCGACCAAAGCGCTTAGTAAGATACTTCATTACTCATGTAAATAACACAGCACAACAAAATAAAAAAAATTTCATGTGCTCTTAAAACCACTATATAATTTTGATGTATCATGACTACCTTTGTACAAAAATGGTAAAATTTTTAAATTCTATGGATAGATTTTTTTTTAAAAATTTTTTTTTAAAATTGCAATTTTTTTGAGACGTTTTCTTCAAATAATTAATGATAACTCAAAAACTACTAGTCCGATATTATTAAAATAAATTCAGAAAAATTAAGATTTGCATAGCCTTTAATTCGTCTATATATCGCGTTTCAATCGGATCAATTGTATCGGAGTTATAATAAAAAACTTAAGAAAAAAATATATTTTTTACGTAAAAAATGGCAAAAATTTTCGTTTTAAAAAAATCATAAAAAATCGAAAACGGCAAAAAAACTTCCAGATTCATTTTTTTATCGCATAGCGACATATAATAGCAACAAAATGAGATATCGACCATAAAAATCGATTGATTTTTTTCGAATTTATTCACATTTTAGTGAATTCGCTCATTTTCACAAAATTTTAGTTTTTTGCTTGATATACGCATTATAGCGGGTTTTCAAATGTGTGAAAAACATAAATTTTCCAATTTCAAGGGGTGCATGTCGGATTAATGTTAGATTTGATGAGAAACTTCCACCCACAAAATTTTAGTCGAATTCGACAACGTTAACACGTAGCGCATAGGCCCCAAATCTGAAAAAAGCGTTTAAATCGAAAATAATTGACAAATTTTCAGTTTTTTGCAAAATTAACGCTATTTATTTCCCCTTTTGCAAAAAAGTGGATCCTGTCCTTAGGGCAAACACAATGAGATTTACAATAAGCTACATATCTTTTAAATCGGTTAAACAGTTTTCAAGTTACTTGCCGAAGGCAATTGACAAAAAAATGTAACTAAGTCAAATCGATGGAATAGATCGAAAATGCATTTCATTGTTTTATTCATGTATTTTCTTTTATTTATATTTTATTATTTAAATTTATTACAACATATAAAATAAGGAAATAAATAAATAAATATTATAAACTACAAACTTTGGAATTTTCTTTTATGACATTTTCTATTATTGAATAACGAAGTGTTGCTCTGAATACTCCAGCAAAAATCTGCCATCATGTGTGCATCCCAGCGACCCTGGTATCTTTCCTCCATTGTCCGAATATCTTGGTGAAATCGTTCGCCCTGTTCCTCACTTAAGTCTCCAAGATTTTCAGGAAAACGATCTAAGTGACTGTGAAGGTAATGTAACTTGATGCTCATGTTGCATCCAAGATTCTGGAAGTGAGTTAACATCTCTTCAACGTGCGCAACATAATCATCATCCTTGTTATTTCCTAAGAAATGTTGAATAACCCATACAAACGAATCCCATGCATTTTTCTCAATTTCTGACATTGAACTGAGAAAATCGGTATCTTTGACCAATTTGCGAATTTGTGGGCCGTCAAATATTCCTGCTCTCAGCTTTTCCATACTCAAACTTTTAAACTTCCTTGAAATATACTGGAAACATTCACCATCTTTGTTAAGTGCTTTAACAAATTGTTTCATCAGACCAAGTTTAAATGTGAAGAGGGGGTAATATGATGCGATCTCGGGGCACCAGAGGTACATTTATAACATTCCTCATTACCTGGGTCCAGTGTTTCCCTATAAGGCCATTGTTTTCTCTTCCAGTGTTCTGACTTAGCTCTGCTGTCCCATAAACATAAAAAACAAGGGTATTTGGTATAGCCACTTCTGTTGACCTAATAGGAAATTTACCATCTTAATATCAACACAAATTACCCAGTTATGTTCATTATACTTTATCTTCTTCATGACCAATGCAATTACAGAGTATTCTTCTTTTACCTTGGTTGAATGTGCGATTGGCAAGGAGTGAAATTTATTTCCATTGTGCAAAAGGACACACTTCAAGCTGCGTTTTGATGAGTCAATAAATAAACGCCATTCGCTTGAATCATATCTATGTAAGCCCATGGCAGTCATCAAACCAGGAATATCCGTGCAGCAGACAAAATCGTCCTCTTCTGCAAAATAGTGAAGTAAGCCTTTTTCTCGGGTACGGTAATACGAAACTTTAGTTTCCTCCGTTATGAGATTTGATTCCTTCATCCGGGATGCAAGTAATTCCGAAGATGCTTTTGACAATCCAAGTTCTCTTATTACATCATTTAGCTGGTCTTGATTCCATGGTCTCGGTGAGATATTTTTGTGTGGGATGAACTCGTCATTTTCAGATATAGGTAGTTCTGGATCTGAACTTCCTGATTGAGAACACATGCTTGAGGTTGAGTGTCCTTGTGAAGATGAAAGCACTTGACTACAGCTTGGTCCCTGATCTTGTGCATCCATAATTTCCTGTGAATGTAGAACTGCAAGTTGAAACCCATCAGCAGACCTCGTAGGGTAAGACCATCGCAAATGTTTTCCAAAGCCGGTTTTTGTAGTTAAACAAAAATAGCAATCAGATTCATGATTCGTTGTTTCTCTCCATAGCATAGGCTTCGAAATTCCCCAGTGTGGTCTGAAAAATTTTTATAACAGAAAATTAAAAATTTTATAAAATATTCCAAATGTATTAACCTATACTTACTTTTTGTTAGATGAGCTTAGAGTTAAATTGAATCGACATGAAGTACATATAGTACTCGGCGTCCAATGTTCGTTAAAATTCTTCGGATTTATATTAAAGCAATCTTCATATGACTTTTGAAATGAAGCTGAAAAGCATTTCCGTTTTTTTTCGTTAATATATTGGCCGCACACATAACAAAATGAGTCCGGATTGTTTTACATAAAAATGTTCTAGTTTTCTTGCTCATGGCTGATTGAAAATTATGCTTCTGTTACCGCAAACACTTGTTGAATGAATAGAAATGGCTCAAGGAGCTCTTATAAATAATGATACTAAAATTTCGAACAACCCTTAATGTGGTCCTATTTTTTACCTATTCCCAAGAATCGTAAAAAACATTAAGGAATGCTATGCAAAAAATCAATCTTTACAGGTAGCCAGCGGAAAAACCCAATTCGGCGTGCACGCAAATTTATGAACGTTTATTACTTTGCCGCCGCAATTGTCAAAATGAAGCAAGGGCGACAGGTAGCCAACAGAAAAGGAGCATTTCATCGTTTATCAGATTTCTACTGAAATCGTAAAAATTAAAAAACTTTTCCTTTATTGCTTACTTTTTTTAATTCTGAAAATCATAAAAATGCCATAAAGATCTGTTCCAAACAATTTTCTACATTCAATACTGTATTTCCACAGTAACACGTGTTCCACAGAAATGCGTGTTTTGCTCAAAACAGTATTTCGCGTACTTGTTTTGCCATACATTTCTCATTCATCCAAAACACTTTGGCAGTACCTGGATATTGTATAGTGGTTTCAAAAACGTGTTAACGTTGTCGAATTCGACTAAAATTTTGTGGGTGGAAGTTTCTCATCAAATCTAACATTAATCCGACATGCACCCCTTGAAATTGGAAAATTTATGTTTTTCACACATTTGAAAACCCGCTATAATGCGTATATCAAGCAAAAAACTAAAATTTTGTGAAAATGAGCGAATTCACTAAAATGTGAATAAATTCGAAAAAAATCAATCGATTTTTATGGTCGATATCTCATTTTGTTGCTATTATATGTCGCTATGCGATAAAAAAATGAATCTGGAAGTTTTTTGCCGTTTTCGATTTTTTATGATTTTTTTAAAACGAAAATTTTTGCCATTTTTACGTAAAAAATATATTTTTTTCTTAAGTTTTTTATTATAACTCCGATACTATTGATCCGATTGAAACGATATATAGACGAATTAAAGGCTATGCAAATCTTAATTTTTCTGAATTTATTTTAATAATATCGGACTAGTAGTTTTTGAGTTATCATTAATTATTTGAAGAAACGTCTCAAAAAAATTGCAATTTTAAAAAAAATTTAAAAAAAAAAAATCTATCCATAGAATTTAAAAATTTTACCATTTTTGTACTAAGGTAGCCATGATACATCAAATGTATATAGTAGTTACTCGAGCATATTTTTGCTGTTGCCCTGTGTAATTTATTATTTTAATTGCAATTAGGAAAACTAAGCCATTATCGTGCTAATATTTCATATTTATTTCATTATCTTTATAAGTGTTTATGTCCATAAACAAAATTTATATGTTTCATTTATGTAAGGCAATTTGAATATTCATTATTATAGGAAAATAATTTCAAACTAAATTATAAGCGTCAAATTCATAAAAAGATTTATAAAGCAAAAGTTTGATCAATAAACCTTTTATAAATCAAAAATATTTTACGAATATGACCCTAAAAATTTAAATAAATTAATTCACATACAATCACAAGTAATTAAAAATTATAAAACAATCACTTCTGTTTATATATATGTAGCTCCTCATAATTGTGGCTGGTAACAGACACCTAGCTAGATCTTACCTCTGTTAGGAGCTCCAGTTTTAATATACACTCACCTGCATATATGGAGCTTAGTTGAAATATTTTGTGCATTACCGTGATGTTTTATAAATTCAAACTTTGATAAAATCAAACAGGACCCTAAGAATGGAACAGTGATGGACAATGAAGTAAGTCTCGTAAATATTGAAGAGCTCAGTCTCTAAAGAATCATCTGTTTTAATGGCCAGCAGAGATGGATACGTATACCTCTCAACTGGTGTTTAATATAAATATATAGAAAATTCTGTTTAAAAGCACTTCTGAGATAATAATAGCCTCTCTTCACTGAGCCCATAAAGTTCATTGGATGCAATCATATTACCTTAAGCTGTATAGTAGTGCTAATACTTAAAGACTATGCATTAAAGACACTGAGGTGGTAACTCACATTGATTGCAAATGTCCAGACTCCTTTGTGAGGATTACAATATTTTTGAAAGCTGACTTTTTTGAGAAATTTTTGAGTTTTTGTTGAAGCTAAAATTTTTAAAAATTTAATGAAAATGCGTCTGTTTGGCGAAATTTAGATATTTAGTGAACTTTCGAATAACCATGTTTTGTGTCTGAATTTTCACTTTTCCAGGTGTACCCAACATTTTTACAAGTTTTGAGTTTGGTTTTCGGAAACCCATTTTAATCCTTACATGGACAGCAGTATAGGTAAAACCATTAAATGACGTGCCTACCTTTTACTTAAACTATCTATTTACTACACTCATTTTTAGGGTTCCGTACACAAAGTGTAAAACCGAAACCCTATTGTTTTCGCTACAATGTCTGTCCGTCTGTCAGCGCCTTTTATCTCTGGAACCGTAATAGGTAGACTCTTGAAATTTTCACAGATGATGTATAGTTGTTGCCGCTATAGCAACAAATACTAAAACTTATAGGGTGTTCCGATAGAGAGGTGTTATTCACGAATATGTGCTTATTTCTTGAACTGTAGGAGGAATTCACTAAAAATATGCAAGCACTAAATTAAAATTAGTTCGCTATATAAACAAGTCTGAAAAAAATAAACCTAAAAATTAAAGGGTGTTCCGATAGTGGTGTGCTTTGTATGTGTAAGGCTTAAGTTTTTAACCATAATAGGTAGACTCTTGAAAAATTTACCAAAAGTTTATTACTGCGGCCACAATAGCAAAAAATACTAAAACTTAGGGTGTTCCAAAAGTGACGTGTTATTTATGTTTATGTCTTTTTTTTGAGCTATAAGGGGAAACCACTTACAATTTGCAGACTGTAATTAAAACTATTTTGTTTTGTAAACAAAATTTTGTTTTATAAACAAGTATACAAAATTGAACTTAAATATTAAAGGGTGTTCCAATAGTGACGTGATTTGCATGTATATATCCTAAGTTTTGAATGAATAGGTGGAATCTTGAAATTTTTACAGGAGGTGTATAACTATGTCCACTATAACAAATAATAAAAATTAAAGGGTTTTCCGCAGGTAACAGGTAGACTCTTGAAATTTTGTACAGAAGATGTGTTGCCACTGCCGATATGACAATTACTAAAAATTAAAGGGTGTTCCGACAGTGACATGTTTTTCACTTATAGTGACTTATTTTTTAATCGCAATAAGTAGACTCTTAATATATTTATAGAAAGGAAGTTGCCATGGCCACTATAATGAATAATAAAATTAAAGAGTGTTCCGACAGTGACAAGATTTTATAAACCGTAATAGATACCCTCTTGAAATGTTTACAGTAGATGTGTTACTTCGGCCGCTATAACAAATACTTAAAATTGAAGTGTGTCCATTAGTAACGTGTTTTTCACGAATATTACCTTATTTTTTAACCGCAATAGGTAGGCTCCTGATATTTTAATAGAAAGTGTATTACCATGGCCGCTGTAAAATCAATTACATATTGAAATTTAAAGGGTGTTCTAATTATGATGCAATTTTCGCGAATATTACTTTAATTTTAAAATTTAAGGGTGTCCCATAAGACATAAAGAAATAAACAACTGAAATTTTTAAATTATACTGAACGTGAACTACGTGTGTGAGTGTAACTCGCACTTGACTAATTTATTTTAAATGGTCGCTTGCCTTTTTAATGCTAATGTACTGCCAATTTTTTACCATATGTATATAAAACGGTGTCATAGTATTTATCCAAAACACTTGGCACTACTCTCGTTAGTGTGTAATTATGTGCAAATAATTTGCCATTGACTGATTTGAAAAATATAATAATTCCATTTTATTTAATTTAAATTCACAATAAATAAATAAATTATTTCCCAATAAATTTTTGCACAATTTAAACTTACAGTCGATAAAATTTATTGAAAAAAAAAAATCATAAGCTGTGAATAGTTAAATAAAATTAGAATTTAAAATAATATAACTAAATCACTCTGCAAATCAAACAACAAATCGAAATACATAAATAATATACATTTTTGTTTATTTAATTTATTAACATCCATACATCTAAATATTTATATGTGAAAGTGCCTACATGTATTTGTAGTGGTTTATGTAACTATACATAAATTACCTTTTAATTAACACAGCCTTAATTATTACAAATGAATAACAACTATTCAACAACAATAAAATATTATTACTTTTTGTTTGCTTTATGCAAACTTATATTTTAATTATAAATAAATTAATAATAAAAACCGCAACAAAAGTTCATTAAAAACGAATGTTAGAAGTTAGAAGGAAAAAGTCATAATTACAATTTCTAAGGAATTACTGTAGACTCAATTTAGAAAATAAAATAGAACTTTGTAAAACAGCACGTTAAAAACAGAGCACAAAAGGATTTCAAAACAAACAGAAAGGAATCTAAACTAAATTTTAAAAAGGAATAATTAGTAATAAGTTCAGCAAAATGAGAAAGGTAATACCAAATTGCATTGCTATTTAAGTTTAGGGAAAATACTGGAGCGCATGCAGCATTTTCTTGATTTTTCTTTTTAACTTTACGCTTCATGTAGTTGGAAAAAGAGAAAGTTTCACATTACGCAGGTAAATTTACATCACAAGTGAGTGTGAAATCCTGCAAAATATCGTCCTGTCCTCGTATGCTCGCTCTTCCATTCTGTATTAAGAAATTTTCAATACAGTAATTTAGTTCCGTCAGACTCGCTAAAGCCCCAGCCTACAGGACATTAAAGGTCTCACTTTAGGCACCGCTACTATGTATGTTTCTGAAAACTGAACATTTATTTAGAGCTCCAAAAAATCTATTTTTAAGTTTTCCTGTATTTTTAATCAAGTGCTTGATCAATCTGTACATACTTTGCCATCACCTTAATATAGTTTTGTCTCTCGTACCCACTGTTCCATATAAGTTGCTCTATTAACACATTAAATATTTTATTTGTCTTTGTATTTACTAACGAGCCGCCCGCACTTTAGCACACAAGCACACACATTCATATTCCCTGCATTCAAATTTGAATTCAAGATGTATTTAGTTTGAGGCACAGTTAATTAAAGTGTCATTTTCAAAGAATAAACCAGCATTATATTTTAATTCACAAATACTACATTAAATATACCTTTATGAGATCCAACTATGTCCTTGATGATGTATCAGTACATGTTTCTTGGTAACTAAGGTATTTTAAGTGACAAGTTGAATTTAACCTCTGTTTGCATAAGAAGGCGTAAGTTGTATTTGTGGGCGTTGAAAAGATGGTATGAAGGAAGTAACAAGTATGAAATGTTCATATTTACGTAAATGCATGCATGTATGTACATATATATTTGTGTATGTTAATTTTACTGATAATTTGTTTACCATGATTTTGGTGAATGTAGAAATTGCATGCGCTGTTAATCATAAATTTATTAATTTTCAGTAGGCAGAACTACTAATGAAAAAAATCAATGGCAAGTTTGGTTATACTTGGATGCTATCATTGCTAAAAAAAATTATTTACTACACTTACGAGGGCAATTTCATAATTCGATACAGTAGAGGGGCAGTAACATTGAATTATATACTGCTCTCGTTAACTGTTATTTATTATTGGATTACTGTTTTTATTTTGAGTGAGTTGTCATATACGGAAAGCGGTATAAATCCTAATTAGCAATTACTTGGGACCTAATGGGATAGAATATTTAATTTAACTAAAGCTTTCTGACAGATCAATGTCACATAAACGATATGTTTCCTAAGGAAAGTGTTATTTTACAAAATCGTCCAGATTAGAAATAACCAATAATATCGGCTTTCCAAGAATTAGGAGGCAATATTGTCCATACTATTGACAATCTAAGGACCTGTATTCTTAAAAAAATTATCACAAATTGGTCTCTCAAAAGCATTACATCAAAACACGGCCTACACATGCCCGAAATAATACACAAATACTGATGACATTAAGTTATTTTTCTAATTAAAGAAATTTATTATTGTAAATTATTTTATCACAGTAAATTATTAAATATCTTGTGTTTATCTGCGCTTTATATAATTTTCTATATTCATATGATAGAAAATGGTACTGAAGAAAGAAAATTGTCTTGTACTTAAATGTGTTTGGGATCGTTTAATATAGCATAACAATAGCATGTTAGCCGGTAGGAAAAAATTTATCAGTGGCAGTACCCGTTTTTCTGTCTGCCTCACTGGATGTTTTTCTATTTGTTATACGAAATCAAAAACAAGACAAATAATATTTTCTTTTCTACTGTAATTCTAGCTCTTCTTTGCACATACGGTTTTGTGAAAGAATGCAAATATTTTTATAATTGATTGGCATTTAACAGAATTAAAACTTTGTGAACACGTACTTACACACAAAAACTAACACATCTCCATTGAAGCACAAATCGACAATGAAAATGTATATGAATACGAATTTAAATATACATAAATCATTTATCGCCCACTTGAATCTTGTTGAGTAACAATAGTCCTAAATAAACATACATATTTTCTGAAAAAATACTAAAACAAAAATTTGGTTGAAGCATGGATATGTTTATTTGGTAAAATACTCATATAGCAGGGGAAACTTTACCAGCAGTCTAATAAGGAAATAAACTTGATATAATTTAGGAGGAATATATTTTGTGGTCAATTTACTGTGATTTTAATTATTTTATGTAAATAGTAAATAAAAAAATGTATACTTTTACTCTTGTATAGAAATAATTTTTTTTATACGGCAGAAAAAAAACAACATTTTTCATATTGATATGATGCAAATAACTAAAATTGTAATCATTATTATACTTTTATTTTAAAAATTATTATTACAAAGCAATAAGAAATTGTAACTTTCTTAAAATAAAGAAACGAAAAGGAGCAAATAAGAACTTATATTCTCCATTAGAAAATAATTGCAATACCATTTACTTACTATCCACTTTAAAAACAGAAAATGCGTATTTTGTGCATTATATATTTTTCAAAAAATTACCTTCGAAATATATTCTTTTTAACCGACTTCAAAAAAAGAAGAAGGTTATCAATTCGTCTGTGTGTTGCTTTTTTTTGTTTTTTTTTTTTTGTATGTTTGTGCCTTCAGAACTCGGTCATTTCTGAACCGATTTTCAAAATTTTTGCACTATTACAAAGGTTATGGCTACAGATTGGTCCCATTTTAAAAGAAGTTCAAAAGTTTAAAAGCTAAAGGGTGTCCCCATACAACATACATGTTTTTTACGTGTATTATGAAATTTATAGGTCAGCAATTTAAAATTAAAAAAAGTGCGTATCACTGTAGCTCCCAATAACAAAAAGTAATTAAAAAATAAAATTAAAAATTAAAGGGTGACTCCATAGGTGACTAAATTTCACCTTTATTCTCCTATCTTTTGAACCGTTATAGACAAACTCTTGAAAGTTGCACAGAATGTTCGTTACTATGTCTCTTATAATAAGTATAAATATTTAAAATTAAAAATTAAAGGGTGTCCCATTAGTTGGTTTATTTTGATATATATATGGCCAAACTTTTGAACCGTTATAGACAGACAGTTGAAATTTACAAAAAATTTGTATTGCTAAGTCCGCTAAAATAACAAGTGTAAAATATGAATTTGGAAATTAAAGGGTGTCCCAATAGTTAATGTAAAAGTAATATATATGGCCAAACTTTTCAACTGTTATAGATAGACAGTTGAAATTTACAAAGAACCTATATTGCTTAGTCCGCTATTACAACAAGTATAAAATTTGGATCTATAAATTAAAGGATGTCCCCATTATTGATGTAATTTGACCATTATGTCCTCATCTTTGGAACCGTTATAGACAAACACTTGAAAAATAGACAGAATGTTCACTACTATGTCTGGTATAACAACAAGTATAAATATTTAAAAAGTATTTATATTAAAATTTGAATTTAAATTGTGTCCCAATAGGTGACGTCATTTGATATATATGACCATATCTTTTAAACAGTTATTGATAAACACTTAACAATTAGACAGAATGTCCATTACTATATCTGTTATAATAGGTATAAATATTTAAAGTTATAAATTGCAGGGTGTCGCAATAGTTTATGTAATTTGATGTATATGACAAAACTTTTAAACCGTTACAGACAGATGGTTGAAATTTACAATGAACCTGTATTGCTACGACCGCTATAACTAGTATAAAATTTGAATTCGGAAATTTAAGGGTGTCGCAATAGTTACCGTCTTAAAGGAACATGATTTTAAGTTTGTCTGTTTTGAAGTCGGTTTTTTTTTGCAAGAATTATTTAAGAAAAAATTATTCAGAAAAATCTTTTATTGCTACGTTTTTTAAAAAGTACTATATTTACAAAAAAAAAATTAAATTATCTACTTTTTAAAAGAGGAACTTAATTAAAAAAATACTTTGAAAACGATTCCTTTTTTTTTAAAAAGTACTTTTCACAAAAAGAGTACTTAAAAAAAATAAACTTTCAATAGTATCGTAAAAAAAACTTTTAAAAAATCATTTTAGATTTTAAGCTTTTAAAAAATAACTTTCAAAGAAGTACCTTAAAAAAGAATGTCTTTTAAAAAATACCTTTTAAAAGAAGGTACTTGAAAAATTTATAAACCGGTTTTGACTTTTGAAAAAGAACCTTACTTTTTTAAGAGGTACTGTTTTTAGATTTTACTTTTAATTTATTTTGGTTGAACTTTATTCAAAAATACCACTTAAAGTGTAACAATAAAAAAAGATAACGAATCACCTTATTTGCATCTAAAATTGTGATTACTGTTAAACAATTAAATAAAATTATTTGTTTTTTTCTGATTTTATTTTGCAACTTTTTTCCCTTTTTTTCAAATACTTATTATTATGATTTTCAAACAATTGTTATGTAAATGTGTGGATGATAAGCTTGTTACTTTTATTGTTGTTATTTTTTGTGTTTGTATTTCTTTTTATAGCATGATAATAAATTTTTTATCAACTTGTTACAAATATTGTCAATGGAGCAACACAAACGATGAACAACAAAAGAGGCAACAAACAACTGTTAAGGAATATTGTTGTTCCATTGTTGAATTTATATTTAATGTATAGTGGGAACGACAAGGTTTTATTTACAATTGTTAAGATGCTTAAGTGGCTGTAATTAAACAGTTAAGTTTGCTTTGCATTAAAAGCTAAATTATTTTGATTTATTTAATTTCTCCTTGCTTCTGTACTGTATCTTTGTATTGTACAATTTATCGAATATATTTATTATACATCTTTCATGAAATGTCAAAACAAATATGCTCCTAGAATATCAAGTAGTTTATTTATCACGATAAATGCAAAAAAAAAATAGCACAGTAAAGCGTTTATATTTACAATGTACATATATCTTATTTGATTATAATGAAATGGGTGGAGTACAGTTTCTGGGATTGCTGTAAGTGTGGAAGGTGTTTTTATGATAATTATATAATTTTAAATTTTAAGTTTTAAACATTTAATTTAACAACATTGATTAATTAAAGCATGCAGATTCTTTAATTGTTTCTAATATTATATGAGTGTGCTGTAGCTTAAGTGAATAGCACGTTGACTACTAAGCAATGCTCACGAGTTCAATACTTAGCCGAGGCAACATCAATTTTTCTGATATGTATTAATTTTTCTTTATAATAATTCATATCACAGCACCCACCTTCGCCAGTATTACCACATAGCACTAAATCGTCGGCGAAGTAAAATAATTATAAATTGGCTATGCTACCTTCAAAGTAATTTGCCTAAATAACACCAAGGGCGCTGTAATATTGTTCTAAAAATAATATTGACGTGAAATTGAAGTCTTGCCAGATGCGTAGCTATTACTATCACTAACCGTCTGTCTTATCTACTCCTATCCCTTTCCGAAGAAAGTAACACATTTAATATAGGCATTAATTGCCTGAGTGTTACTTCTCTTTAAAAAAAAAAAATCAATGAAAGCAGTTTTTGGCTATTTTAATGACATATTGGAAGTAGACTTTTAAATTATGGCAATTTAATAAAAAAGGAATGTTAAATATAAGCCTACGCGGTTTTACTTTGGAGGACCGAGCCTACCTATATCGCAGGTACTTCCAGATCACCGTAGCTTTTTTTCTGACAGAGATTCGGGTGACAAATACGCTTAGGATAGTATAGCGACTGTCCCAAATCTCTCAACGATATGGCAAAACTGTTTAACGTCAGGTACTAATTTCAAATTTTAAGTGTTTATATGACCATTTCCAAACGTATCATAAATTTTACATACAAGAAAACCAGAACAGTCAAAGTTCTAGGTCTTTTTTTATTTCAGTGAACGGCGAACTGAGCTTTAATTACGTAACTTTTATGGCTTGAAATGGAACGCACTTTTAAAATCGTTGGTTCGAAAAATTCTAAGAATTTCTGTAACTTAATAAGAGGAAGCTTATAAAAATCACGAAATTGTTTATCGAATACAAGTGTGAGTGTTCGAGAGTTCATTTGCAATCAAAATAATGGAGGTTTTAAAAAATACCCTGATTTCTTTCAATGTTCCATATATTTCGTAAAATCATATTATTTGATAATATTATTTATTTTAGGTTGCATAATAAATCGTTAAACTCTCTCAATCCATGAAATATTTAAAAGACATTATTATTTGTTAATTTTTATATACTACGCTTGAAATAAAGCAAAAAACACTTGCCATTATCTCAGCAGTTCTGTTAATAAAGATTAAGTCTTGCTGTTCTGTAATATTCTTAAATAAATTCAATAAATAAACAGATTGAATGATTTCCTTAAATGTAAGTATTTGCCAGTTGCGTTTTTTTTTGTGACTATTTTCAGAAACAAAGTTTATTTTAAATATTAAGTGCTTCTTATATGATTAACATAACAAAATTTAGATAACGGAAAATCTTTGATAATAGAATTTATGTAAAGTCTTTTAACCAATTACTTCCTCAAACATTCCAAAGCCTTTGGAAATCTTCTATTAAACAAAATTTATTTATATTTTTTTTCTCCCTACCAATCAATAAATTGTGGTCAGCATAAATTACTTTAAGCTAATTTTTCAATAAATTTCTTTTGTATTTTTATAAAATCAAAAAGACTTTTATAGCCTGCCCTTAAATTGTTAAATAGTGGTTGTTGGTTTTTTAGTTCAGTATTATATTTTTTTTTAATTTCCATAAATTTATAGTTCCAAACACGGTGATTGCAATAAAAAAGTCTTTGGATAAACGCTGCTACATTTAATAGAGTTAAGAGTATTTTGTCTTATTTTTTAGTATTTTCCTTAATGGTTGGGTTTTTTTATTTTTTATTTTTTCTTATTGCATTTTTGTTAAAATAATTACCTTTAATGTTAATAAACACAATATACGACTATGAGTATTACAAGGCGATGATGGTATTTCACTTGGTGGAAGTGTTAGAATTTGTATGTAGACTGATACATTAGGGATTCGAAGGAGTACATTGTAGCGTCGTTTGAGACCTTGGGGAGGAAATTTTAAATTTATGTGATCTTGTTTTATTTAACGAGGAAAGGATATCGAAATATTTTTTTTCAATTAGAAATTAAATAGTTTCTGCAGCAAAAGAGTGTTTTTTTTTTTTGACTATTTTAGATTAAGAAAATTGGTAGATTTTTTTTTTATTTTATAAAATAAAATATTTAGATCTCAGTGGTTGGGATTTGGCCCAGAAAAATAGAAATAAATATATAGTTTTTAAACTGACAGTCCGATTACATTTAAACTTCATACGGGAGAGATGTGATCGAGCTAATGTTTTGAATGGTGCCACACGCAAACAAACAACATAGCTGATGATTAAATTATATAATTTTAGTCAAACCATATTATTGTTATTATTATGATTATTTTGTATTTAATTATTTTTATTTTCAAGCTTTAGGTCGTTAATTATTTTTATTCTCAATATTTCGCTACTCCTTTGTGTATCATCATCAGGAACAATTTAAAAAATTAACTAAAAATAAAAGTCAACAGGTATACTTGGAAATATTAATTCGCAAAAAACAGCATTATCTTCTCATTGTGCTGAATTAAATCACTATCCCAATTTTGATAATATTTCAGTACTAAATTCAGAAAACAATTATAAACGTCGTTACATACAATTTGTTACAATTTATTAATACACCAAACAAACAGAGAATTAATTTTAAGGCAGCCACAGATAATGTAGCTCAAACAGACATTTAGTAAATAAGAAATAATTTAATTATTGTTTGTACTTGTTTAAAATTTTTTTTAATAGTTTATGACAAAAAATTTTTTTTTTTTAAATATGAAGAAAATTTTTTCAATACTTTTTTAATTTGTAATTTTCATAACGTTAATTTTTTAAATTGTTCCTGATGATGATACACAAAGGAGTAGCGAAATATCGAGAATAAAAATAATTAACGACCTAAAGCTTGAAAATAAAAATAATTAAATACAAATTATTAAAAAGGTCAAATAAACTATATTATATATAACTTAAATATATAACTTAAAAAAAAACAATATTATAGTATGACCACATTGTTAAAAAATTTTATTTTATTATGAAACAAGTTAAACTAACATTGTCCAAACATCGTTTGAACACTAAAAAAATATTTTAAATTTGTTTATCCTTATTATTTTTATTGAACTTTAAATTTACTATTGAATTTCTAAAAATGTTATTAATAACAATATAAAAATCGCGTTTTATATCTAATATAGTTATGTAAGTTACCACACTCTTTTTGAAACTTATTTGTTATAAGCGACAAATAAAATTGTAGTTCTCGCTTTACATAAGAATACGAAGTATATTATCATTATTATTATATTTTTAAATTTTTTTAATTATTCTTATAAAACTTGCTTCTTTTGATAGTCCTGCGCATTATTCTCTTTAACAATTTTGAAGTTAAAAATAAAGTTAAAAAAAAAAAAATTTAAAAAAAACAAATTTAAAAAAACCAAGAATAATAGGAACAAACGTGTCTGCCTTATACAGAAATATTTTCATCGTACACAATTAAAATAATATGCACAAAGAAAATTTTAAAGTTTTACCTTAGACACGAACTGTGAAATATTTATTGTAAGTCTGTATATTTTTTATAAGTTTGCATATATTTCATAGAGCTCTACAAAAAACTAGTAAATGCACTTAATTCCAATTTTGATAAAAATTTTCAACATGTAATTTTAAAAGATGTTTAGAGAACCAAAACCCACTACACCTAAATTATTGTTATTTCTCGTACTCTTTTCTAAATTAACGTTGTTGTTAAAATACAACAGTACCGTAGAGTGCTTTAGAGTTTGCCTATGCTATCTATACTCTCAACAAAGTATTTTTTTCTTGTTGGTTTAATTTGTATACTCGTTCTAAAAGTGTGAACGTTTGCCAGAAAGAAGAAACATATAAAAATAGTTTCAAACCCTTTTATTATCAGTTGTTTTTGTATGTTAATTTAAGGTTTTTCTGTGCAAATATTCATGGCAATAATATATGACTGACTTAACGTTGTTCTTGTTTGAAGCCTTTATTATGGCTGTCGCCTCTTTGCGCTCTTTATTATACAATTTTTTCTTTTTAAGGTTTAAACTCAATTTTCATTTGCCTTTCATTACATCTTTAATAGCCAGTAAATACAGGTTATATTTAATGAGCTTAACGGAAAAAGAAAACTGGCTACGTAAAACGCTACTTTATTTGCCTGCTGAACAAAAAATAGGTTTGGCACTACAAAATACAGTATCAGACGAAAGACAATAGTAAAAAAAAGAGTAAAACTAATTATAAGAATTTAAAATTATCAGTTTACTTCTAATTATATCTTTCATTCGATTTTTTTTTAATTATTGTACTCACGATTTATAAATCGTATTAATGTATAAAGAATACGACTTTACTAATTTTTAAATATTTATTCATTAGTTAGACAAAATTTCAACATACGGTGGGGTGTGATTTTCTTTGTATAATTATTCTTCTATAGCAATTTTCCATCTACATATATTGAGAGCTACTGCAATAAGGATTAGTTAAAAAACTTAACAGACTACTACGATTCACACTCTGCTTTAAAGTCCCCCTTATTCCTAAGCGATACTGGCCCCGGCCCGGCTGATTTTAAAGCCAAAAAATAGAGATTAAAGAAATGATCGAGAATCTCTGGTAACACTAACTAACACTTGACTATAACTTTAAGTGACCACAGATTTTATATATCGATATAAGTTTCGCAATATTTGGTTACAGATTGCGTTATTTTCATGCATAGATTTCAGAAGAGAATAAAGTTAAAACTACACAAAATGACCAGCGCTATTATGGCTAAAATTTCGGTCTTGAGAAGAGCTGTTACCACGAAGTACCGGGCAGAAATATCAAAAACCAAAACCGAAGTTCTGACAACTTTTAATTAACCAGCCTACACGATATCTAGACTAGCTTGCCAATGTCGGAGAGCACTGAACGAAATGACAGTACATTTCAACCTTACAAATTTTTGTTTAACTGTGAACGCTAGAAACTTCCAGCATCTCCAGGTATCAGACCAAAACCAGAGTGAGCGAATTGAAGACTGCATACTTATGCAATACAACCTAACCTTACGTAGTCCATGCTGTTACAACTACTTTTAAACTTAAAGATTGGTTTTGCAAGCTTTTACATGAATTCTAAATTAACTATTTTGTTGACAAAAAAGTAAAAAAAGAAACATTAAAAGCCTGGTAGCTTTTACTCTTACACAATATTTAAGAATGATTTAAATTCTGGCTAATGTGGCCAAATATAACAATATATTTATTTAACGTTTTCAACTCATAAAACAGTTTCATTGGAGAACTTAAGTAAACTGCAGCATTGAACATACTGGAAATTTTTGTTAAGTTGCACCGAAAGTTTAGGCATATTGTTTTGGTGCAATGAACTCAATTTGAACGTTTCAAGAAGCTCTCTAAAGATCTGCTCCTTTCTGCATACAATATTAAATTGTCACAAAAACTCAAGACTATCCACACCAAAGGGAGTTCGATAATTACGTACTAATCATCCAAAAGTAAAAGCTGATTTTCAACACTGGAACAGTCTTATAATATTATAAACCCCATAAATATTATTTTATTGCATGACGAGCTGGCGAATAATTCGGCACAATCGTTTATATCTTTCGTCTCAATTTTTTTCTCCATTTTTCCAAATGTAACTCTAGATTATATTTTACATTTTAATAAAAAAAATGTTAAATAGTTTAGAGGAATGCAATATACATACATGTACTCAATGCATTGAAGATTTTAAATTTTGATATATATTTTACACTACTCATACAAAGTGTTTTGCTGTAATGTGAAGTTGAAAATAATTACATGAAAACAACGCGAAGAACTAACAAAAGAAATTTGAAAAATGTTTACTATAATTTAAAAATATTAATAAATAATTGCGAATAATATTTATTTCATAAACTTAATATAAATAGGATTTACATATACTGCTACTTTGTGAGTGTGTGAACTTTAGTGCTTTCTAGCTTTAATTTCGCACTAAATAATGAATTTTTGCATCATTGGTTTTTAAGTATAACCATACATAAATAATTCTTGCAAAAAAAACCGACTTCAAAACAGATAGAAGGGCATCAATTCTAAACTAAAAATGTAAGAAGTAATCTGTAAGAATTAGATTTAAACCAAATAAAAGATGCGCCAAAATTAGAGGGAAAAAACTAAAGACTATGTGAATTTCAAGCCACTCCCTATTACTATTCAAAAGTTAAGCTATTTTCACCAGCATCCGGGGACACTATTCAAGCCTCTATCTATAACTTTATCAAAGATAGGGTCACATAGATAAAATAACATCACCTATTCGGACACCCTTTAATTTACAATGTTAAATTAAAGACCTGTTGTTATAGAGGACTTGGCCACAAAGATTCTTTGTAAATTTCAATTATCTGTTTATAACGGTTCAAAAGTTTGGCGATATATATCAAATTAGATGAACTATTGGGACACCCTTTACATTATAATTCCAAATATTTATACTTTTTATTAAACCAGAGAAAGTAGTGGACATTCTGGCTAATTTTCAAGTGTTTGTGTTTAACGGTTCAAAAGATAGGGCCATATATATCAAATTACATAATTTATGGGGACACCCTTTAATTTCTAAATTCAAATTGTATACTTGCTATAGTGGACTTTGCAATAAAGGTTCCTTGTAAATTTCAGCTGTCTGTTTATAACAGTTCAAAAGTTTGGCCACATACATAGAATTACATGAACTATTGGGACACCCTTTTATTTTCAAATTCAAATTTTATACCTTTTGTTATATCTGACTTAGCAATACAGGTTCTTTGTAAATTTCAGCGGTCTGTGTACAACTGTTCAAAAGTATGGCCATATACATCAAATTAATTGATCTTTAATTTAAAATTTTGAATATTTATACATTTTATTACAACGGTCATAGTAGTCGATATTCTATCAAATTTTCAAGGTTTTTTCTACAACGGTTCAAAAGATAGGCCCAAATAGGTCAAATTACGTCACCTATGGGGACACCCTTTAAATTTTAAATTTATTTTTTTATTACTTTCTGCTGTTGGGAGCTATAGCGGTACGCAAGTTTTCCAAATTTTAATTTGGTGCCCTTTACGGTTCTTAATACACGTAAAAAACATGTATGTTGTATGGGGACACCCTTTAATTTTTAATATAATGAACTGTTTTTAAAATGGGACCAACCTGAAAGCATAACGTTTCAAATAAAGGAAGAAATTTTGAAATCGGTTCAGAAATGGCTGAGTTCTGCGGTTACATACATAAAAAAGCAACATTCAGACGAATTGATAACCTCCTTCTTTTTTGAAGTCGGTTAATAAATAAAAGGATGAGTAGTTGAGTATAAAAAAGGTTCTTGGTTTTTGCAACAGACACTTGCCCTAAAAGAGAATAAAAGGGATTTTTGCTTTTGTCTTTGTGGTAACATTGAAATAAACATAAATTGGAAGAAATTACTAATCAATGAACCTGGTAATTGAAAATACCAATATTATGATCAATATATCCTTTTATAATGGGTGATTATTTAAGGTTAGGGTTTCATTAAAATAAAATAAATAATATAAAATATTTTCTAAAATGTAAAAATATTTATCTGGATTTAGAGATTAAAAAATTATTATTAAATGGACTTAAAGCCTGCATAAAATTATTTATGTATTAAAATTTTATTATTTGACTTTCACGGTTGTCATGCCTTCCGAAAAATATAATCGTCACTGACTGTTTCTTTAGTACAACTGCAGCGCGATGAGGAGCGTTTTCGGTGTGAAGACATCATTATGAAGCCACGATTTAGATAGCACATACCACTAAAAAGTGGCGTGATAATGATGTCCTCACATTGAAAGCGCTTTCCAACGGTACCAAACAACAGTACCACATAAAGCCGGTGATGACGGTCTTCACCGGAGTATATGACAGTTTACCGTTTTATACCATTTAACTGTCAAGTGAATGATACAGGCTCCTACTTCGCTCTTGTATCTGCTAGGAGGCAGGATAAATTATGTCAAACAAACTCTGGATTCCTTTGGATCTCCAGTTTTAATATAGTTTCACCTGCGCAAATGGAGTGGACATCTTTTCTACATTACTGTTTATTTTATGAAGTCAAAATTTAACCGTTAGGATCCGACAAGGAAGCATCGCAATAGTCTCTAAAAAAACTGCAGTTTCTAATCGGCCGGAAGAGATAGATACGAGGTGAACGGGTAAATCTCTTAATACACTACTGAGGAAATATCTTCTTGGGTTATTAAGAAATAACCAAAATACCTTAATCTAAATAACTGCCTTGAGAATTAAATACTAATAATACCTGAAAAACCGAACAGCATAGAAATCATCCTGTATTATATTGACATAAAAAATTACACAAAAAGGGCTTATTACTTTTTCAAATTTGTTCATTCACTTTCACATTGATTGGCTAAATCACTAAATTTTAACCACCAGCATGAATATTTCAATAAAAATCTACAAATTTTACACATTGTTTCCATCATCCATTGTTTGCTGGATGTGAGAATAAAACAACCTAAAGCCGCCTCGCTTTGCAATGTTTTGTATCGTTTCGTGTAGAACTACTGAGGCATGTAATTCTAAGAAATTAATGAAGCGTAGTATTCATTTCATCTTTTCCTTAAACTATCTTTTTTGTCATCATAATAAATAATGTTGGTTGGCTCTACTCATGTTTATGAAGACGATGACATCGATTCCAAATGACAAGTGCACGTGCAATACAACAACTTCAATGAACACAAGAAATATAAAGTTCAGTTGAATGAAAATAAAAGAAACTATAATTTAGCAAGAAATATCTATAAAGAAAGAAGAAGAAAAACCCTAAAGTGCATTGAGGTCTGTAAACAATTTTATACAATAATTCTACATTTAATCCAATACCAGAAAAGCAAAAATAAAAAGCAAAAAAGAAAAAAATTCAACTTGAATAAAAATAGAAATGAAAGAAATTTTCTAGAACAGCCTTAAGCGCCGCTGTTAAGTGTCCTTTTAAATGTTGTCACCTAAACAGTGTTTAAAAATATTTTTCTTATTTATTTTGTAAGTTACTTGAAGAATTTTCAATAGTACCTTACCTAGCGGGAAGAAGTCAATTTAATGTTAATTAATTTTCGTCAAAATTCTCTTTTAAAAACTTGAATAATTTTAAGCCACAACGGTAAAGCTTCATTATTTGATGTTAGCAACAATTAATTTTGCATTACTTCCCAGTAAAAGACTTTTATACCAAAAGATTTAATAACAAATAATTTGTCAAATCACTGTGCACAAAATATGTAAAGAAAACCTACAATTTATTTTTTCATTTTTTATATTAAAAGAGACATGAAAGCAACATAAAAAAATCATTTGAATAATATTTTTATAAAAAAAAATTATGTTGAAGTGAATTTGGATTTTTTACCTACATACGCACAGTGTTGTGAGCTTGGCCATATATAGAAAAATCTAATTATGGAAATTAAAAAAAAGGGCTAATGGTATTTAATAAAAGACACTTTTACTAATAAGCGTTAAAAAATTAGATTAAAATAATAATTTTTTTCAAAGATATGGCTCTTCAAAATTGTGGTTTGAAATAACTGCAATTTTGTATAAAAAAGGAATAAAAATGAGCATGTACTTCGTAGGGTTAAATAATTGAATTTAGTTGGCAAATAAACCAGATTTGTACTAGATTAGTTGTTGTATTATGTTTTAAGAATATAAACGGTATTTTTAATTACATATGTCGATAACAGTGTAAGCATTATTATAAGAATGATATTAATAAAACAAAACACTTGTTGTGATAAACAAACATATAATAGTGAAGAAACAAAATTTCCAAATATTTCCGGGATATTTTTTCTTTCATTTTATAACAAAAGGTATAAAAGGTATAAAAATAAAAAAATTTAGCTGCGCTTAAGTGCGCCTATTTAAATAATTGTTATTTTTTTTAAGTCGCACAGTAAACTTTCTAGTGGAAAAAAATAAAAAAAAAAAACTTTCAAATTTATCAATAAAATACGTATGGGATGAAAGCTGAGACTCCCACGATTCCAGAGGTGGTTTGGTTTTTCATGTGCGTTAAAATAAAATAAAAGGTTACACGGCTTTAAAGTCGAATTATTTTGATAATTTTTTCACAATATTTAAGTAACAAAAAATGGATTTGGAAAAATAAATATCAAGAAAATGTGGAGGATGATAATATAGAAGATATATCTTTTGAAACTGTATTACTGCATAGTGAAGATATGTATAGTTGAAGCGAATCGTAGCAATTTTTCTAGCTTTTATGACACGCATAAATTCCAGGATATACGTGAAGGACACGAATCCTTTCTCCGAATTTTTTTAAATTTTTAATTTTGTTACGTTTTGCCAACCTAAATATATGTACCAAATTTCAGTTCTTTACAATAACTTTTTCTATTTATGGCCACTCGTTATATGAAGTCACGACACTGTGATACGTAGGTAATATATTTTAGATATAAAAATAGATATTTTTTGATTTAAATAAATGTTTTATAGTAGTTTTCTTAACTTCTTTTATCATATTCGTTTATTCAAGAAGAAACAACCTTAAATTCTTTCCTTAAAACTTGCTATTTTTGATATCCATTTGAATCCAATAAAATTATCTATTTCTTTTTTTATTTATACAATTTTTAAGAATTTAAATATTAGTTATTTAATATTATATTAATATATGCTAATTACCCATAGAATTAAAGAGTATTTTTGGCTTCTCTAAAATTAGGAAATTAGAATAATATTAAATAATTAATCGTTATTTCGATTAATTTCTTGAGGTACGATTCGATTTGGAATCATTAAATCTCATTTCTCTGTCAATGGTGAATGCTAAAACCACTTATATATCAAAAAAATTTTATTTATGCAAAAGGCATCTCATGCGTGGTACGAAAATTTCATTCCCTATACAATTTGATGGACAATGGCGATATATAAGGCAGGTCATTATGTCGTTATTGCTATCTGATCGCACGCTGAACCAGTAGACTTCAGTTACTTCAGCAAACGTTAAAATTTACGTGGAAGAATGATCACATAAAAAAGTTCAAAAAGGACAATCTTGTCACTAGAAAATTTAGGAATGGAGATATCATTGGATTCTATATCCTCAAGTAGTGACTGGTGACCAATATCGTACCAGAGTTATTTCTGCCTAAATCAGTGCCTTGATAGACTGATTGGAAGGGCGCTAGTCTACCATTTTGTGGATTGCGAGTTTGATTACCGACAAAGACTCTAAGTGTTTTATTGGCATACAAACAAAAAACTTCACAGGTAGTGTTGTCTTTCTTTAAAAAAATTGTTTTAAAATAAAAATGTAATAGTCATATCTAATTTTATATACGGTGGACTAGAGATAGTCTTTAACTTTTAAACAAAAGGTAATAAAAAATTATTGAAATTTTCATTCGCACCCTGTGTGAAACAAGATGAATATTAATTTCATGTGAAATATTTCAGCTACAAGGTTAGACTCCTAGATTGTGTTATATAATTATAATTCACTTCATTCAAATATTTAAGGTCAATCGTCTATATCAACTTGCTCTTAACTATCAAACAGAAAAATATTTCAAACAAAAATATAACTAAAAGTGGAAAATATCGATCCCGATTTGCGACAAAATTATTATATTGTTAGCCTATTACGATATTTTCTGTACTATCGTTAAATTAACATACTAAATCAATAGAAAAAACAAACATGATTGTTGTAACTATAATAGTAACTATAATAATAATAAGAGTAACATACTATGGCGGAATTTTTGTGCGAGGAAACCTCTGAATTGTGGGAATTGTTGATCGTTAAAATAGTTGGATTGTATTGGCGGATGCAGTACCGTCCATACAAATCATAGTGAAATTTGGAAAACATTTTGGGCATACTCATGATAGTAAAGCAAAAAAATTACTGGATTGGAAGGGTAGGTGTAATATTATAATATAACTTGGGAACTATAAAAGTAGATTGATAACATTATATACGAGTAACCCTCATATTATTGTCCATAGTCAAACAAAAAAACCTTTTGAAACAGTGGACGTTCTACCGCTCATACAAAGTGATGTTGAATTTTTGTATTTTGAGAATAACACGTGTTATTCTGGCCTGGCACACCCATGCAAAATAATTAGCCTAAATCTAGAAAACTACACTAAGTACACTCGCTATGTTTCACATAAGTTACTGTGAGAATAACAAGCGTTTTCGTGTTAAACCTTAGATACACTTTTACATACAAGTGTTTATTTTATTCTCTTCATAAAAAAATATTAAATAAATAAATATTAAATATATTAATTTCACAAAAAATAATTTTAAATTTCTTAATAAAATTACGAAAGAAATAACTTAAATTTTGTTACTATAATTTCCTTTTAGCTTTTCTATTTTTAATAAATTTTTTATTATTATTTTTATTACGAAAAATTTTATTTAGCAGTTTAACTGCTAACAAGGTTACGTAAATATTTCTTTTAAATAAATGAAGTATTTCAATGCAGATACAAGAAAATTTAAACTTAAAAATACCAAAAAAAAACCCATGAAAATGACAATACAAAATGTTATTTCAAAGATTATATGTCCTTCCATTTGTGTATTTCTGAGAGACCAAGGCAACAATATCAGTACAATATCAGTAATGAATAATCATTGAACAAAAATGATTGACTCAATTCAGTTGCGAATTTATCTTTTTTACATTTTAATGTTTAAAGTTGATGTGGAAGGTAGTTAAAAAAATAAAGGACCAAACAGAAGAAAAAATGTAATAAAGTTAAAAATATTATATTTTTATGGGGCATTAGTGCGACAACTGGAACATTGTATTCAACGTATTGAAAATAATGGGTATAAAAAATACGAGAAAAATGGAAGGAGAAGTATTTCGATTCCTCTGGTGTATTTTTCAGGAAATGAAAAAAAGTAATAAAACACAAGCAAGGAAAAAGAAATAATAAAAAGTATCGTATCGTTTGCAACAACATTAAATAAAATAAGATTATTATTGTTCTTCTCCCATTCCAGCCTGTTATTATTATTAAATTATGACTGTAATCAAGTTCTGGTCACAACACAAGGGTACAGCAGCAGCACAATTCTTGTCTACTGTCAATTAGAGCAGGCTGTTAAGCAAGAGATGAAATGAGTAGGAGTAAGAGATGTTGCTCATCACGCAACTAGTTAGGTGGCGGGTTCTAAGTTTTTCTGCCGTAACTTGTTGACACTTTACAGCCAGTTTGCTGTTTACTTGGATTCATTTAAATTTAATAACAAAAAAGTTACCCAGCTTATTTGAAATTTATATGCTATGACACTTACATTAATTTACAGGGGGAAAAACTTTATAATACTTTGAAAAATATTTTTTATGAATTTTATTT
Source organism: Phasia obesa (assembly GCA_949628195.1). Taxonomy (NCBI): domain Eukaryota; kingdom Metazoa; phylum Arthropoda; class Insecta; order Diptera; family Tachinidae; genus Phasia; species Phasia obesa. The sequence continues at coordinate 211,402,472 of OX451215.1, read as the reverse complement.
CAACAAATAAATAAACACAATATTTAATGGCCATAATTAGAGTTAAAATGTTAAGAATAATTGAGCATGTTTGAAAGTTTGTAATTTATTATGAAAATAAAACCGAACATGTTCAACACCATTAACAATTAATTTATGTTTGTTCTTTATAATTAATTAATATTAAAGGGCGGTTCACAAATTTTCAAACATCTTTTAGAGCTAAAACCTTGTAATGGGTGATTTTTTTGAGGTTAGGATTTTCATGCATTAGTATTTGACAGATCACGTGAGATTTCAGACATGGTGCCAAAGAGAAAGATGTATGTATGCTTTGACATTTCATCATGAATAGACTTACTAACGAGCAACGCTTGCAAATCATTGAATTTTATTACCAAAATCAGTGTTCGGTTCGAAATGTTCAAATGTGACAAATTTTGTTCAGCGATGAGGCTCATTTCTGGTTGAATGGCTACGTAAATAAGCAAAATTGCCGCATTTGGAGTGAAGAGCAACCAGAAGCCGTTCAAGAACTGCCCATGCATCCCGAAAAATGCACTGTTTGGTGTGGTTTGTACGCTGGTGGAATCATTGGACCGTATTTTTTCAAAGATGCTGTTGGACGCAACGTTACGGTGAATGGCGATCGCTATCGTTCGATGCTAACAAACTTTTTGTTGCCAAAAATGGAACAACTGAACTTGGTTGACATGTGGTTTCAACAAGATGGCGCTACATGCCACACAGCTCGCGATTCTATTGCCATTTTGAGGGAAAACTTCGGAGAACAATTCATCTCAAGAAATGGACCGGTAAGTTGGCCACCAAGATCATGCGATTTGACGCCTTTAGACTATTTTTTGTGGGGCTACGTCAAGTCTAAAGTCTACAGAAATAAGCCAGCAACTATTCCAGCTTTGGCAGACAACATTTCCGAAGAAATTCGGGCTATTCCGGCCGAAATGCTCGAAAAAGTTGCCCAAAATTGAACATTCCGAATGGACCACCTAAGACGCAGCCGCGGTCAACATTTAAATGAAATTATCTTCAAAAAGTAAATGTCATGGACCAATCTAACGTTTCAAATAAAGAACCGATGAGATTTTGCAAATTTTATGCGTTTTTTTTAAAAAAAAAGTTCTCAAGCTCTTAAAAAATCACTCGTTACTTTGTTCGTATTTGTGAAAAATGTTGAGCAACATTTATTATTTCACAAGGAAATCTTGACATTTAAAATGTGGTGTCTATCTCGCGATTTGAAAGAATTTTACGATTTTATTGCTTTTAAATATACCATATTGTTTTACAAAATTTTCCACAAAAAAAAATTTACAAAACGTTCCACAGTAAAAACAGAGTACTACTTCTGCAACATTTTTTCCTGACTTTTTCATACAAATTTTTTATGTACATATGTAGTTTGACAGCATTCCGCATGAAAAAAAAAACGGAGTAGATTGCTTAAAGGGTCAAACAAAACTAAGTTAAATTTTTTTTTTAGAATGGAATCGAGATACATATGTATATTTAAATTTTTGAATTAATTTTTTGTACGGCAGGTGCAAGTGTATGCTCTTGCAGTCACTGTCAGTACTGTTTGTAGTTCGACTTATATCTCCTCGCGGTGGCGGCCAGTAACACGCTTTTAGTTAGGTTTTCTCTCCTCCTAGAAGTCTAAATTAAATAATATCCAACTTTGGATACTTTTCTACCTTCAGTTAAAACTATCCTTTGCTTATGTAGCTGTATTTAAGTGGAAATCTTTAATCCATTACTAGCGGAATTAAAAATAATTTTTTTGTTCTAAACCAACATTATGATAATAATCTCACAGTTATGGTCAAGGACGTATTACAAGAGGTTGAAAAGTTAGTCTCTAAAGAATGTCTGATTTAAGTTAGCCAATGGAAATGGAGGAAAACACATCGTAAGACATGAACGTATTTATGTATATCTAAAGGCATTGTTAGGCAAACGCTCTAGGTACGAAAAAAAAAAAATTTGCTCACTTAGAATCGAGATACATTAACTAGAGATATATTGCAAAGGTGTGTGAATATGCACGAAAAGAAAAAAACTTGGTTATTGTATGATCACGGCAACCACACTATGTTCTCTGTAACAAAAGATGTTTGCTGTGAACAAATTATAGTTATTTAAAACAATACTTTGGTCACGATAAACAAGTATTTTGTTAACAGTTAATCATTCAATGGTTATACGCACCAAAAAAGCAACATAGTTGATTTGAAACATTGAAATTCAAACCACAACCAAATTATTTTAATATTTAAAAATTATAAACATAATATATTATTATTAAACATAGTATGTTAAGTTTGACTAAAAATAAACAAATAATGTTTGGTTTTAAAAATACATATTTTGGTTTTGACCTTTTTTCAGTTTAGAAATATGTGTGTAAGCTATCAGTTCATCTAAAACCGTAAAACATTAAATACATATTTGTTGTCAACAAATAAATTTGTTTTTTATTATAAATGATAGTTTTAAATTAATAATATCAAACACATAAAAGGTAAGCAGAAAATATCAAAATTTGTATGTATGTAAGTCTAAATGGAAATATTCGTGTATTTGTTTTTTGTTATTTATAAATATATTCATACGTTGTCACATATAACCATTTACGTGCTTCAAATTATATTATAGTATGTTTATATTATAAACATAACTATAGTTATATTTTACAATGTTATTTTTATGTTCCAACGACAACAATATTATTTTTATATATAACCATATAATTCAACCATAACATGTTGTTCTTAGATTATGGTTACCTCAACCATGTTTTTTCTTTGCGTGCCAACTGCTACGATGGGTAGGTAGACAATTACTGGAGGACAGTTTAAAAATTTTACAGTCGATAGTAAAAGCTAATGATAGCACGAAACTAATGAAAGAGAGGTATCGTAAATTACCAATCGGGTACCAGAAAATTGTAGTCTGCAAACATATAAAGTAAGTCAAGCTTATCTTATTAATTTCGGTTATGAAAAATTTGCTACCATAATTTTTAAAAAGACAACTTTTAAATCAATTTGGAGCAGTAATGCTTTGTTTAATTTAACTTAATATTTAAGTGCCATAGCTTGCCGAATTTGGCCAAAACTTTATTAGAAAATTTGATCTCGCATAAATGGATGAACCAAAAGCTAAACAACATATGAAAACTAAATATCAGGAAAATGGAAGCATTGCAGAGGGTTAAGAGTGTAGTCTCTAAAAGATTTCCGGGCTTTATTGGCAGCAAGAGATGGTAACGAATACCTATCAAAAGGTAGTTGGGTTAATTTCTAAAGGCAATTCTGAGGCAATATTCTCTACGCACCAAGTCCAGAATGTTTTTTGGTTATAATCAAAGTTTCATAAGTGAAGCTTGACTATCACACTAACTAACCAGCTGTCTTATCTACTCCTATCCACAGTTAATATGGGCATTAACTGCGTGAGTATTATTTTTTTTTAAAAAAGCTGGATAATTGCATTAGTGAGAGGTCATGGGAACTTCCAGACCAAGATGCAAATCTAAGATGATACTTGTAGACTCTCCGAAAAGTCTAAACTGGTGGTGCACTCATTGCGTAAATGTCCACGATTGAAGGAGGGCTAGTCCAGGACTGGTTAGCATAAGTTTTTTTTAAGTGGATGCTATATACGATGTAAGCATTATACAAATGTTAGCTCTGTGACGACTAAAGATAATACAAGACTCACTGAAAGCCGTAGTCGTAAATTACAAATCGCTTACAAGGAACCACAAAGGAATGAAGAGGATCGAAAAGATTACCATAGAGTTAGTTGATTGCTTCGGTATCCCATTTTTTGCTCTTTCAATGGTACAGTTTTAGGGACTCGCATTCTTTTTGGTTTTTATCAAACTCGGAGATCTAATATGGATTCAATGTTTTTTTTTTATAATTTTTGGGTAATTCAGAGAATAAAACCCACCATCAATATCATTGGTGTGTTTTTTAATTTATAGCCATCTAATTCTATAATTTAAAATCTTTTACAATTTTTTGTTACACTCTTTAATGTAAAGTATAGCAAATTCCCAGAGTTATGATTGCTCATAACCAGACACAAGTAAATATTTACTAACATTTATAATAATAATATTTATTAACATTTTCATAAATACCAGTTATCTGCCATTTGTAACTTTAATTACATATTTATTACATGTTGGCAATATTCGAACTGAAATACTGGTAAAATGTTGAACTTTGCATATACTTTGATGCTTATAATTGTTAATGGGCCCATTGAATGCTTAATGTGCAATAAATTAGAAATTATTGAGGCAGTTAAACTAATTAAAATGTCTCTATGTGTCGTTATAAATATTCCTTTTTTATGTCTGCATGAATATTAACAATTAGCAAATCGAGAATTAAAAAATAAAAAACAACAATTACTGTGTTACTTCATAAACTGCGTGATAGTTTTATCTTTGTCATGAAGATAAAAGACACAAAGGGAAAACTACTACAAAATACTTCTACTTACATATCCTTTTATATGTATATGAATAAATCAAACAAAATTCTAACTGTTATGAACAATTTCAAGTTTAACACTAAATTTAAAAGAAACACTTTTGTGTTGTAATTTAATAACAAATTTTTTATTTAGAAATAAATGTGTTTACTTCAACTTGTTTGCTCTGAAATAAATTTTGTTAAAAGTTAAAATAAAACTTAAACAACTAACAAGTTATTTGCAATTCAACTTAAATTTGTTCAAGAACAACTATGCAACTGATGAAGCATAAACATAATAATAAATAATTCATGCCACATCTTACAATGGTAAAATTAAACATCACTTTCATACTACATTTAGAAGAAGACTGGTTTATTTGAAGCACCCTACAATACAAGTGCTTTCTGTGAAGTATTTACGAGAATAAAAAATGTAAATTATTTTTTTTCTTACTCGTAGAACAAGAAGTGCATTAATTTAATTTACTTTTATTAAGACAAAAGAAAAAACAATCGTAATATGGAGGGTGTTTCTTTTAGTAAACGAAACTTTAAAAATTACTTTGTGAATTAAGTAGTATAAAATGCAGTATGCGAGTGTGTGACGATGAAAATCAACATGCCTTGTTTTCACCGTATATTTATATATTGTTATTGTGTTGGTATTGTTGTGTTATTGTGTATTTGTATTAAAATACTTTTTATTTCATTTATATTTTAATATTTTAATCATTATTTCAATTTAACGGATAAAATGCGCCATCTGAGGGCAACATTAATAGTTAATTTAGAGCACATCCACTTTGAAAAGGTTTATAAGCAGTGCTTTTGACAAGTTTTGTGTCAGTCGTGGTGGAGCGGTTGACAAAGTAAGGCAATTTATTTCTATTAGTAAACCTAGATAAGAAGTATATGCCAACATAGTAGCTTCCGTGTTGTTGTGTTGGTGCAGTTGGTTCCGTTGTATCCTGCAGGCTGACTGTGCAAACCCCCTGAACAACCAGACCTACCGCAGGATCGCTGTCCCATTCAAGGAGTAAGTTGACTTAGCAAACTTTCGAACTTTCTGGAAAATCCACTGACGATCTGGTTTAAGTGAAATAGCTATATGAATATGCATTTCCCATAGTAATCTGTTTGGATTATTATATTAAAAATAAGTATTTTATTATTCGTTCCTATGATTTATTTAATACATTTTTTTTGAAGGAATTATGCGTTTTTAGAAATAAATAATGTTATAAAATAAACTAAACTTAAAAATGCAACTATCCAAAAATCAAATGAATTACAGTAAAAAGATATATTATTGTCGATTTAATATATTTTCAAATTTTGGCAGTAGTTTATTAAGACCAAATGCTCTGGTTTATACAGCAACAATAAATCTGAACTAAAACCCAAAGCGATGTAATACCATGCTGCGTAGGTTTTGCACATAAAATCAAATCCATGTGTGAAACAAAAGTTCAATAACACAGAAAAATATAGATATCTATACATATAATAAAATAGTATCTCATTTCGGTCTGTCTGCTTTTCATTGACGTTCGCATCACGTAAAAACTACTAGATGGATTTTAATAAAATTTTGTGAGGAGATACCTAAGTATCCTAGTCCCAATATCAGATACTTTTTTTTCGCAAAATATGTCTTAGAAAGTGGAGAAAAAGCAGTGAAAGTATCCAGTTCAACTAACCGGATATGAACACTATACTTTTTATAAAGTAAAAAAAAAAATACATAAACTGATACGTAGCATATCTTAAGGCGGAACTAAAAACGCCGGTATTACCATATAGCACACAATCGCTGGCGAAGTAAAATAAATATTAATTGGCTATGCTAGCTTCAAACTAATTCGTCTAAAGAACACCAGAAGCCCTTACGAAGCTTTGCTATCTCACTAATCATCTGTCTTATCTACTACTATCCCTTTCTAAAGGAAGTAACACAGTTATAATAGGCATTAAATGCCTGAGTGTTACTTCTGTTAAAAAAAAAAAAAAAACTAAAAACGCAAACGTCTTTGGTGTGGATTGCTTTCAAAGCAAAATCAATTAAAATATTGAAGGACGCGGACGAAGTGGCGGGCACAGTTAGTATATTATAAAAAAGAAACTTTTTGTTAAAAAGAACACATTGGTAAAGAAACTATTTCTTTTGAAAAAAAAAACTTTTTAAATAAAGGCTTTTGATGTCAATAATTACACAAGGCAACAAAATCGAAAAAATTTTATGTGGACTTTAAACCACTATGCAATTTTGATGTATTGTGGTTCAAGTAGTACAAATATGGTCCAGATTTTAAATTCTATTAAGTAAAAATTAAAATTTTGTTAGACATTTATCCACATAATTAATGATAACTCAAAAAGCGTTTGTCCGATATTATTAAAGTGAATGAAGAAAAATTGATATTTCCGTTAATATATTGCGTTTCAATCGGCCCAGTAGTTTCGGAGTTATAATAAAAAATTTAAAATTAAAAAATATATTTTTTGCTTAAAAATACCAAGTTTTTTTGTTAAAAAAAAATCATGAAAAATCGTAAACGGCAAAAATTGTACAAATTTATTGCTTTATTATTTTTGAATTTATACACAATAAAGCGAATTCAAGTATTAAAAAATGAGCAAGAAAGCCAGAATATTCTTATGTAAAAAACATGTAAAACACATAAAAATGTTCTGGCTTTCTTGCTCATTTTTTAATACATACTTGAATTCACTTAATTGTGAATAAATTCGAAAAAAAAAATCAATGGCTTTTTACGTCTGATACCTCATTTTGTTCCTATTACATGTGGCTTTGCAATAACAGCAATAAATTTGAACAATTTTTGCGGTATTTGATTTTTCATGTTTTTTTTTTAAACAAAAAAACTTGGTATTTATATATATTTTTTGCTTAAATTTCTATTATAACTCCGAAACTACTGAGCTGATTGAAACGCAATATTTTAACGGATTAAAGGTTATGTAAATTTAAATTTTTCTTTCTTTCACTTTAATAATATCGGACAAACGCTTTATGAATTATCATTATCATTATGTTGAAAATGTCTAAAAAAAATTTTAAATTTTACTTAAAAATTTCTTAAAAAAAACCTCTCCATAGAATTTCAAATTAGGACCATATTTGTAGTATTGGAACCACAATACATCAAAATTGTATAGTGATATAAATACGTCTTTTTTGCTGTTAACCTGTGTTATCATTGATTATCATAAAGAAACTAGAACTACTTTAAATAAAGAAGCATATTTTAACTCACACTGGTGGTATTAAATGCATGAAGGCAAATAAACACAAATTTCTTTAAAACAAATAAACCTGCCTCTACCACATATTGTTCTTAACTTTGTTATTAAATTTTCTTATTAATAATTTATGTGGTAAATACTTAACCACCTACTGGGTTGTCCTTAATGCATGAAATGCCTAGATTATAACATCCTTGACATGCATAATTAAAATTTTAATTTCTTTGTTTCATGCAAATATAAACCACGTTAAATTTCACTTTCTTTTTCTTCTACTTTGTAATACTTTTCTATAAAACTTGTGACAATGAAACGCCTTACTTTCTTTCTTCTAATATGAGTGCACACATGTATGTATACATATATATGCTTGAGCCAATAATGTAATAAAAGCAATTTAGCATATCTCCTTTAGAGAGAAATCAAATGAAAAAGTGAATGTTTATAGAAAGTAAGTACTTGCACCCCATTGATATTTAAGACATTTATGTATTACTGACATTGAATGGCTTTTTGAAATTATTTCACACAAAATATACGACTAGAAAGGTATTAGGTAAATGGAGCAGAATTACCGTATATACGAAATGTTTAATCCTGCATACAAACTAACACATTTGTATGCTTGAACTGAAAAATTTACGAAGAAAAAAATAAATATGTAGGTGAACTCAGCAGGTGCAGTTGATTAAGTGACATAAGGTTGCAAATCATAGCCATAAACTTAAACACACATTCCAACGCACGTGCATAGTTAAAGAAACATTTTCTATGTATGAATTTTTATAGATGTTTGTGTTTTTAAATTTCAATAGCAATTGTGTTAAAGTTTTAACATTTCATTGTTGAATTTCAAGTGTATTGAAATGAAAGTCGAAGAATAGAAAACGAAAATATAAAACGGAAACATAAATTATAAGGCATGTGTTGTTAACACAAGTAAAATGAATTTTTATTATTCTATAAAATACGATCAGATGTAAGAATGCAGGTAAGTTGGAAAGCAGCTGTGTGTTCACTTACAATGTGCAGACTTTATCCTTATTAATGCTCTAATGCTGTTGCTTATACAGATCCTGACGACAGCATCGACATGTTTCTACACTTTGACTCGATGACATTGTTGTTCTGTAGGTGTTGTAGATTTTTAAAAATGTCAAACTAAATCGACTTTGATTTTGATTCGGAAATGCTTACAACTATTTTTAAATGTCACATTATTATTTGGAAAAGTAAATTTAGTTAACACAGTGACAGACACATAGAAATAGAAATATACTGAAGTGCGCACAAACAACATAATTTCATAAATTAATACGCAGGAAATTTTAAATTTAAGAAGCTTCACACTTTAATTTTAGAACAATAAAAGATTAAAGTCTTTGGGGTGTTCGTTGTAAAATCAATTGTTGTTTTTTTTTTTTTTTTTGAATAAAGATTTAATCGTGCACATTTTGATTTTTTGGTGCAAATAGCTTTGTCTTATCGTAAAAAAAAGTTTTAAATGCTTGATCTCTTGCGAAAAAAAAACGTTGTATTAATGAAATATTTTTTCATTTAAATTGAAAAAAATAAAATATTTTTTTTTTTTTTTTCATATAAATTTTGGCTTGAGAGAAAATACTGCTCTGCGCTTTTTATCGACGTTTCTCAAGCATTCGATAAGGTATGGCATGAAGGCCTAATATATAAGCTAAAACTGAATTTGCCCGTAAACCTATATAAGCTGCTAGATAGTTATTTAACCGAACGAAAATTTATTGTGAAAGAAGAAGATTTTTGAGCTCACCCCAGCCAATCGATATTGGGGCCCTTTTTATACTTATTGTATACTTCAGACATGCCACTAGTAACCGAGTTCACACATCGACATTTGCTGACGACACAGCTTTTTTGAGCATTCACGAAAGACCCGAAGTAGCATCACGATATTTACAAGACCACATATCCAATTTAGAAAAATGGTTGAAGAAGTGGAGAATAAAAGTGAACGAACAAAAATGCACTCACATAACGTTTACACTACGTAGGGACTCATGTCCCCCTATTCGCATAAATAATCAAATGATACCTCAAGTTTCTGAAGTCAAATACCTCGGTATACATCTTGACCGGCGCCTTACATGGAAACGGCACATAGAAACAAAGTTAACACAAATGAAGTTAAAAGCAGTCCAACTAAACTGGCTTATTGGCAGAAATTCTACTCTAGCTTTAGATTGCAAACTTTTATTATACAAGTCAATTCTAAAACCAATATGGTGTTTTGGCATTCAATTATGGGGCACTGCCTCAGCAACCAACGTAGAAAAAATTCAAAGTTGCCAAAACAATATTCTTCGTATAATTACATCTGCTCCTTGGTATATAAAAAACTCGAACATTCATAAAGATCTAAACGTGCTAACAGTTAAAGCGGAAATAGCGAAACTTGCCATAAGTTATTTAAAGAAGCTTGAAACTCATCCGAATCCACTGGCCCGTAACATACTAAATGAACCTGGTTACATTCGACTAAGAAGGAGGGACACTGCTTCTCTCATCCGTACATCAGAGGGATAACCCGCAAATTACAGTAACCGTGAAACATACATTTTTTTTTATCCAGCACTGGTTGGACTTAACATGTATATTTTTATTTTTAGACTTAAGATATGAGTAATTCTTGATAGTTCAATTATATTGAAGATACAATAAATAAAATATTGCGAAAAAAAAAAATTTTGGCGACTTTTATTTGAGTAATTTAAACCAAATGTGGTGAAATATATATCTTCTAGTTTTGCAAATTTTTTTTTTTATTTAGAAAGAAAAAGATGTCTGCAAAACAAAAATAAACGCAGGGAAAAACCATGCTTGTGATATGGTCACAAGCACCATATTATGTTATCTGTAAAAATATATGGTTGCGACGAACAAATTTTAGTTGCTTTTAACGTTACTTAAGTGACGATTACAATGTTTATGTTAAATTTTCATCATTAAATAATTACTTCGTCCAACAAATGCTATACGGTTGCTTTGAAATATACAATTTTAGCTAAACTTCCAACCACTATCAAAATTTTATAAGTATTCCAATTGTATATATATACCAGTTGTATACCTATACTTATAATTAAGCAAGAAAAAAATTAATAATGTAAGAGTTGCTTAATGTATCTGTATATCATAAACACTAAGGGCCATATGCATAAAAAATATTGTAGGTTTATGAAAGGTTTAATAAACAAATTTTGTATGAAAATTTCTTTTATAAACGTTTTATAAATCAAATTTTTTTTATGAATATGGCCCTAAAGCTATGCATTAAATAAGTTTTTAAAGTTAAATTATTAGGTCCGTCAATTAATTCAAGCGACACAGAAGACGACTGTTGTTAAGTACAAAAAAACAACTATCAGCAACTTCTTATATGTTTTTATTAGCATTCAGATAAAATAAAATAATAAAAAAAAATTTTTAATTTTAAAAGTCAGCTTGTATTTTTAAATAATTTCCACTTGCTTCAGTTGGGTTAAATATTTATGCATTTCAATTGAAAACTACACACTACCTTATTTCAATTTGCAAATGTGACAATAAAGATGGAATTTCTTTAAATATCTGTAATCATGTGGAATGAATTGCGTTGGAATGTGTAAATGATTTTTCTCTTTTTCCTATAGTACGCCCATTTGCAACTCTATGTAACAAACATTAGCATGTGGTAGTGTTAGCAATTGAACATTTTTACTAACTGCTAGCAAATTCTACTGGCAACCAACAACTCATCTGGTATTTATTTTCAATTTTCTCTCATCTACAGAAAGCATTAATGCATATTCGCCACATATTTAGACAATAGAATACTGAGTAAGTTGTTGTATTTATGTGTATGTGTTCTATATAAATAATAACAACTTTTGCTCTTAATATAACAACACCTTTCAAAACCTTTACTGCCGCATCGTTGACACTAAAAATAACAATATAAAACAATACAAATTGTATCCACCCGTTGAGTGTTTTATTGTGGCTTAACTCAACCTAAACTTAGAAGAACGGTTACCAAACCAAGTAATAAAGAGTTGCACAGATAAATAAAATTGATTCAAGACAAAGAAACCATTTCCGAAATGAAATTTTACAACTTTTCTATTTAATTGTATTACGTAGTGCCTACATGCCCACATGTTCGCAGTACTGGCAGCGAGATGTATTTTCAATTTCATTTAACTTTCATCATTTTAACCTCATATTGTGTCAAAATTGTTAAGTGCATGTTGTTGTGTTTGGTTTTTTTTTGACAAAACATACTTTTCATTTTGTTAATGGTTCAGCGGTATATTTTGCTAGTACTTCTGTAGGGAAGGAGAAAAAAAGTCGAACGTAATGAAAGAAAATAGCAAGAAAAATGACTGTTTTCTTGAGTTTAGCATTCCAAAACAAAAGATATAAAGAGTTTGACTGCAGATGAATGAAAACATGATGGGTTGTCAATATGATTGACTTTATAGTGAGTAAAAAGGAGCATTATGAATGCATCCTTGTCTTTGTAACTGTAGCTTTAAACATTTAAAATGTCTATAAAATAAGTTTAATATAAACTTATAAAGCGTTTGCCACAAAAATTTTTTAACAAAGACCCAAAAAATGTATTTTATATATTTAAAATAATTATATAATAATTAATAACAACATACGTCCTTTTTTAGAAGAAGTCAAATTTTTATAAAAAAAAATTCTTTTATTCAAACGAAAATACCATAACTTTTGAAAGAAAGTGAAACTTTTTCGAAAAAATTAGTTTCGTCTGAAAACATAACTTTTTCACAAAAGTCACTTTTATCAGGCAGAAACACTTACTTGGGTCTCAAATATCATCTACTGCAAAGAAGAAAACATTTTCTTACAAAATTTCTCTATACAAGATTTTAATTCCGTTACCCTTAATCCTCGGAGGTATACGAAATTTTTGTCGGTAAATGGTATACACAGGTCTGTGCAGACCTACATAGGATTTGTATCGAAATGCATAGTCAGGTGTCATAAAAGTGTCTATAAATGCATTTTATGTTACGAAAACCACAAAATAAATAATTTATACGGATTTTAAGACATCTTTGTTATTTATCCGCTCCAATGGGAGCGGATCTCATGGTACCGTTAGCAAATCTAATACATCTATACTTTAGAATAAGTTTATAACGGTTAGCAGACATCGTCGCCTTGTAGATAGGGTTACCATTGTGTCCTCACAACTCATGACTAGGCTGATCGTTTTGCCCGAATATGCCGGCAAACAAGGCAAGGCCAATAAATGCGTATATTTCTGTTTCGGTTACAGGTTTGCTCCACTCTAGCGGTGTCTGGTCTGGATGTAGCGCAAAAAAACCTGAAAAACAAAAAAGTTATACACTCTTTTATCACTTTCCTCCCTTCATTCCATACGAATTACATGTAGGTCTGCACAGACCTGTGCATGCTATTTGTCGAGACAAATTTGTAAACATGGATTATACCGAACCCGGATCCACTATTGCTCTGATTTTTTGCTCATTGTTTTCGGAGATTGTTGCTCCAGGAAGTTATGGAAGGATTTGTCTCTAAATTGTTACACACATTTTTATATGCAAAAAGTCGCAGACCTGTCTATACCTCCGAGGGTTAATATCGCAATGACCTGGAACCGTTAGCATTTCGATAGCCTTTTTGATACGTTTCCTTTCAAGTCTGTAAGCGCTGGTTGGCTGTGACGTAAAAAGTAACCTGTTCCGAATCTAAGACGTGCCTAGTCACCAGGGATTAATGGAAGCGATGCGTTAAGTCCGACCTCGAGCAGCATCTTGATATGTCCTATATTACTCGATCTCATCAACCCTGATTCATAAAGCTTAAGCAAATTTCTCTCTGCCATTTCAACCAAAAAAGCTATCAATGCCACATCTCTAAACCTTGGCAAGAGTTTTCTTATGAGCTCCTAATACCTCCCATCATACAGCACATCCATACGTAGCAAAGCGTCAAACAATCGGTGTGTAAATTTAATTTACCATGATTAGTAGTAGTCTTCAGTTTTTACTTATGGCATTTTTACAGGCGTTGTAGATATTTATATCCTTTTTTAATCTCTCCTAAATGTTCCTATTCTGTTTATAAAAAAAAACATTTTTTTTTAATTATTGCTTTTTGCAGATAAGTTATGGATTTGTAGAAAACCATTGCTGGATGCTTAATATAGATAACGAAGTTTTTATTTATTTCTTGAACGTTACGTTTGTCTCTTCTGGTTTATTACCACCAAAGTAAGTTGGTTTCGAGCACTTTAACAGCGTCCTATGGAACCTAAACATAAAATCAAATATTGATAAATTCACGTAATTTGTCCTATTGCCATTGCAGCCCTTGAATTGAACTAATTGAAATGGTGGTTCTTGCAACACAAATCATTCAAAAAATTAAATGAGGATAATTTCATAGTCTCGTGGAGTCTTTCAAACCAAATAACAAAGTACTATTATAAATTATTTCCTATTACGAATATGTACAAAAATACCTACAATATGTCTTGTTATAAATCAATATTGCCAGACAATCTGGACTAATTTACTAAAATTGTTCTATTTGCATTTATGTATTTAAAAATATTTCAAAACAATCACCGACATCCATAAGCTTGACACTTAATCTTAATGTAAAAAGATTGCAGGAAAACAAAAGCCCATTCATTTTGAATACTATTTTTTACTTGCATGTGGTTTGTTTTTCTGTTTTCCCATTTTTTAGCATTAAAATTAGAACAAAGTTTTTTAATACATAACAATTTTTTACCTTTATTTTTTATCTCTGTTCGATTCAGTTTTAGAATTTACTTCTTTTCATATTCATGCAGTCTGTTAGAATTTCTTTCAACTACTCAATCCATCATTTGCAATGCGGTTGTCGGTTACGGTAACTGTAACTGCAACTGTGCAAATAGGTAAGAAAATCTATCTGTGTATGTGTGAGTTTAATTCAAACTAATATTTGCATATTTATGAAAAATGAACTTTAAAACTGGATCAGAGAGTGGAATGAGTTAAATGTCAAAGTTAGTTCGCTGCTGTTGTTGTTGGGTGTTAGAGAGATTGTAAAAATATTAGAACAAAATTAAACAGCAACTATTATTCAGAACTTAACTCGTATTCAAACTATTTTATGCTCTACTTCAAGTCTGTGTTCATGTAAATGTGTACACAATTTTCTTTCTGATATTGATTCTGTTGCAGCAGATATTTTTACAATTCTTTTGTTTCCTTTGCATGCCATTAAATAATATGATTGTTCTGCACTGCCACAATACGTTTCTACTCTTACTTCAATTGTTGTATTAAATGCCTTACACAGCTACAGACAGACAGACAGGCTAACCGAGACAGCTACGAATGATAGATTACAACAATTGGAATCATAATAACTTATGTATGCTAAAATATGTTTCTACTTTGTTTCAAGTTATTCCTCAATAACGAACACCACCTACTCTTATTTATTTGTTATGTATTGTTTTCACCTACTCGTTTTACTCCTGTTGCTGCTTTTGTTCTTATATTCCAATTCTTTAGAAGTATCTGCAGTTTTTTATTTCTATTGACAACAATTCTATTTTACTGGCTTCACAATTTATTCATTTGTAATCTTTCAGTCTTATTTTATGTTTCTTGATTCTACCTGTCACTTGACAAGATAACAATTTTAATGTAAGTTTTTTTTTCATGGATTTTTGTATTAACTTTTTGTTTCATATAGTTATTTTTATGACAAATATATTTATATGTCCCTTGTTTAAAATTAATTATTGAACAAAAATCCTGTTCTAGCGAAAATTTCTTGTTCTGATCAAAAATTGTGCAAAAAACTTAATTTATCGATTTCAGTAAGAGTAATACACCTAATTCTGTTTTTACACGGTAGATTGGTTCCAGAAAAAACCGTGTAAAAAAGGTGATTGGTTCCTTATATCTAAAACCTATTAAAATTAGTGAAAAATAAGGATTTTTAAGAACAAGAATTCATGTTCATTTCATTAAAGTACATATATGTATGTACATATAATGTTTATTTTCACTTTTTATTTGCATCTTTAATGTATGATGAGGACTTAACTGATAGTTTCGTTCCAGAAATCACCGATTGCCTAATTGAAATTTAATTTTTTTATAGTTCTTACTGAGGCTTCGTTTAAACCGAACATTTTACCAAGAAATTTTACCATTTCGAAGGCGATCTATAATTTCAATTTTCGTTACTAAAGAAATGGCTTAAAGCTTTAGTTTTGTACACCTACTTCTGTTTTTACACGGTAGATTGGTTCCAGAAAAAAAACGTGTAAAAAAAGACATTGATCATATACAAAAATAGGTAATTGGTTCCTTATCTCTAAAACCTATTAAAATTAGTGTAAACGAGAATTTTTATAAGAACAAGAAATCATGTTTATTTTTACACATTTATGTGACCCGGCCTATAAAAAGGTGGCTTATGACTCAAAAAAAAAATTTTCCTCTTTTTTTTTGGTATCGATAGTTTTTGAGACGCTCTTTCACGTGGTGAAAACTAGAAAGTCCTAACTTGCTTAGAAGTTATGGTAGGTCAAAGTCGAAAACCTGACAGCGCTAGGTCAGAAACTGGTTTGTGCTTTGCATTGAACAAATCATAGACCGGAATCATAGACATATGTATGCATGTACATATACCATTTACTTGCATCTTAAGTGTATGATGCAGACTTAATAGAAATCAACCATTGCCTAATTGAAATTTTAATTTTTTAGTAGTTCTTACTGTAGTGTCGTTTAAACCGAACATTTTGCTAAGAAATGTTAAGCCAATGTTAAGGCAATCTAAAATTTCAATTTTGTTTTCTAAAGAAATGGCTTTACGTTGTAGTTTTTTATTTGCAGTTTTCGTCGTCTTCTTGTAGAGATGCATTGATAGTTCAAAAATTATCAACACATTTCCCTCTTGTTGAATATTTTTAATTTTAATATTAACCACCTTATATGTTGTTGTTCCTTCAGCTAACCATCGGTTAGCAATGAAAGTTACTTTCTTTGTTTATTTGTTTACTACCCTAAGTAGATTAGATACAAGAGTGCTGATGACGGTCGTGGCTGTCTAGAAAATGTGCATTCCGCTCGTGCTCGTGTCTAAAAATTAAATTTTCCCAATTTTTCTTTAATATTATCACCTAATTTGTAATTTAATTAATTCTTTCCTAGAGAGCATAAAAACGAACTTAAGCTTGATTATAAAATTTCATTGTATGTAATTCATATTTTATCTGTAATGAGGAATGACTGAGTGATTTAAATTTCTTACTTTTTTGAAAATCTTTAGCAACTTATTGTTCTACTTTTTATTTTTTATCAATTCTTATCGATTGGACAGGATATGAATTGATATTTATTGACAATAGTAGTAATAAAAAAATTTCAAATCATGGTATATTTTTGGTTACAAAAAAATAAATCAAACATTTTACAGAATAGTTGGTCTGATTCTTTTTTCGGAATGAAAAACTTACTGAAGTTCATTGGAGAATATTGTAATGGCCAATAGGACTTAAATAAGCAGTAACCGAGAGTAATTTGAGGTCGAATATTTGCTTAAATATTGAAAGCACTTCTTCTTCGAATGGCTATTGAGAATGCCAAGTGTGTTTATTACTATAACCTTGACCACATAATATATACGAAACGCGCGGCCATGCTTCCACGCCAAAACTAATGACTTCAGAACCGTGTTCGGCATTTAATAAAATCTGCCCGACAATCGCTTTTAAATGTAGGTAATGGTGTACTAGTCAGAAATGAAGAATGTCGGTAGTTGTGAAACAAGAAAGGATTTTAAGTGGATTTTGAGCATGACTTTACGAAGCTTTTAAAAAATTCTAAAGACGTAGAATAAAAGTATTTTGCCGCACCTCACTTGCAATTGCCTGATCGTGAAATTTTTCTTAAAAAGTCAAAAATTTAAATTTATTCGTCGATCGCATGTAAAGATAAATAATTCTTCCAGTTGAGGACTCTTCTGCATGCCACACAAAAACTATTTTGAATCAATAAAAGGTTTTAGTTAGATCTTAATTAAAGTTCAATTAATTTTTTAATTGATTCAAATATAAACTTGCTGAAAACAAAACAAAAAATCCTAGTGAAACAAATAATTTAATCAATTAATTATTCAATTAAATTTTAATCTAAAATCAATTCAAACTTTTAATAGGTGAAAATATTATTTTCTGTGCAACTGGTGCCATAAAAACGTGGCAAGATGTGAGCAATACCGTAGATCACAAACAATTACTAACAAAATATACTACATGTTTTGAAAAAAGTTGATTTAGAAATTAAAATAAAATATTTTCATAATTTTTACCACAACTCTGTTCGTAAGATATAATAAATTCATACAGCTTAAATATTTTTTCCTTTACCAAAAGATATTTGCGTATTTATATATTCATTTGAAAACATTGTAAACAACATTTTTACTTATGTATTTCCCATTTATCAGATTTTCACAAAACATGTTTTGACAATCAATTGTCCAAAAATGTTTTGAAAACGTTTCAAAGCCACTTGACACATATTGATATTTGGGTATTTTACAAATAAAAACTAAATTATTTATCTCGAAGAAAAAACAAAAAAAAAAAAAGAGTGAAAAAGTATAAAACGTGACATTTAACCATTTAAATGTGTGTAACATGATGAAAATGTTGTTGTTAGTGTTGATTATATTTAACGTGCATGTGGCATTTTGGCTACTTTAAAAATGTGACTGTTTGCCGAATGTTTGCTGCTGTTTTAGTTACAAAAGAACAAGCGTATTTTTTAACAGTAGTTGTCAAAAAATTATTCTGGTTGACAACGAAAAATTACCATAAACTTATTGTTGATGATTTTGCAAATTGAAAAGAAAGAAACAAAAATTTTAAATTTTATTTTTTGATAATCGAATTCTATAATTTATTAATTTATATGAAAGAAAATTAAAACAAATTACAGATGCACTATTATATGGAAAATTGATAGAGGTGAGTAGAAACCACTGTTCAGAAACAATTTTTCTATTCCAAAATATTTTAAAATATTTGTAATAATTCGCAAAAATATTTTGGTATAAAAAATGTGTATTTATTTATTTTATTTAAAAAAAAATATATTTAGAATTATATTATAATAATATTATATATTATTATTTATTTCTAATCACGCATAATTCCATTAAAATTTATTAAATAAATACTTAATGAAAAAAAACATAAAATATTCATTGCTATGAAGAAAGCATGTTTATTTCGCCAGTAGAAAATTTCCTGCTTTTCAGACTTATTAAACTTCTCATTTGGTTTATTAAGTTTCAAGCATAAGCATCTGTATCCACTGTGAGCTAATTGAGCACTGGCAATGTGGCTATATGGATATACTTTCCCCATAGTGATAGATTTTGATTATTTTATTTTTTGAAAATAAATAATTGAATTTTGTTTATTGTATTATTCGATCTTTTAGTATATAAAATTATTTATTTTTATTTGGTTTCAAGGTCTAATTTAAATAAAACTCTATTTTGTTTTATTAAATTTTACTTTTTAAAACGATATTTATTTTATAACGACCTTGAGCCCTAATAAAAATAAATAATTTTATAATTGAATTTTTTCATAAAATATTTATTTAATAATTTTTAAAGGAATTTTGCGTAATTAGAAATAAATTATGTTTATTTATTTCAATTTTAATTTTATTATTTAATTTTTTTATTTTTTATAATTAACTTTAAGGCCTTTGTTTTCAAAAAACAAAATATCCAAATTAAAAAATAGAAAATTCACAATAAAAAGGCTTATTTTTGTAGCACAATGTTAAATCAAAAAAAAAAAAAAAAAAAAAATCCACGAGATATTCTTCAGGCAGCACAAAATCCACAAAAAATTAAAAACGATTTTGTTAGATCCATGAATACCATTGCTTGTGGGCATAACTGATTGTATGTTGGCATTGAGCCCCCCAGTAGCGAAATACTGTAAGACGATGGTTGCTTCCGTAAAGTGTGTTTCCAAACCTCGAACTATGTATGTGCTGCTGTTTTCGCTTCAGATCTTCTGAAGACTGTTATAGGGGAGATTGACGTGCCAGTGAGCCACTCTGATGGATAGATTTTACGATAGACCTTTCCCGGCTTAGAAAAGATGGCAATTCATGAACTAGATTTATTGCGAATAGAATTCGCAATATGCAAGGTATTTTTAGAGGATAATCCTGCTGATTAGGGGAGTAGTGGTGGTTTGAAGTCAAACCTTACGCATAATGCGTAAGGTTTGGGGTTGAAAAAAGATTGAGGCTCGTGCTGTAAAGTCTTATGTTTCATTTTTTTATGATTTTCTGTAGTTACTCGTAAGGTTTACATAGCTAAATAGCAAAAGCTTGAAAGAGTGGTCGAAAGTTACACCTCCAAAAGACAGTACATCTGAACCATAAAGCTGTCCTTCTATAAACCAATTTTTTTTTAATTTTTCGCTATTTTTAATTCTTGGTAAACTATTTCAATTCAAGGTCATAGACATACAAATTTTTAGTAGTTATTTGCAAGTATAGAGAAATTAGGATTTGTTAGGCGTGTAAACAAAAAAGGTTGGCAATTATTTAATTCAAACATTTGGTATTTTTTAGTCAGTAAAAACAACACACAACTACAAACATTAAGGTATTTTAAACTTCTAGACAATCACACAATTTGTTTTTGTAGGCGTACATTCCCAGCGAACAATTTTTCTCTGATTTCCATCAGAATTTATGCAACTAGTCTACATAATTTGTCTGTTATCGGTCTATCAGAACCAAATACTTTTTGTCTGATAGAATTTTAGAAAACTGCTGAACTTGATTTTTTTAACGTTTTGGTCATTTATGGTGTAAGCTTGCTAACGCCATGTACTTAATAAACTTTTGTCAATATTTATATAAAAATTGTAAATCTTTATAATTACTTAACCTACTTTACAGCTTTTACAATTTCCTTAAAATAACTAAGAGTTTTAATAAAATAACAAGAATAAAGTACATATTTTATGAGACAATAAAAAACACAAGCAGAAAAAAATCGGCATATGCAGTACTATATTCAAAGTTCATAAAACCATTATTACGTTTTTTTGTTATGAAAAAAACAGAAAGTTATGAAAATAAGAAGTTTTGTAAGAAAAATAAAGTTTTTATTCGGACATGGCGTATTGTTTTGTATTTTTAGAATATTAAAAAACATTTCTAAAACAATTTAAATGATTGAATAAAATTCAAATGAATAAAAAAATTTGTTGTCAATCAATTTAAAAAAATTTCAACATTTCAATACATCAAGTAACAACATTTCAAAAACAAATAAAAATTAAAATAGAAAAAATTGTTACATATACATATACAGAAAAGTTTGATATTCAAAAACATATAAACATTATAAGAGAAAACATAATAAATTTTTAAATTCATATACATAAATTTAACCGGAAATGTTACAAAAAATTAATGTTTCTTTTTAACCGACTTCAAAAAAGAAGGAGGTTATCTATTCGTCTGAATGTTGCTTTTTTATGTATGTAACCGCAGAACTCAGCCATTTCTGAACCGATTTTAAAATTTTATTTGAAAGCTTATGCTTTCAGATTGGTCCCATTTTAAAAACAGTTCATTATATTAAAAATTAAAGGGTGTCCTCATACAACATACATGTTTTTTACGTGTATTGAGAACCGTAAAGGGCACCAAATTAATATTTAAAAAAATTGCGTGTCGCTATAGCTCTCAACAGCAGAAATTAATAAAAAAATAAGTTTAAAATTTAAAGGGTGTCCCCATAAGTGCCGTAATTTGACCTATTTGGGTCTATTTTTTGAACTGTTATAGACAAAACCATGAAAATTTGACAGAATGTCGATTACTATGACCGTTATAATAAAATGTAAAAATATTCAAAATTTTAAATTAAAGGGTGCTCCAATAATTCATTTAATTTGATGTATATGGCCATACTTTTGAACAGTTGTACACAGGCCGCTGAAATTTACAAAGAACCTGTAGTGCTAAGTCAGCTATAGCAAAAAGTATAAAATTTGAATTTGGAACTAAAAGGGTGTCCCAATAGTTAATTTGATTCTATGTGTGTGGCCAAACTTTTGAACTTTTAGAGACAGAGAGCTGAAATTTACAAGGAACCTGTATTGCTAAGTCTACTATAGCAAGTATACAATTTGAACTTAGAAATTAAAGGGTGTCCCCATAAATTATGTAATTTGATCTATATGGCCCTATCTTTTGAACCGTTAAACACAAACACTTGAAAATTAGGCTGACTGTCCACTACTATCTCTGGTATGATAACAAGTATAAATATTTGGAACTATAATGTAAAGGGTGTCCCAATAGTTCATGTAGTTAGATATATATGGTTAAACTTTTTAACCGTTATAGACAGATAGTTGAAATTTACAAAGAATCTTTGTGGCCAAGTCCCGTATACCAACAGGTCTTTAATTTAACATTGTAAATTAAAGGGTGTCCGAATAGGTGATTTTATTTGATCTGTGTGCCCCAATCTGTGAAACCGTAGACAGAGGCTTGAATGATGCCACTATAAAAGACGGATGATGATGAAAAGAGGAGAGGCTTGACATTCAAATAGTCTTCATTTTTCTCTATAAGTTTGGCGCATCTTTTATTTGATTCAAATCTAATTCTTACAGATTACTTCTTACACATTTAGTTTAGAATTGGTGCCCTTCTATCTGTTTTGAAGTCGGTTTTTTTTGCAAGAATTATATAAAAATTTGATTCAAATTCATGTTATTTTTTATGCACTAAATGCCTATAATTTTGTGCAACATTTTCTGTATCTGCTTTAAAATTTATTCTTTTTTCAAGTGGAACTTTAATTATTTGTAGCATTTCTAACTTATAACGACGTTTATAATTATTTTCCAAATTTAAAATTGATACATTTTCAAAGTTAGGATAATGATTACTTTTCGAACAGTGTGAAGATAATGCTGTTTTTTGCAAACTGATATTGTCTCTGTATCTCTGGTCTGATTTATGTCCAGCTATTCTGACTTTCAATTTATTCTTTGCAGTACCTACATAAACTTTATTACAATTTTCGTTGTCATTACCCTTACAAGGTATTTTGTAAACTAAATTAGACATATCTAAGTTTTTTATTTTATCTTTTGGTTTGCTAAATAATCTATTTAATGTATTATATGTTTTGTATGCCATCCTATATTTATCTGTATCAAAAATTTTTGATTTTTCTAACCGTTCTGATAAATCTGGTACATAAGTAATTGATTTATAAATTTTTGGTTCCGTATCATTTTTTCTATTTGGTTTTCTATTATTTTTATGTTGATTTATTAATTTATTAATCAGTTGAATTGGAAAATTAGTTTCGCTTAATATATTTTTTATCTTATCTATATTCTTTTTGTGAAACTCCTTGTCACTAATGGTTAGTACTTTTTCTATTAAATTTCTGGCTATATTTATAAATGTATGTTTATTTTGTTTAGAAAAATAATTAATAATTCTACCGGAAGCTGTGGGTTTTTGTTACCAATCCATTACCAATTTGTTACCTTTTCTAATTACTAAAGTATCTAAATAAGGAAGTTTTGAATCGCATTCTTTCTCTATTGTAAATTTGATGGAATTATCAAATTCATTTAATGTTTTTAACATATCGTTAACTGCTGAATCGGAAATAACACAGAACAAATCATCTACATATTTGCTTATTATACTTGGTTTTATATTTAATTTTTCAATACAAGTATCTAGCAATTTCTCCATAACTATATCCGCTACAATTGGAGAAGCAGGTGATCCCATTGGAAGTCCCTTTTGCTGTATGTATATTTTCTCATTATATTGAAAATATCTATTATCTTCTATACAAAACTTAAGAATTCTTAAAAATAAGGATTTCTCTATTTTTGTAAACTTTTCTATAATATCCCATTTTTCTTCTATTGTATTAATTGCTAAATCCACAGGTATACTTGGAAATAGTGATACTACATCAAATGATATTAATTTTTCGTCATCTTTTATATGTATATTACCTATTTTATTTTTAAATTTAAGTGAGTCTCTTATATTATATCTCGAATGTTCAGTAAATTTTTTAAAAACTATTATTATTTTTATTTCCTGAAGATGCTACCCAGTGGTGTAGCGAAATATTGAGAAAATAAAAAATATTATAACATTTTTATAAAAAGACCTAGTGCTTATTAAAAGATAGAATTCAAAAATATAAAAAGGTCAAAAACTACAATAATCATTTCTAAAACAGTTAACCATTAAAGGTTACAAGATGCCGTTAAATGTTCAAGAAAATTTTGACGACTAAAGTGTGTGTCCGTTAAAATTAATGATTATTTCTGGACCAAAACTGTTCTCTGGGTTGAGTTACAACCTTGAAATATGTTCACATGTGCGTGTGGAATTTTTTTTTGTGTATCCTTCTGCATTTACACATCTGAAAATTAAAGGTTAGAACTCTTTTTATTTTGAAATACGGCATGGTCATATGTCTGCATTTATTTAAACCTCACTGTATGTTTATTTTTTGAATCCACCTTTTGATCGTTTATTAAACATTTATATGTCTATTGCTACAGTTTCTGCTACTACTTATAATTTTCCTTGGCTTTTGGCTGTTTGTCATTTTGCCCATTAAACAAAGTGCTGAAGATTTTAATATCAACCTTAATATTTTTTGTATTTTAAAATAAAAATAAAGACACAAAAAGAAAAAAAATTGGGCCGATTTGTACTTTCGAATGTGGTTAATGCTTATGGGAGTTCATTTATTACTTAAGTGGAATAAGCAGAACGAAATTGAAAGGATTTTTGTGTTGCTGATACTTCAATTATGGTTACTCTTATTTGTTTGAATAGTTTTGTAATACAGACATTAAAAGCATATACCTTTCCCCAAGACAAGGGCTATAACACCCTTTAAAAATAAAATATTTTGTTATTTAAATTTTTTCTTTTCGTTTTTCAATATTGAGAAATTTTAGTAACAAGTATTGTTACGAAAATCTCTCAAGTGATAAGCTAATGTCTTAGTCTGTATTTTCCATTTTTATTAATACTTTAGCTGGAAATGGTGCACTGTGCTCCACAGGGAGACAAAAGAACATGTACAATACAAAAAATGTTTAGATTATGTTGTTTGTAATGCTTGAAATATAAGAAATAATTAAAATGTGGCTTTAAATCCGTAAATCTTTAAATAAAAAAAATACATTTAAAAAATCTATTTTGTATTTGTTGTCAACATACTTTTTCTAGATGTACTCAGTAATAATCCTCAGTAATAATTTTTTAAGTTCGTTGCGGTAGAGTTAGTTGAAACAACTACATGTCTTAAAAAAGCAAATTCTAATTCCCGAGTATTTAGTTTGAAATACTCGATTTTGCCTAAGCTGTACTTAAGGAGTAAAGTATACCTAAATGTCAACTATTCCTAAAACAAGTAGAAAAGAGACTTCTTCAAATATTTAAGTGAAGATTACTCGTACAAGAACTTTAAAGAATTTTTTGAAATAGACAAAAAAATTATTTTGCAGAAGCTTGTAAATATGTACATCAAGTAAACAATTCTTGGCCTCTGAAATCGAGTCAAAGAGACTTGAAAAGAAACAAAAATAAATACGCAATTATACTATAAGTTTTAATATAAATCTAATCCAATTTTTTTTATTCGACAATAGTAAAGAATTTGAAACAAACTGCGACTACTAGTTGGTTCTGAATAATCATTGAAAGCAGACATCCTCGATTTCAATTTACTGCACGCAAAGAAAAAACATGGTTGAGGTAACCATAATCTAAGAGCAACATGTTATGGTTGAATTATATGGTTATATATAAAAATAATATTGTTGTCGTTGCAAATACAACCATAGTTATGTTTAAAATATAAACATACTATAATATAATTTGAAACATGTAAATGGTTATATGTGACAACGTATGAATATATTTATAAATAACAAAAAACAAATACACGAATATTTCCATTTAGACTTACATACATATTTTGATATTTTCTGCTTACCTTTTTCTGTGTTTGATATAATTAATTTAAAATTATCATTCATAATAAAAAAACAAATTTGTTCACAACAAATATGTATTTAATGTTTTAACGGTTTTAGATGAACCGATAGACTACACACATATTTCTGAACTGAAAGAATGTCAAAACCAAAATATGTATTTTTAAAACCAAACATTATTTTTTTATTTTTAGTCAAACTTAACATACTATGTTTAATAATAATATATTATGGTTATAATTTTTAAATATTAAAAATAATTTGGTTGTGGTTTGAATTTTAATATGTTTCAAATCAACCATGTTGCTTTTTTATTGGGTATAAACATTGAATAATTAAATGTTAACAATAAATTTGTTTATCGTGACCAAAATATTGTTTTAAATAACTATAATTTGTTCACAGCAAACATCTATTGTTACAGAGAACATAGTGTGGTTGCCGTGACCATACAATAACCATATTTTTTCTTTGCGTGTGCCAGTGTTTCGCAACTCGTGTAACTTGTTAAATATTAGAGTTAATAGGTGGGTACTGCCAGTGTTTCGCAAACTCGTGTAACTTGTTAAATATTATAGTTAATAGGTGGGTATTTTCCATTTAAAGTTGTAATATTAAATTAAGTTTTAAAAACTCAAACAATAGCAGCACAAGTACTCGTATAACAAGAACAAAAATAACAAACAAATTACCAAATTTAATCATGTTCTATTGATCTCCCACCACAGTCTATAAATTTTTGGTTTGTTGTTTTTTTTTTTACTTTTTTTCTACTTATATTGAAGTCATTGTAGTGTTTTGTCTACAAGCAAATTAGGGCATATTTTCAGGCTGAAATATTAAATACAAATTAGAGTATACTTTTTGACATGACCACAAAAAAATGGAAAAACGAAGATGGTTTTCTGCTATTCAAACAAGATAAAATTAAAGAACTTTTTAAACTAAATAAAGAAAAATACAAAACAGAAATGTAGGCTGGAAACGAAGATTTCTAATGGAATTTATAACGTGAACATAAGAAAATTAAATTATAGTTTTGAAAAAATATGAGCAAGCAGATCATCTTAATGTGATTGGAATATTAAAACAAAATAAATTGCCATTTTAACATTGTAACATATAAAAGACAAATATTAATGCCCTTATCAAAAAAAAATAATAAAGCCTGCTTCAATTTTATTTCAAATTTTATATTAATAATTCTTCCAAAAAAACCGACTACAAAAGAAGTATATGTACATCAATTCTGAAATAAAAATTTAGAAGAAAGTAATGTGTAAGAAATAGTACTCAAATCAAATACTTTTATACTTGTTGCTCTAACGGACATAGTAATATACGTTCTGTACATTCAAATGTCTATCAGTAACGGTTAAGCAGATAAAGCCATATACGACAAATTACTAATAATTAAATAATAAAAAGTAACGGTTCCATATAGTTTATACAATATCTCATAGGGGGCACCCTTTAATGTGCATTTTTAAATTAAACACTTATTTTAAAGGACAGATTCTTTGTAAATTTCAAATGTCTGTCTAAAACGGCTCAAAATTTTGGCCATATGCATCAATTTACATCAACTATTGGGACACCCTTTAAAATTTTAAATAATTATAAATTTTATTATACGGGATATAGTAGTGGAGATTCTGTCTAATTTTCAAGTGTTTGTCTATAAAGGTTCAAAAGATAGGGCTAGATAGGTAAAATTATATCAATTATGGGGACACCCTTTAGTTTCCAAATTTAAATTATATACTTGATGTTATAAAGGACTTAGATATACAGGTTCTTTGTAAATTTCAACCGTCTCTCTGTTACGGTTCAAAAGTTTTGCAATATACATCAAATTACATCAACTATTGGGACACCCTTTAACTTCTAATTGTAAATATTTAATTTCTGATTATAAATATTGGACATTCTGTCTAATTTTCAAGTGATTGTCTGCAATGGTTCAAATGGTTCATATATATAAATTGACGTCACATATGGGGACACCCTTTAATTTTTAAGTTTATTTTTTTATTAATTTCTGTTATTGGCAGCTATAGTTTTTTAAAATTTTAAAAGGGTGCCCTTTACGGTTCATAATACACGTAAAAAACACGTATGTTGTATGGGGACACCCTTTAATTTTCAAAATTCTGAACTTCTTTTAAAACGGGACCAATCTGTAAGCATTTCCTTTCTAATAAAGAAACAATTTTTAAAATCGGTTCGGAAATGACTGAGTTCTGCGGGCACAAACATAAAAAAGCAACATTCAGACGAGTTGATAACCTCCTTCTTTTTTTGAAGTCGGTTAAAAATGTACATTACAAGTAGACTTAGAGCAAGAAGAATTTTAAAATTTTAATTAATCAATCCAAATAAAAAAAAATTTAAAGGGTCTTAAGAATTTTAGTTTAGTTTTCCAAAAGAAAAAAGACTGATAAGTTTTCAGGTTTCCGTACTCAAAGGGTAAACCCGTAACCCTATTGTTTTTGCTACAATAACTGTTGTCTGTTATTGGAACCGAAATATATTGAATATTGAAATTTTAACAGGCTGTATATTAATAAAAAGATTTACATACATCAGTGCCTGGCTTGTCACCTTAATCTGTCTTACCATTGCGTGAATACAATACATCTACCGATGCCCGTATAACTCAACGATATTAACATTTTACTTTATACTTAAATTTTAACAAAATATTAATAAATTTATCTTTCGTTAACATCCTTACAAACAAACCTTAAATATTAATTTCTTTTAAAATCATTTTTATCTTAAAGTTTGCAAAATCCGAGTATCATTTTTTTGCACTAAAACTCCTTTTAAAACTTTCTAAATGCATTTTATCATGACTACTAGGAGCCAGCCGCATTTGACTTCAAGTTTTTGTTAATGTAGAGTTTTGTTGTGTTTAAAAGAAAAAAACTAAACTTCACTGAAACAAACATGACAAGATAAAAAAGAATTCATTATGTGTAAAAAAATATATTATTCTCTTTTACACAGCGTGTGCAGAAGGAATCTGATTAAAATAAAAATGTATGAAAAATTAAGTTTGCGTTGCCATTGTATTAATGATAATGGTAGTTGTATTAATATTTTACATATTATAAATCTCTTTGTAAGTTTGTTCGTGGGATTGTTTGTTTATTTGTTTTTACCACCCATCATGACTAAACTGAGTATAATAAAATTTGAAAAAAAGCCATATTCTTATCTGGACTATCTGTTTTCGAAACCAGAATCCAGACGAGATGCAATGGTAAAAAGGCTAAACTGGTTTTTATAAAATTTACAACTTAGCTAAGTCCTCATTTAGAGGGTACAATATGTTAATGTCCATTTTCAAACGATAAGGGAAAAGCACCTAAACCCATTTAAATAATATTTAAAATAAACCACCTGCGAGACGAATACCAAAAAAAGTCTAAGAACTCAGGACTGGAAACAGAGAAAATATGTAGATTTGTCTGAATCTAAAATAGATATAAGTCGCCATCCCAATCTGAAATTTACTAGTCTTTCACCAAAAATGCAATGCAAATGAAACATACACGCAAAGAAAAAACATGGTTGATTCAACCATAATCAAAGAGCAACATATTATGATTGAATTATATGGTTGTAGTCAAACCATAATTATTATTAACATAATAATAATTAGAACCATAATAATGTCTAACTTAAAAATATCATTGCAAAATACATAATTTTGTTATAAAATAAATTAAATAAATACATAAGGTAGTATATTCTATAAAAAACTGACCTTATTTGTTTATATAAAACTACCTTGTAATCAAACACGCAATTAATTATTACTATATATTTAAGCATTCGAGATATGACAAGCATTATAAGAAATGACTCAATTCATGAATTATTATTTTTTTGAGAAATAAACCTGTAAAATTTAATTTTTTTTCGGACCAGTACTCAGCAGATGACCCCTACTCATGCAAAGCATTGTGCTAGAACTAGGAAATTAGGTTGTGGGAAGAAGGATAGAGGGAGTAATGTTTGTGGACATTGGATTTGAATTTTCCAACATTGTAGCTGACAGGAAAGACCTCTGTAGGAAAATGATTCCACAAGCGAACTGTACGGCTAAAAAACGAATTTTCTCTGTAATGCATTGTGCGATTCACTGACCAATCGACCACAAATGGATGAGCTCTTAATGAAAAGCATGTTGTGCGCGAAAACGTGCGGATATCGGAATCTAGTTCCCTAATCTCATCAGAGCACATTCCATTGTAGTAGCGATAAAACAGCGAAACATAACCCACATTGCGTCGATGTTCAAGAGAGTCAATAGAGTTGGATACCCTACTGTCACCTATGACCTTCTTCGTCCTCTCCTGCACGCGGTCGAGTAGTTCCAAAACAGACTTAGGAGCACCGGCCCATACATAAGAGTTGTATTCCATTTTTGGCCGGATGTAAGTGGTATAAATAGTAAAGAGATCAGATGAGGTGAAATATGTTTTACATCGTTTGAGAAAACCGAGACACTTGAAAGCTTCTTTTGAGACTTGAAAAATGTGCTTAGTCAATCGAACGTCACACTGGATTTTCATGCCAACAACATCAAGAGCTTCTGATTCCTTAATACTTATACCACCCATAATTACAGATGTAGCACCATTTTCGGCCGAACGCCGGTGCGTTAGCATACAACATTGAGTCTTACGAGCGTTAAAGTCGACTCTATTTGCCCGGCCCCAATTAGATATTGTTACGAGATCGTGATTGAGCGTATCATTCATGTTTTGCCGCTTGGCCCCAATCTCGAAAAGGCTCGGCCGTCTGCAGAATGAATACGAATGGCAAATGCTGCTATCATCTGCAAAAGAGTAGATAGGGTTGGAAGTTTGACAGGAAGGTCATTTAGAAAAATAAGAAACAGGGTAGGAGAAAAAACAGAGCCTTGCGCTACCCCTGAATTAATCTGGAAGGATTATACTCGTAACAATTTTAACATTATTACGGGACAACTAAATACAAAACTTCAAAACGAAATAATATTTGTTTGTTTTTAGTCATACTGTAACGTACGAGCAAACATCATAAGTTGTCTACAAATAATATATTAAGGTTATAAATACAATATTATACTGGTATAATAATAAAACTTTAGTTGTATTTTAAAAATATTGTAGTTAAAACCAATTATGTTGCACTTTTTTGGTGTAGTAACCATTTCATGATCAAACAGTAACAAAAACTCGTTTTTCCTAACCATAGTAATTATTAAAACAACTATAAGTTGTTCATCACAATCATATATTGTTACAGTGAAAATAAGATGGTTCTTTGTTTTTCTTTGCGTGTGTGTTCACAATGTCTTTTCAAAATAAAAAGTAATGTTTGCATTTCGACATGCATTTTAAAACGTCGCTCATGGACATTTCGACCCAAAATCGTCCACTTCGTTATTGAGACTGAGGATAGCTCTAACATAAATAACATACGAATGATGGTAAGTAAGACATTTGCTGAAGCACTTTTTAGGGTCCGTCTGGTGAAGGTGAATTGTGTGAGAAGTTGTTAGGCAGCCACACGCCTTGCAAAGTCTTTTGGGGTTCCAGTCTGTTCGATTCGAGCACCTAATCGACGGATTTTTGCCCAGTTTTTTTTTTTTTTTGAAAACTCTTGTTGGCAGACTTCATCGATTAAACCTGACAGGTTGCGCTGTTGATGAATATAACCAAATATTTAAATACGAAAACTAATTACATGATTACATTAAATTATTCTTCAGCTCAGGAAGACCCTTCAAATAGGACCCAGCAATGCCGGGAAAAAGCTATAAGTATGGCATTAAAGTATAGTTTTATTAAAGAAAAATTTTATTTAAATATCAGTAAGTTTATGTATATATACGTCTGTATATGTCTGTGTAAGAAAGTCTACCTAAAAAATTTTCCTTAACAGTTAGTTTTAAGTGCTTAAATTTCTCTTTGTCCCATATGTATGTAGTTTTATTTTTATGCGTTTCTCCTTATTATTTTCTCTTTACGAAATTAAATAAAGTCATAGGAAATTACTTGATAATAAATTTAACCATTTAATACGCGCCATGAATTTCTGTTGATATCTTTCATGAACCATTGCAAGCTTAAGTGTTTGTTTAAAACCAACGAACAAAAAAAAAAATGAAAGAAAAAACCCAGAGTAACTTCGAGTGCATTCCTTTTTAACCTCACCTATACACACAGCCATAAATTACATGGAAACTGCACTATGGATATGAAAAATTTCTATAGAAAAATGAAGGAGTTGCAGTTTTATTGCTCTACAGTAATACACCACTTCTTATAAAACTTTATCGTGGCAGGCCAAACAAACGAATGTATAATATTTACGTAAAGAGGAAGTGTCCTTAACAAGTAAAATTTGTGACTAGTTTAAAGTAAGAGAATTTGAGAAAGCAAACGTAAAAGTTAATATTTTAAAAGAAGTAAATATTTTACGAAATGTAAATGTAACAACTGAGTAACGTCAATGTTTTTTCTTGTATTAAGTAAACATTTCTACTATTTAAAATAGGCAACATTTAAAGCAATAGTAAAGTATTATTATTTTAAATTGAATAAACCACAATATTTGCAAATGATGTCTTTGGTCATTGTGCTTTGACTTTTATGTTTCAAGCAAAAAACAAAGAATAAATATAATGGAACGTAGCTACTACTTACTTTAGATGATTTCCGTTCTAATATTTTAAAGCAGAATCTATTTTATTGATTTCCAGAGCTTCCTGGAGCCTGAATCTAGAAGAATAGGTCTGTATTATTATGGATACTTTTCGAGGCCCGGCTAGTGTCCAAACGACTGGTTCCAAGGGAAAAGGTAGTCTCACGGAGAGCCGCTGCTTTCTGTATCCGGTTGTTGGTGAGGTCCCCTTCGGTAGTTCCGGTGGTAGCTGTGGTTTAGATAAATATATATATAGAGATGGTGCAAGGTTGATCAAATGTACTGTTGCACTCTCAACACAAAAAGTTGGATGGTGTCCAACCCCTAAATAAGAGGTTAGGACATGGCGCCAGGCTTGTCATGTTCTATAAATTGCTTTTATTGCAACTGTGCAGTATATTTTAGTGCAGTAAGGGTGCTATTACACATGGCTCCGTATCGTACTGTGTAATGTACTACACAATGGGGTGCTTGTCTACACTTTCTTTCCACTCGGTGGTAAGACCACCGTCATATAAGAGCCACGATGCAGACATTACGGTTCCAATATCAAGTTGTAAATACGTTTAGAGTAAAGCTAAGCTTAGAATAAAAATAATATTGGACAACGGGATAATGAAAGAGCGTAAAGAAGCAGAGTCTATAGGCATCTCAATTAAATGGATACGTCACATTTTTCATTTATATTTGAATACAAAAAAACCAGGTAATAACTACCGTGACCACTGAGAATTTGTGTAGCTTCTAACGAAATAAGAGTTCTTGCAAAGTTTTATAATCTTAAAGGAAATATAAGCACTTTGAACATGCTAAAGACCAAGGAAAAATCAAATTTGTAGCGTAAAAAAACCAAGGTGAGTTTTTTAGTCAACCATGTCATGACAAATTTTTTTGAGACACGTTCTGCATTATTCACATCGATTTTTTAAAACATTTTTTGTAGATGTTTTAATGGCAAAATTTATTAAGTTGCGTTAAGTTAACAGTTATGCCCTATTAACAGTTATGCCCTGTCAAGCATATTTTACACATTTATTCCTTTGCGACAATTTCTAAACCTGTGGAAATCGATGGTCGGTAAAATGTTGCATCAAAAATTTTTTTTATTTTAGAAGACAAAGACTTGGGAACAAATTCATAAAACATATTATCGTTTTATGAAAGGTTTACTAAATACAAATATTATCGGTTTATAAAAGGTTTACTAAATAAATTTTATATTAAAATTTGTTTTATAATCTTTTTATAAAATAAAAATATTTTTTATGAATTTGGCCCTTAAGCAATGAACATGGGATATGAAGGCGTATGAGTGATCACTTTTCTTCTATCTATGGATTTAAATAAAATTTTTCTTTACAAAAATGCTTTTTTCTTTCAAGTAGATTAATTAAAAAACACTTTGTAGATTTTTTTTTTTTTTCAATTTTATTTATAGCATCGCTTCTACCCCAAAAACTTGGAAACAAACGATATTTTTAATTTATTAAAATATTTTATTGTATAGTTTCTTTGTTTATTTCTTTTAAAATTGTATAATCTACATAACAAACCCTTTATTTCACTTGGCAGTTGACATGCCTGAGAGCCAATTTTTATGTAAATTTTAGGAATTAATTAAACTTACCCCTGATTCTAATGCACCACATTTTTTTTATTTGCAATAAAACTACTCTAATACACAAAACAAATGGAAATTAATATTAAATGGAAGGCGGAGAAACAAAGGTAGATCACCGCTTGATTCAGGTAATTTATCTTTTATTCTGAGTAATTTATGTAGTTTTAGTGCTTCAACGCGAATTGCTTTACGTACGCCTCTGTTACATTCACTTGTACATAAGCATTTGGAAATTCATTCAAACATTTCGTTTATTCCTTCATTCGTTTATTTCGTAAAATAAGAAAAATTAATGGAAAATATCAACCCGCTTAGTTTTCTGTTTTCTATCAGAACCTGTGTAGGAGTGTGTTATGGTAAATGTGTGGTAGTATTAATATGCTTGCACTTGCATTAGGTGTATGTGTGATTGTGGCACAAAACTTTTAAACATTCAATTCTGTAGGCAGTAACAGTGAGAGATAATATTTTACGTTTGAAGTTTTTTTTTTGTAATAAAAGGAATAGATTCAAAGTTTATTAGAACTTAAAAGTGCAATGTGATAATTATGTCTGTTTTTAAGGAAGCTTATTTTTCAAAATATTACCCCTTAATATCAATCCACATAGTCCGGCTTCTTTCCAGTTATTTTACTCTCTCTAAATAATAAGCTCTTTCAAGGCCGAAAAAAAATAGGAGTGTGTTTCAACAATGACTTCTTCGCGTGACCCGCATTCCTCACCACCTAGCCATTTCTTAAAATTTGGACACAACAAAACATCACACAAGGCTAAATTTGGAGAGGATTAAATAGCAGTTCGTAGACAAATTTATGGATTTTTAGATTGTCCTGGTTGTGATACCCATTGTGCGATTAGCTTTTTCCTAACCAAATATTTATACGAAATGCCATGCACCCGCTCGGTTATGATATATACAGCTTCAGTTACCTTACGCACTTCTTTTATCCATTGCCATTTCATGGGTTTTGGTTAGGTTTCGCGATAATGCTTTTGCAGAACTCAGTGTTGGAGCAGACTCCCCTTAGTATTTTTTGTGCCTTTCTTTGCTTCCGTTGATGGTATCGTAAGTATAAAACATATTAAATTAGTGAATTTCGGATACTTTTTTCCAGTTTGTTTAAAATTAACGAATATTTCTTGTTTCAATTACTCCACCAAAAGCAATCTATAAGAAGCAGTTTAATCTAAGTTCGATAGTAGTTCAGCATTGGATAACAGCTAAAGGGTGTGAATTGTTTATTAAATTTTAATGCAAACTTTTATTGATCACAGTTACATTGCAGGGACATGTATATGCATACCTAGTCAAGCCTTTAAGTTATTTTTGGAATTTTATGCTGTTAACCAAACATGCACACATTTAGACATAGACGCATTAACACTACAAAATGCAAACTGAAATACAACCGCGTACTGGAAAAATCCATGTTTAAATGTGCACTCTGTGCCAACATACCTGTCGGTTTAATGGCCTCATAGAAGTTTAATTTTTACAGAGACTACTGCCCACATACCAGTATTCAACCACATGCACTGACATTCCAACATGTTGTTATAGAAAAACAGATAGGGAAAGGAGTGGCAGAAAGAGGGACAAGTGTTGATTGCAATTGTTTTCTTGTATGAGGCAACTAAGCCAGTTTGGTTGTAATTTTTGTTTTTCTACCTGGATAAAATGAAGAATGGAAAAATGGATCCCCTAATCCACTTTGCAATAAATATTTCTTAGTTTTAAATACTTTTTTTAAAAGCCTTTGTTACAATGTCAATCTGCTTGTGTGTTATTCTACCTACACACGTACTCGTAAACGTATAACTTTTGAAGGCACCTGAAGCCTACAATTGCTAAAATAACTGGAACAGCATAGACAGTGAAAAATTTGTTTAGTCCTTTTAAAAGAATGACACTTTGTTGGCATGTTGAACTTAAAGGAATGAAAGTACGAAATGCAAATAGCAGTAGAAAAACGAAACGTATGGACGGACGGACACATAAGCGGCTAAATAAAATGAAAGAATTGCAAAATGTCACACAGTTGTTGTCATTTAACTTTCATTGTCGTCATCGGGTCACAGTTGACAATAATACAGCTTTTATCGTAGAGTATGTTTTCCTTCTCGGGGTGTCAGCAAACTTTTCATGCAGCTCCCATACGAGCCCTTTTGATCTTGTTTTACAGTGGAAAAGTAATTTTTATGAAAATTAATCAACGATTGTTGTCAGAGTTTTTTTTTTTTCATTTGTTGTTCTCACAATGAAAATTGCAAATTAAATTTCAGTACCAATTCAGATATCGATTGCTTTTTTGGCATATAGATTTACGTCATGATAGTGTGGGTAAATGCATTTGTATGTGCTAGTGTTTGTGTATTTGTGTGGCTTTTTGCCAATCTTCACATAAAGTTAGAAAGCGCTGCAGCTTCTTTACAAAGTTGCACAATAAAAGTAGCACTGTAAATCCGATTTTTTATTTGTTTTGCTAACGACTGTACAAGTTTTTTAGGCAGCGAAAAAGTTTGATGTGACCTTAACAGTTGTTTTTTTAATATCGGAATGCCCCGTTATGAATCTGACATTTTTCGGTGCAAATACAAACGCAACACACACATTTACTCTTATACAAATTCTTTTTGAATTTGTTCATATGTCAGTCAGTAAAATAACATTTCTGTTCAATTGAATTCAACTTTCATGCGATGTTTAGTTCAAGGTTAACACGAAAATAGAAAAGAAATACGGGTTTTAAATCATTTAACGCATACAAAAATCCTTTATATATTTTTATCATATTTTTGACATCAATTTATATGTTGCTAAACAGTTCATTCTATGAAAGGTATTTGCGAATACTCCTACAATACAATTGAATCGATAAATCTCAATCGATTTTAAAAACACACAATCTAAAAGAAGACAATTTGTAAATCGAAAATAAATTCTTGCGTTATAATTTTTAATTTTATATTTTTATGACCTCTTATTATGGTGGCCATAGTTTTAGACATTTTGGGTGAATTTAGAGTGTTCGTCTATTTTAACTCAAAATATGAAACCATATATGTCAAAATCAGACCTTCTATGTAAACAACCTTTGGGAAATCCATAACGATTAAAAAGATGAAAGCTCTATTCCGTATTTTTTTATTTTATTCGGACTAGCACACAGGATTTGAATCCTATTAATGCAGTGCAACGAGCCGGAACTAGAAAATTTGTTTATGGAAAGTAGGATAGAGAGAAAGTAATGTTTTTGTACATTTAACTTGCCTTTTCCCATATTGAAATATGCAAGAAAAACATACTCTGGGAATTTAATAAACATAAAAAATCAAGTTTTCCCTATACTGCGTAGTGCGGTTCACTGTAAAATGGAGTACATGTAGTAACTATGAAATAGCGAAACACATCCGAGATTGCGGCGATGCTCCAGTGAGTCTATAGAGTTGGGTACCTTACTGTCAGCGACGAGCGCCAAAATACACTATTAGTTGCCTGTCCCCCCCGGGGGTTCCAATTGTCACTGCAGGAATGGCAAATGCTTTGACGCGGTTCACTCGGGGAAAATAGGGGCACAAGACGCTAGGGTTACTAGAGCCTAAATCTGGAAGAAAAGGTCTGCGATAAACATTGCATTGGTGACGTCCCCTTCGGGGGTACACGTGGTGGTTGTGGTTTAAGATCAATTTATGTAGGTAAGGTGCAAGGTCGATCAAGTGTGCTGTTGTACTCTCAACAGACGGAGTTTGGATAGTCTCCAAACCCCCAAGCAAGAGGTTATAATGTGGATCTAGGCTTGCCTTGGAAAGGCTTGCCATATTATATAAATTGCTATACATTGTGACTGTATCACACACAAAAAGCGATTGGTGGCAATCGTAAAGTGTTGTTATATTACACAATGGGGGCGCTAGTCTACGCATAAGTTTCACTCGGTGGTAAGACCACCGTGAGGTTAGGCCAAGTAGGCAGGTACTCACGTTAATCTTGTTCCACAATTAGTTGCCGGCCCAAACATCAGAGCTGTATTCCATTTTTAGCCAGATATAGCTGATATAAAAAATAAGATCAGATGGATTGAAATATTTTTTACAACGTTTCTAAAAAAAATCAAGTGCTTCTGAATTCTTTATACCTACATTACCCATAGCTATATCTATGTAAAAGCATATAACACTGAGTCTTACGAAACCATTTTATGATTTAACAAGATCATAGTTTAGGGTTTTATTCATGTTTTGTCTCTTGGCTCCATTTTCCAGCTGCCTCGGTCTATCATTGTATAAATATAAGCGGCAAATCTGCAAAATAGTATATAGGGTTGGAAGAGTTTATAGGATTTAGGAATTAATATTGAAGTTGTTTGATAAATATGCATCTGTACAAACTCTTATAGTACGATCCCTACTTTCGCCGAAATAGTGTATGGAGTGACATAATTTTTCCGAAAGATAAGCTGAGTTGGCGTTACATTAGCCACCACCCAACGCATTAAAAATTAATTTAATTATTTTAAGTATTTATTTCAAAACTGAAGAGCTAGAATCATATTCATATGCAGAACTTATATCGTGGTTTTTATCGTAATTTATAGTTTACCTTCCTTTGTTTGACGATAGTATTTTTTATATTTATCAAACGCCAGCTTTGGTTTAGTATTTCTAGTTTAATCCAACGAAAGTTGTGAATAAATGAAGGACATGTTTGGTATAATTGTTTCCAGCAGTAAAACATTTTTTATATTTATTTCTACTTTTAATGATACAAAGTTTTCTTACGCATTTTAACACACAAACCTATAATCGCCTAAGTATTAGGATAGCTTCGTTTTGTGTGGTAAGATTATCAGATACCATTAATTTTATTCGTAGACAAAACACAACAATTTGAGATACAATTGAGCTGGAGTGGACATTGCTGCTTGCTTCCATCTAATTATCATAAAAGTTCTTTCTTATTAAAACAAATTTAAAGAGTAACTTAATATGATTAAAACTTACCCTCATATTGATTTTATGAAAAAAATAATAATTCCCCTTTTTTATACAAAAATATATCGATTTAAATGTTACGTTTTACAACATCAGGCCCTTAATTCGATTTAGAAAATTTAAGAGAATAGAAAAATATAAAGTGCTTTTTTTTAGTATAAATGGAAAAAACTTTAAAAAATACCTTTTCTTAATTTTATTTAAAAGGATTAACCTTGTAATGTTACTGCCCAATAATGCACAACAGTCATGTACATATTTCCATACTAATTGGCACAAATGAAGTAAACGTTTCGACAAATTTAAAATTGAATGAAAACGTAATAATGAACATTACAAACTTAATAAAGGAAATATCATCAGGGCCCACAGCAGTTTAAATTCAATATGGTTTTCTAAAATTAGTCTTACCTCACATTTAAGGCATTTTGCAGTTTTATTTTACACAAGTTTTGTACAAGAAGGTAAAATGAGTTTTTCTAAATTCTGAACAAAACAAAACTAATTTGGTCAGCAGCAATGTAGTGAAAGCAATTCATATACATTACATAGCTTGAGGTACGATAATCTATATATATAAAGCACAAAATGTGTTTGTTTGTATGTTTGTTTGTTTGTCGGAAAGCTATAGCTGCCTACACCATTGAACCGCTCTTTCTGAAATTTTCACAGTTTATTACTCTGGATATACGGATGGTAAAATAGGGTACTTATTTTTTTGATATTCGACGTGGGCGTGGCACCTCGGATACAAAGAAAATATTAATCATCGTATATCTTGGTAACAGTAATAGGTAACGTCTTGAAATTTGACGCCCGTAACCTTGTATCAGAGCTGTAAATGAATCATTCATTTTTGAATTAATTCGCGAATCATTCATGCAATGAACTGGTAAAATTTTGAATTAATTCTTTTCTCCAAAAAACGAATTGAATTAAATTTGAATCAATTCATTTGAATTAAGCGAACATGAATTGCAATTCATTTTCAATTCAAATGAATTGGTAAAATAAATTGCAATTCATTTCCAATTCATTTGAATTGAATTGATTTTGAATTAATATAAATGATTTAGAGAAAATGAATTGCAATTCATTTGAATTGATTTTGAATTAATTCAAATGAGTTAAAATATGAATTGCAATTCGTTTTACCAATTCATTTGAATAAACTCGAAAAATGAGTTTGTTATACATTTCCAATTTATTTGAATCGAATTGATTCTGAAAAAAAGACTGCAATGCAAAATCATCACCCTTTTTCCAATTATGTCTATTCGGTACTTTATAATAAATATATATCCACTATTAATAATGAATCACCCATTGTCTATTACTTTTAATCCAAGCATTTATTACTTATTTATAATAATTCTCTTTGTTACATTTATTTTCATTTATCTTAAGAACCGTTAGGCTTTAAGTATAAAAAGTCTTTTAATAAACGATGCTGTCAGTCTGCAGTAAACAGCAAGACTTTTAATTTATTATAAGACTACTTTAAGTAAATGTAATGCAGATAACTGAGGGCTTGACTTGCTACGATTTGAAACAAATGGTTTTGATTAACGTTTATTGTATTTTAGGAAATGTCAATAGTGTTTTGTTTAGAGCTTCTTGTGTTTGATCAAAAAGACAATTTTGTTTTGTTTAACGTTTATTGTATGTAAAAATGTCTTCAGTAAGTGACTTTTCAAATGATGACGATTCAAAGGATCCTACATATTTCGTTCCACAAATAAAACGAAGACGATTGTTTACCCACGATGATACAAATGAAGACGGACCGTGTTGCTCCAATATCTTCCGTGGTGCTCTGGCAGATCTGACAGATAGCAGCATATTATTAGAATCAACATCGTCAGAATCGGTTAAATGCTCTCCAAGGAGTTTGCTTTTTGAACATTTCTTTTCAATTAGAACAAAGGTTTGGAAATTGTTTGGAAAAGTGCAGATTATAATTTATTAGTTATGTATTTAAATTATTAAATTCTACAGAGTAACAAGACTAAAAG
The DNA here is from genome assembly GCA_949628195.1 of Phasia obesa. Taxonomy (NCBI): domain Eukaryota; kingdom Metazoa; phylum Arthropoda; class Insecta; order Diptera; family Tachinidae; genus Phasia; species Phasia obesa. The sequence goes on along the minus strand of OX451215.1, from coordinate 211,361,225 downwards.
TAAAAATAATAAAACAAAAGTCATGGCAAAGTGCAACAATTGCGATAAGCTGTTGTCAGGCACACTACATGTCACGTCTAATTTTCTTCGCCATCTACGCACGCAACACAAAAAAAAATATGATGAGTACGAGGCGATGGCGAAAGTCGACAAAACAGCTCCACGCAGACAATCAGTATTTGACTCACTTGTCCTTAAGTTTATTGCTCAAAACATGTTTCCTGTGTCAGTTGTGGAGTCAAATTCATTTAAGGAATTAGTGCATTTTGCAAATCCGATGTTAAAAGTAATGTCTAGGCCTACCGCAATGAAGCTTATGGAAACAACTTTTGATAACTTTAAGGTTAAAATGAAGGACATAATAAGAAGCGGAAGTTTCTTTTGTACCACGGCAGACATTTGGTCAACAAAGCACCGTAGCTTTTTTGGTTATACATGTCATTGGCTAAATGAAGACTTTAAAAGAAAGTCAAGTTCTCTGGCGTGCAAACGATTTTTTGGTACACATTCGTTTGAAGCTATTGGTGGAATTATAAACAATATTCACACTGAATATGGTCTTAATGTCAACAACTTGCTAGCAACAACAACAGACAATGGCTCGAATTTTGTCAAGGCCTTCAAAGAATTCAGCGTTCTCAGCGAAGACAACAACGAAGACGAGGAAAATATGTTGGATGAAGAATTAACCGATTCATCAAATCGTGCATTAGAACTGATTTTACCAAATCATATTCGATGCGCAACACACACTCTAAACTTAGTCGCGACAACCGATTTTAATCAAATTCTTAAATCACTGAACTTTATGTATGAAAAACATAAGCAAGTAAGTCAAATAAAAGTTGAAGTAAACATCAATTTATTTTGCCAAATTAATTTACCGGTTTTTGAGGTCTATTTTATATTTCAATATTTTTTTGTGTTATGTATTTGCTTTTGTTTCTGGTATTGAAGAAGTGTAGCTTGTTGTGGGCGAAAGTTAATAGGCCTAAGTCGTCGGAACAGATCGTGCGATCTTTGGGGTCACAGTTAAAATATCCTGTACCAACAAGATGGAACTCTTTATACGATTGCATAAAAGGCTTACTGTCCCATAAGTTCAAGCTATACGATTTATGCCAAAAGTTGAATATTGAAACTTTTCTGGATAGTGATTTTTGGAACAGATCGTGCGATCTTTGGGGTCACAGTTAAAATATCCTGTACCAACAAGATGGAACTCTTTATACGATTGCATAAAAGGCTTACTGTCCCATAAGTTCAAGCTATACGATTTATGCCAAAAGTTGAATATTGAAACTTTTCTGGATAGTGATTTTGAATATTTAGAAGAGTACTTGCAGCTTCTGCAGCCAATAGCAGAGGCCATAGACTTTCTCCAAAAAGACAACGGCATGTTTTTTGGTTATCTGTTGCCAGCTTTAGCCACAATTACAACAAAATTTGCCAAAATACAATTGAAAGATGGAAGTGAATACCTGAAAACTATGGCCGAAAAATTAATGGAGGCGACCAGAAAAAGATTTAATAATTTTTATACCTTAGATGCAACCGCTAAAACTGCAATTGTGGCATCTATTCTTTGCCCACCAATTAAGTCTCTGTGGTTAAAAGCTTTGAACCCGAATTTTGATATTGGCACCGAAGCACTCGTTATTCAAATAGCAAAGGATGCTGTTCAACAAATGTCTAATGAAGACATTACATCGTCTGTCATTTCAGAGAGTAACGTTTTAAATTACTTCGATTTTTCTATCTGTGGTAATTATCTAGTCACTTTGCAAAATAATTTTAAACACCGCTAACAATAATATTATAATATTTATTATAGAAACTCCAGAAAATACTTTGTGCGTCAATATTCCCTCAGAATCAGAATTCACAGCATACTTAGCATATTCTTCAAAATCTTTAAGTATGCTGCATAATTATCCGACTGTTAAGAAGGCTTTCTTAAAGTATAATGTGCCGTTACCATCGTCAGCTGCTGTTGAACGATTGTTTTCGTACGCGTCTATTCTAAATATCCCTAAACGTGGAAATCTATTAGATGATAATTTTGAAAAATTATTATTGCTGAAAGTGAACGATGCATTCTAATTTAATCTAATTAGCATTTATATTATAATTAAAATAATAGAAAAATTAGTTGATGCCTATAATTCTTCCTAATTTCATCTTTTTTTGTAAAATATAATTACATTTTGTTAAATAAATATTACTTAAATATTAAAGAAATATTACTGAAGTGTTTGTCCTTTAATGTTCGTAGGTCACAAATTTCATAAATTATTAATAGGTTTTAGATACTGAATGTCTTGTCATTCAGTGTATATCAAAAGCGAAATAAGTAGTACTTCAAGAACCAAACTGAAAAAACACCAAGTTTACTTCCATTGAATGCAATTCATTTTTGATTTGATAAATTTGAATTACAAGTTACTTTTGTAATTCATTTGAATTAATTCCAAATCATTTCAATTCAAATGAATTAGAAATGAATTGCAATTCATTTTACCAATTCTTTTGAATTAAAAAAAGAATTGCAATTCATTTTGCCTAATTCAAATGAATTGCAACTCATTTTGCCCAATTCATTTGAATTGGAAATGAATTGCAATTCATGTTCGCTAAATTCAAATGAATTGATTCAAATTTAATTCAATTCTTTTTTTTTGTTGAAAAGAATTAATTCAAAATTTAGCTAATTCGTAATGAATTGAAATCAAAAAAGAATGATTCATTTACAACTCTGCCTTGTATTAACGGCAATAATTTAGCGAAACACAGACTGAATTGGAATAGTGGGCGAGGTACCTCCCATGCAACGTAAATATTTATCATCGTATATCTTGGTAACGGTAACAGTTAGGGCCATGAAATTTTGCAACAGAGACCTCTATATTAACATGCATAGTTTAGAGAAAGATAGGCTGGATTGGAGTAGTGGGCGTGGTACCTCCCATACAAAGTGATAAATTATTATCGTGTATCTAGAGAGCTACTATAGGTAGCACCTTGGAATTTCGCACAAGTAACCATCATATTAACGTACATGGTGTAGCTAAACACAGACTGAATTGGAATGGTAGGCGTGGTACCTCCCATATAAAGTGAAAAATTATTTTCGTGTTCCTGGCGAACTACAATAGATGGAGCCTTGAAACTTTGCATGAGTAACCATGAAAAATTATTATCGTATACCTGGAGAACTACAATAGATGGAGCCTTGAATCTTCGCACAAGTAACCCTCAGAGTAATGTGCATAGTGTAGCACAATACTGACTGGATTGGGATAGTGATACCTCCCATAAAAATTAAAAATTATTATCGTCTTAATATGTATAGTCAATTCGATTCGATTAGAGGTTGGCCATACTATTCTTCCAAGTGTTTATTGTATTTTTTGTGGATGGGTATAGTGAAGCGCACCGGAGATGGCTAGTAATTAATAAAAAAAAATTTTCCGTATGGGAAGTTGAAAAGAAAATTTTTATTACAGTAAAGTAATTTTCTGAACAAGCGAGATTCCTGGGGTAAATTTGGAGAGACTTGAGACATATCTTAGTAAACTGTTTAAACGTTTCTGACCTTTATTATGCATTGCCAAATCGAAATGAAAACAAATATGGGAAGTAAAACGAAGATTGCTTGCAAATTGAGTTTTCCTATGGAAATGGCAAACCTACAAAATTTAATTGATATCCTGCGTACCTCTACCAAAGTTTTGCTATGAAATAGACAAGTGTTTTCAGACTATTCAGGTATTTTATTATGAAAGTAAAAATTGTGCTTGAATATATTAATTTTTGAAATGTGTTATAAAATTAAGAAAAAAAAAAAAAACTAAATCACTACGGAACAGAAAAACAGCTCAGGACGTTTAAAGGGGAATATTTACAAAGTTAGGGAATATGGCTGACGAATTAAATATTCATCGTGAGTCGCAGCTAATGCTTTCATATTCCTTTGTATAGCAAGTTTTGACGAACGAATTACACGCTTATAAATTCGAGAATAAGACACAGTAGATATGAACAGAAGTTATCTAAAGAAAACAAAAAAAAAAAAAAATACCTGTACCACCTTATTCGCAAATACTACGATACGAGTCTTCATTACCCAATAATAATTAAGTGAATCCTTAATTTAGTTTTTAAAATATCGTATTTACTTTTAGACAAGTAGTTTTTGAAAATGTTGTAATTATTATTAGTCGAACTATTTATGTATTACACACAATGAAATTTATAGTCAAGCATTCATGCAGATGTCTAATATTTACCACCTTATATTTGTTGTTCCTTAAGCTGAAGCCTTAGGTAGTGGTAGGCTTCGTTCTCACCAACTGACGATTGATAATTGAATACAAGTTTTCTCGTATTCCTTTATATGGGTTTGGTTGGTTAAATAGATGATGCTTACAACTAAAACACTACCCTAAGTAGATAGATACGAAGAGTGCTGATGTCTAGAAAATGTGCTTTCCGCTCCTGCTGGTGTCTAAAAATTAAATTTTCCCAATTTTCCTTTAATATTATCACCTAATTTGTAATTAAATTAATTATTTCTTAGAGAGAATAAAAACGAACTTAAGCTTGACTATAAATTTCATTACAAGTAGTTTTAAATTTAAGAAAGGCAACAGATCTATAAAGTTATACGATCTTGAAAAACCAACTGAAAGTCCACTTCACCCAAAACTGCCATAATATATTAGAAGCGATATTAATAAAAGTGATTGTATGGAGTAAAAATAAAATAAATTACAGGATTATATGGTCTTAGAATAACATCAATCACTTGTACTGTGTTGGACTTCTGTTTGCAATTTTATTTTATTGCATAAACATTAATATAATATGTACAGTGGCTCACAGCTTATTTTATGCAGTAGTTTTTTTTTTCTTTTCAATGCTTTATAAAAACAAAACTAGCAGTAATCTAAAAAATAATTAGTCATCATTCAATAGAAAATATTCTGGTTTAAATAAAAAAATATCATTTATTGCAAAAATCTTTGTTTAATAATTTTAAAGCTAAAAATTTATACCCAATTTCTCTGCACTCTCCAATAAATTATCCTTTAGGATCTCAAGGTACCTACATTTGTCCATTGTTGTTTTAATAAATGTTGAATTTCCATTACCAGCTGTCGACATACAAGCCCAAACCATAACACTGCCACCACCATGTTTCACTGTAGCTTTTAGGTTTTCTTTTTTGAACTCCGTATTTGGTTTCCGCCATACATAAGATATGCCATCTGAACCGAATATGTTAAATTTTGATTCGTCGGCAAAGACCACCGAATTCCAAGATTCTGAATCCTTGGTAGAATGTTCTTTGGCCAAATGTAATCTGCAAAGTCTGTTTTTCGGGTTAATAAAAGGTTTCTTACGTGCGATTTAGCCATGAAAATCAATACACGGTGACAGTTTCGACGTAACATTGCCTTCCCAGGTCAGCTTCAACTTCGGTAGTCAGTTTTGGATTCGCCTTTATTTTTCTTATTTTTTCGTGTTCATTTAAAATTTTATTTGGTGCATTTCTGCCTTTGTTATGGACCCAATTTTCATGAATAAAGATTTCGATGATTTTTTGCACTGTGGAAGCATTTATGTTAACTATTTCTGCTATTTTTCGCTGTGAGTGACCGTTTTTGAAAAGGTTTAAGACCAATTCCCGTTGTCTTATCATTGTGCGCGGACCCATTTGAATTTTTTAAAACTCACATTTCAAGTAAAAAAATTAGACTGAATACAGAAAAATTCAAAAATAATTACCCTTCATTTAGGTACCGTTACAGTCACAAATGACTGCATAATTTAAGCTGTGAGATGAAAAAATGGGGTAGTTTTTGCTTTAGTACCTTTTAAGTATTTAAATGCAGATTTTTGAAGTGGATGATTTTTGATTGTTTATCCTGAATATTTTCTCTTTCAAATTGTGCAATTTTTTTTAATGTATTGCTAGTTTCGTTTTTATAGAGATTTTAAATGAAAAAATTCACTGCATACAATACGCTGTGAGCCACTGTATATATAATTCTTTTTCTCTAAAGTTAAAAAAATAGTTGACGAATATTTAATTAAAATTCCATGTGGTTTAGAAATGTTAATAAATTATTTTGAAATTGTATTCAACCACTTTTATGCATTTTTTATTTAATTTTTAAATTTATTATAATAAACAACATTAAATAATTTAAAATTCAATAAACGCAATTAAGAAACATATTCGCAGACATAGTTTTATTATATAAAATTATGAACTAGTTTAAGTAACCACATCACTCAATATTTAAGGGCAGGGTTAAATTCAGGCAGAAAACATGAAATTTAAAAGTTTTAATCTTTTTTTTTCATTCTTAAAATCTAAATTTAGTTTTAATGATATAAAAATTTAAAATTCATAATATTTAGTTGTTTTAATGCTTTATATTCCTGTGTTTGGCATGGCCGTTTAAAAGCAATTATTGTTTTTTTTTCAAAAGATAATTTCTGTATAAAAAACCTGAAAACAAACTTTTGTTCAACTGGTATTAGTTATTTATAATGTGTGTGGAATTTTGAACAAGTGAGAGTGAATATTCGGCTGTCTTATTTAGCATGCAAATGGCTAGATCAAAAAAAAATGTTTTTTGTAAAAAATATTTACTTAAAAGCCCCGGAGTATATAATGTTTAACGCTTTGTACATTTTTGCTTAAATTAGAAAGCTAAAATTTTGTTCTCTTTTTTATATTGTAAATTTATCCTGACCTTCAATTACGCTATGGCTGTGATCACTATTTATATATTTTTTTATTTTTAAATTTCATTTCAAAATTAATAATAATATTTTTTAATTATTAAACCCGTATTCAATGGAGATGAAACTTTGTTGAAATATATTTCTAAAATATATTTCAATTACGCTTTACTTCTTTTGCATACATAAAAGTAAAATCTTTTATTATTATATACGATTTGTCGGTATTTAATAATAGAATTATCAGTTCGTAACAACCATTTAAATTTTCTCGTAATCTATTATCTGAGTTTGGTTGCTTAAATCATGCACTTAACTAACACTAAGCACTACTCAAAGTAGATAGATACAAGTTCAGAAATAGAATGTAGAGATCCGAAAATTCTGTTTTATTTTTCTCTAAAGTCTCAAACCTTGCTACATTAACTTTTCACATTATTTAAATCATATAAGAAGTAAGAGATAATAAGAGAACTTAAGCCTTACATTAACTATACATATGTATATTTTCTAGATAACAATAATCGAGTTTTTATAAGCTTAACATTCTTTTATTTCTGTCCTAAAAAAGCCTACACGAAATTGTATATATTTGCCCAAATATATACAATTTCGTATGACATAAAATGCTAAGTTTACAAGAAAAAAAAGAAAAAATTTAATTTCCACTTACAGTAATAATGCACACTAAAAAGTACAACTGTAAGCTAGTCAAAACAAAATTTTAAATTGAATAGTTTGACTAATAAATTTATTATTGAAAAACTTTTTCAATAGGATTCGAAAAGTGTGAGGAGTTACGGAAAAATTGCTGCTTTTTTAAAAGGTGGTGTTCCAAATCCAATTAACTTAATACCTAAGTAAATATTTTTTTTATTTAAGGATTTACAATAATATTTATATTTTACTTGTTTCGAATATACTTTTGGTTTTTAAAATGCACGCATAACATCTTCAGTATTTAAATGTTGCATCTACTTTATTACAAATTAATTTAAAAATAAGTTATTTTCCTATTTTCTAAAATAGTAACCAATTTAAACGAATTAAATATAAATTAAATAATTTTGAAATTTTCTTTTTGTTTAAATAAATACTTGTGTTAAAAGTAGGTTTTATGTGGCCACTAATACTAAATTTTAAGCAAAACAATTAAAACACAAGTGCGTGTGTATTTTTAAATCGTTTTTGTATAAATTTAAAATAACTCCTACAAAATGGCCAACCACTATCCACATACTAATATATTCTAATTTTTTTTATAGGTAAAAACTCTATTATTGTATAATAACATATATGCACACAAGTGACAGTTTATTTAGAAAACCACTATTTTGTTTCATTGTCATTTGAAATGTGAATATTTATTTTTAGCGTCCGTATAAATAATTGTATGTTTGATTGTGCAATTTTTCCTTTAGTATTTTGACACTATTTTGGCGTTGGAGTGCATAACGTTTGATTATATTTTTAAACATAATATTTTAATTGTCATTTGTGGTTCAAATTTAAGGCCATACCTAAACAGTATATAAAACGATATACTTTTTAACATGATATACATGCATAAATTAATTAAATGCTCTTACCTATGAATGTCATAATTAGTAGAGAGTATATGTATGTGTTTTTGATAAATTCAAAAACAGGAAATATATCAAAACATATAATACATGTCGTACGTTGGTGTTTTCGTATTTTGGTTTATTGGGTATGAGACGTGGTGTCTGCGGTCACTATTTAATATTTTTCTATTAAAGAATATGTTCAAATTGTTTTATTTTTGTGTGTTAAATAATAACATATTAAGGCCCATTATTGTAACTTGGCAAGAGCTAAAGTTAGGATTTTGTCGCAGATATAACTCGTTTTTTCTTGTAATAAAAGAGTAAGGTTTTTTACTATAACTTGCCTTTAAAATTCTATCACGTACTTTAAATGTTTTTTTTATATATCATATTTATAATAAAAAAAGCTACTTATCTCTTTGACAAAATCCAAAATAATAATGAGCCTAAAGGCCGGGGCACATAGAATCCGCCATACGTTATACTTTAAAGCTCTCAATTGAAATCTAAGTAACAACGGAAGAGGTTGACACAATGAATACTTTGTTGACGGACATTTAATCAGGAAAGAAAACACGAGAAAAGCTTTTTTCTCCATTTTACTCTATTAAATTAAATTACTTTGTAGTATTTTTGCTTCCACCCAACACAAAAATTTAACTTTGAGAGAGAGCTTTGTTTCTCTCTATTTATAGCTTTCAACGTACGTCGAAAGTTAAAAGTTGCCCAACTTTAGTACTTTGCGTTGACGGAGACGTACTCATTGTGACAATACTCATTAGAAAAGCTGTATTTCAACTTTCTTGTGCGTTGAAAAAGTCGTCGTATAACGTATGACGGATTCTATGTGCCCCGGCCTTCAGAGTGCAAAAAAATTAACGTATGAGTTATATTTAAAAATATGAGTTATATTGAAAAATATAACTCATACGTATTTATTAAATATAACGTATGAGTTATATTTAATAAATAGTTAAAATATTGATCATACGTCTGCAGTATTTTACTTGTAATGAAGTATTGAAAAACATGAGTTTCACATTGCGAAGCTATGATATTAATAGATATTTTAATAAAGAAGCCTTGGTTTTTGGAAAAAAGGCATAAATATAAATAAATACATTGCATATTTCCTAAAGGCCATGAGTCGCCATTACACTTAGTAGTTAAAAAGGATGATGGTGCCGATTAATAGTTTATGTGTGTGCCAAGCTTTTCGACAAGCCTTCGATTTGATTATCTTTTGAAAGAATTTATAAAATATTTTTGTTCGTACGATCATAGTTATAAAACCTTCTTTTTAAAGTAAATGGCATAGAGATAGAACAATTTTTTTTAGGTATTGATAATTCTTATAAAGATTTAAAACTGAAAAAAAAATTATGTGTGAGATGTTTACTTTAAAGAGAAACGGGGACAAATTTTGAGTACTACTATTCAAAAATAATGCTGGTATTAATACTTTGTTTCAAGAAGCTATTATTTTAGAGTGCTACTTGGCATTTGTAAAGCAATGGTATAAACACAAAGCGAAAAACCTTACATAGCCACCTTAAGTCTTTTGACTTATTGTATTAGTTTAATAATATTAAATAGCTTAATAATAATATTTCATTATCTGAGAGGTCTGTAAAGTTTATGTTGTAATTTAAAATAAAAACTGTAAATAAATTTAAAATAAAAAATCTAGAGTGGCCCATACTCAATATTACTATACTTCATGGAAATATATATTTTTATGGATATATAAATTACATGAAGAATAAAGGCACAAAGTGTGTTCGAATGAAAAAAAATATTATTTTCGATTTGGAATGGCAAGTAAACTAGCCTGCTCTTCTTTTCCATATACCAAATACACATACTGAATTTCAGTTTGATATATCATACTGTATAACCTATAAAGCGTTCACAAAATAGTTGCATACACGCCCACCCCTAGAGATCATCGTGAAAATAGTAATAATGGATTAAGGATACCTTAAAACGTAAAGATCCGTTGAAATTTCGACATCGTTTTGTTCACGATTACTATACTTTCGCTATATATACTATAAAGTGAAAAAATATACTATATATTGTAAAGTAAGGATCAATAATAATTTAAACATTTTGCCTTGCCCAAAATATTTAAATTTACATTTCATTATTTTCGATAATTATATAGATATAATACATTAAAACTGCACGAATCCAACCTTAATTTACATAGAAACTAAAGTAATATTACAACTTTTACATTTATATTTACAGTTTATGAATAACAACGATGACAAAAAAAAAACTAAAAAAACAAAAAAAATCTAAATATATAAACTAAAAATAAAACACAAAAATTTATAATAAAATTGTATCTCACAGAAAAAAACACAAAATACATATGTACGTACATACATATGCATAAAAAAAAGAAATGTAAATACCAAAAAATAAACAATAAATTTAATAAATGAATTTTTCTTAATATTTATAAAGGACACAAATAAACAACAACAATACTTTGCTACAACTAATACTCTTAAATACAAATGTATACACACATGTAAATAAATATAGTAAATTAATAATGGGTGATTTTTTTGAGGTTAGGATTTTCATGCATTAGTATTTGACAGATCACGTGAGATTTCAGACATGGTGCCAAAGAGAAAGATGCTCAGTATGCTTTGACATTTCATCATGAATAGACGAGCAACGCTTGCAAATCATTGAATTTTATTACCAAAATCAGTGTTCGGTTCGAAATGTTCGAAATCGACAAATTTTGTTCAGCGATGAGGCTCATTTCTGGTTGAATGGCTACGTAAATAAGCAAAATTGCCGCATTTGGAGTGAAGAGCAACCAGAAGCCGTTCAAGAACTGCCCATGCATCCCGAAAAATGCACTGTTTGGTGTGGTTTGTACGCTGGTGGAATCATTGGACCGTATTTTTTCAAAGATGCTGTTGGACGCAACGTTACGGTGAATGGCGATCGCTATCGTTCGATGCTAACAAACTTTTTGTTGCCAAAAATGGAACAACTGAACTTGGTTGACATGTGGTTTCAACAAGATGGCGCTACATGCCACACAGCTCGCGATTCTATGGCCATATTGAGGGAAAACTTCGGAGAACAATTTATCTCAAGAAATGGACCGGTAAGTTGGCCACCAAGATCATGCGATTTGACGCCTTTAGACTATTTTTTGTGGGGCTACGTCAAGTCTAAAGTCTACAGAAATAAGCCAGCAACTATTCCAGCTTTGGAAGACAACATTTCCGAAGAAATTCGGGCTATTCCGGCCGAAATGCTCGAAAAAGTTGCCCAAAATTGGACTTTCCGAATGGACCACCTAAGACGCAGCCGCGGTCAACATTTAAATGAAATTATCTTCAAAAAGTAAATGTCATGGACCAATCTAACGTTTCAAATAAAGAACCGATGAGATTTTGCAAATTTTATGCGTTTTTTTTTTAAAAAAAGTTCTCAAGCTCTTAAAAAATCACTCGTTACATTTACTCGCTTACATACCTACATACGTACTTACAACTGTAAATTGTATTGTATTTATTTTGTCCTTGTCACATGAAAATTTATTATCCTTTGTATTTACAACACAAGCTTTTATCGGATTAAACAAGACTAGAGTGGGAACAAAGGTATAAATATGGCAACAACAAAAACGAGAACAATAATATTAAAAATACAAAAAAAGCACATCTACCGCCACCAAGGTAAAATAGAATAAAAAATATAAAACGCAAATGTAACTAAAAAATTAAACATCCCATACAACAGTTTGTGAAATAATCAAAACAAAGGATTTTTCATATCTTCAGCAAATACCCCCTTAGAATAAATAAAGAGAAAATTTTAAGTCCTCATATATAAATGCGACACATTGTTACACCTTTTAACCAGCCACACATTCCCAGGTACTGCAACCAATATTTTACCAACATCCTTGCGTAATCCATTATTAACTGGATGCATGTAACACGAACGATTATTCTCTATAGCGACTTTAAAATTAAGCACTTCACATTAAAGAATCGTTATAGTGAGAACTTTAAAAAAAAATTTACCTGGATTCCTACTGAATGCAGCAGAAAGACTTAATAAATTTTTATTAGTTGTTGAGTTATTTGAAATTGGATTGGTAGTATTACACGAATATTTGGCACAAATTAAGCGGATTTTGTGTGGAGTGTTTGTGTGGTGATCTTTAAATATTATTTTACCATGTAATTACACATATAAATATATTTGAAGTTAACAATTGGAGGGATAAGTTGCAGCTTTATTTGAATGAGATGGTTGACAGGTGCAAAGGGAGTTCTTTTAAATCTAATATTTTGGTTTTATTTGTAATTAAATTTTGAAACTTTGGGTAATCAGTTTCAAAATTTAATTACAAATCAAACCATAATATTAGATTTAAAAGAACTCTCTTTGAAATTTTCACGCCGTTTATAGTTTTAATTTATTTTAAGAAAGGGTATCTACGTTATGCAAAAAAAATTAAAATTAATTGCCTTTAAACATTGTAATTAAGCCAATTAAGTTGATACTTAATACATTATTTCAAAAAACGAAATAAAATATATATCGAAAGCATGATCATTGTACGTGGGATTATTTATTAACACACAAGGTAATAAATTTCGCCGTGCACTCAAGAACTTCAGACATTTCAGACATCAACTTGGCAAGCTCTGCACACATCCCTAAAAAATCCATCTATTAAAAGGAAGACAAGGATCACAGCTATGTATTTACTGAGTGAGTTGTGGAGCAGACTCTGATTTCGGCTAGGCCCATAATTGAATGACAAAGTCAGTTTGTCATAGAAAATTTTCCTTTAGAAAAATACCCATCTAGAAGACATGGAAATTCACTGTTTGATATGGACTATAAACATTCGGTTTTTTAATTTTTTTAATTATTTTTTTTTTAATTATTTTTTTTTTAATACAAAAAACCGAATGCTACCACCAGCTTATAGTCCATATCGAATAATGGTTTTCCATGTCTTCTAGATGGGTACTTTTTTTTAATAAAAAACCGAATGCATTCGCTTTCAAAATTTTTAAAAACGATAATATCATTTCTCAATGCAATAATGAGATAGCATGATACCTGATATCTTGATGATGGTGAATCTATTAACGCGAAAATTGTATAACAAGTGATGACGCAATGCAAAAGTTGTTGAACAAATTTATGCAAAATTTAATAAAATAATAGGAAACCCAATTTTTATCTTAAGATTATGTCATATAAAATCCAGCAGAGAAATTAGAATCAACGAAGAACTAGGTAACTCACGATCAGAAAATATCTCAGGCATTAACTGAATTATACTATGCCCATGCCACTTATCGTCCACCTCAATATCAAGCACTTGTGGCAAAAAATTATATTTAGCATAAAGCAAATTATATTAAGCATTAGTACTACCCCTTTTTGGCTAACTTTATATTATAAAATCTATTAGACTAATGTTGCCTCCATTTTAAAACCACTCAAAATAGCGACACATTGTAAATGTAAATGTATTTCTATTTTGGTAACCATACTTGTCAGTGAATTTTTTTGAAAACAAAATGCTGCAGTATAGATAACAAACAATGTCTTTAAGGCAATAATATGGAATTTGGTGCCAATAGGCTTTTTTGGTTTGAAGTTTTCGTAAAAGGCGGATTTATGCAGATCAAACCTGAAAATATTAATCAACTTATTTGATGCAAAGAATTCTAAGTAAACAAATAATTTATAGAATTAAAAAAACCTGTAAGGATTAACTTGTTCGAATTATTGTAGTTTTTACTTAGCCAGCAAAATAGTGTATCCTGTTTTCACCGGTAACGAATCATAATTTATGTGCCACTACTGTATTCCAAAAATGTTATATCTATACATATATAGTATAGATATAGTAACTCATTTCTGTGTATATGTATGTCCGTCTGTCTGGCTGCGTTTCTTTTGCGTTCGCATCACGTAAAAACTACTGGGTTGATTTTAACAAATCTGTGGTAATAAGGAATAAGTGCTTAAGTCGACTTAAGCAAAAATTTAGTTACTGGCACCTTTGCAATCTGCGTACTTCAAAGTACCCATGTGCAAATTTTCAATTATTTAGTAAAATTTTTTAGGAAGTTATAGCAAAATAACTTTCTGCTTATCTTTTTTCAATGTCGAATCGCATTTGGAAAAAAACTTAAGAAACTAGAAGCTATTTTTCGAAATCATAAAAACTTCTTTCACAACTTATTAATTGCAACGCCTACGTACTTTTGGTAGATGTAAGATATTTTTTTAAATCATACGTTTGACTCCCATAGGTAATCTTTAAAGATAAGTTATTTTTTTGAAAAATTTATTTGAAAGTTTAAAATTGCTCTCCTACAAAACTTAAAAATCAGACTTAAGCACTTTTTCCTTATTGCCACAGAAATGTAAAGATCCTGATTCAAATTTAGGATACTTTTTTCCGCAAAAATATTTTATTTTTAAGAGAAAGTGGCGAAAAAGCAGTGAAGTACCCAATTTTCGGTTTAAAGGTACGTTTGCGCACCTTTTGTTTTTTAAAGTGGGATATTTTAAACAAAATTGCGCAACAGATGGCGCCAATAGAGCTTTACAATAATTTTTAGAATTTTTATAAATATTAGAATTTTATCCACGGACAAGTGCCTTTATATAAAGTAAATACATAAACCATAATTGAAGCACTATAAAAGTAAGAGTCTTACAATTGGTGTGGAATACTTTCAAAGAAAAATCAAGCAAAATATTGCTAGGACGCCCACGACGTGCCGGGCACAGCTAATATTTAATATAGAAAATTTTAATTCACACAAAAAATGTAAACCTTTAAAGATAATCCCATTTCTAAATTATTTTCTGAAAACGTGAATTTTTTACAAAGAATCTTTGTTCTTCCATTATTAAAAATTTTTTGAATTTTGATAATTATTTCCTTCATCTTTAAAAGAATAATTTATTTAACATTTTAAACTACAAATAAATGAAGCTTAGCAAAAAATTGGGGTTTAAAAGAGAATGTCAAGAACATTCTTATAAATTTTTTTACAAATAACCCTGACAAGGTTAAAGGACAATTTAATTTTTCAAAACATAAGCGGCTGCATAAAAATATAGAATTTCTCATAAATTGAAAAATTCAAGGATAAAGGACAACCTAAAACAACAAATACACATCTTCATTTACCGCAATATATGCCGTCAATGATAAAATTTTTAGATTTTAGTTTTAGTTTTTCTTATTCAAAAATTAAAGAGTTGAATGTCTTCCCAAATAAGTATTAATAATGCTTCTTTTCAATAACCATAAATGTTATAAATTTTTAACGAAACTGACATCTTTACCTACGTTCACGCCAGTAAGAATCAACTGAAAATGCCTCATTAACTTGAAAAACAAAAGCTACATAAATTACAACAGAAGCAAACCGTACGCAGACGACTGGCCAGACTAACAGACGACGTTTAGTCTGCTGTCGCAGCTGAGTGTAAATATGTCTGAAACGTAATTAGTGCCTTTTGTGTCTTAGAGTTAATAAAACAAATTTAGAACTGAAAGTTTTCTTTTTTTTCCTTTAAACTCATCTGCTACTTATTTTGTTTCTTTGTTGGTAAATTTTTAATTTATTTTCTAACGAAAATTTAACAAAATTTAATCCCTTGAAAATTTATGTTTTTAGTTCTTTTTTATTCCTGTGTTGCTTTCTAAAGTTGTTTTTTTTTTTTTTTTGAAAATTTAATTCTTAAGTGTTGACATGATAAATTTGGACTAAAACGATGCGATTAACAGCAATCGTTTACATTTTGGAACAGAACACACTTACATTTACACAAAGTAACATATAAAAGAATAGTAAACCAGCCAAGCAAACAAAATATCTAAGACGTCTGAGAACGAAAACAATCGCTTAAAGTAATATGCAAAAAAAATTAAATAAATTTAAATAAAAAAGTCGAAAGTTATAACACTTTATGCTTTTTGTCATAGCTCTGCTTTCAAACAAGAGGGTTAGTTCATATGGCCTTTAAAAATCAAACAAGGAGCAGCAAGGTTTCAAAAAGAACTTTTGCTATTTTGAAAAAATGAAAGAACAAAAATGAATATCATGGTGTTCGGATGAGGTAAATGTACTTTCATTATATAATTATACACCTATTTTTCTTTTTACACGGTAGATTGGTTCCAGAAAAATCCGTGTAAAGAAAACCGTGAAAAAAAGACATTGATCATATACAAAAATAGGTGATGGGTTCCATATCTCTAAAACCTATTAAAATAAGTGAAAAACGAGAATTTTTTTAAGATCAAGAAATGATGTTCATTTTACTAAATCATATAGGTAATGTGTATTTGCACCGTTTATTTGCATCTTTAGTGTATGATGAAGACTTGACAGATAGTTTTATTCCAGAAATCAACGATTGCCTGATTGAATTTAAATTTTTTTTATAGTTCTTACTGTAGCTTCGTTTAAACCGAACATTTTGCTAAGAAATAGTGAGCCTTCTCCATTTCGAAGTCGATCTAAAATTTTAATTCTGTTTTCTAAAGAAATGGCTTTACGTTGTAGTTTTTTATTTGTAATTTTCGACGTCTTCTTTTAGAGATGCATTTATAGTATACAAAATATTAACACATTTCAATTGCTCTAACAAGTAAAAATGCTTGTATGCACACAAGGGAAATTCCTCTAAATTTTTGATATGAAAATATTTCGCAAAACATAAATTTTACAAATAAAATCTAAACTCAAACGATTTTAAATCGTGCTAAATGGAATAAAATCGTGTAAAAAAATTATTTTTTATTTTCAAACCGTGTTAAATCAAAACCGTGTAAAAAAACGTGTAAAAACAGAATTGGGTGTAATTTCAAAAATTAAATCAAACGTCGCGACGTATATTAGAAATAATAAACATTGCTATTATTTATAGAACATGATTTTCTTCATGTGACTGCCTGGCTTTGAACTATATGATCCTATCAGGCCAATTTTTCAAGACCTTTTTTTACCAGTTTCTGATTCCGCCTCTCGTATGGCACCAACAACATATCAGAAACAAAAAAAGTCTGAAGGAGTCAAATCGCAGCTTCTAGACATTCACACAGCTGAGTTTTTTATCAGCTATGTGACATCCTACTAAAACTAAAATATATCTATGCTCATATCTACTATTTAAGGCCATAAGGCCGCGATTACAGCTCTGACTATTAACTGAATGGGCGTTTCGAGTAGTATTTTCGGAAAAAAAAACTAGATCATTGCCGCCACCACAACAAACCGACACTGTTTGTGGATACGTTAGGTTTTCTACTCTAATTAAGCGTCAATTTGGTTTAATATCATAGCCTCAGAGATGAAAATTTGCCTAATTAGAAAATGCGATTATTCAACAAGAAACAGCACACCGTACTAAATCGCCCTTCCTTCTGTGAAGGTCCAAAACACAGCCACCACGCCAAAAACCAGTTTAGAGAAATCTCTGTGGGCCAAACAAAACAAATTCCAAACGGTTTGCAAAATATGAGCTTGAGTAAATGATAATTTTTTTGCAAAAATTACATCGAGGCCCCACAGCTTTGAGGGCCCATAAAAAAAAACCTGGAGGACTTTGGGCAAAACTGGGAGACAAGGGTTTTTTTTTTGGTCTTTTATCACGTAGTTGTGCCCGTATATGGTTATTTTGCCATGACTTAAAAAATTACACAGTGTGTTATCTTTCGCTTTTAAATTTTATGGTTTTTAATAAACATATTTGGTGGTAAAAAAAACTTCGTTACCAATGAATATACTAGATTTTTGAAAGCGGTGCAACATAATAGTTTAATTTTTTAAATTAACTTAAAACATAAAATTATATGATTGTTCGGTTGCACAATATTGTCGGACATCTTCAGTTTTGTTTTGTCATATATTTTACAATAATTTGATTTGCTAACGATTATGCTGTAATCGTTAGCTAATGATTTTTACATTATTTTGGTATAAATTATTTTATGGTAATAAACGTTAAGTAAGTTGTATATTAGGTCTTTACTATAGAAAATCATCTTATTATTTCATTCTTTTTGATTTTTTGCGAGCTATTTGGGCTCAATACTTAGAGCTTGATGTTATAATTTGCTAAGGGTACTGTATGGAAGCTAACCTCACTTATACATTAATAAATCGTATACAAAATATATAAATATACAAATTAAATTTTATGATTTTTAGTTTCATTAAAAAAATCAGAATTTATAAAAAAAAAAATTAAATATTTAAGCAGAGAATTTTTCATCTTCCTTCGTATTACAACAATTTTTTAATAATTTTGTGTGTTAAAGCAAAGATAAAATATACGCATACCAGTAAGTCAATCGTATAAAAGTTAGTGTATGTATCTCCATGCGTGTGCAAGTGTGTATGTGTAAAAAATCATAAATCTTACGAAGCCGCAAAACAAGGTCACATTAATATTTTGTTATCATGTAAAATGCAATACTGACTTACTTCTACTTATTTTTGCCTTAAAGCTCTTTCTAACTAACTTGCTGTGTAAGTGTATAACAGCAGCAGTGCGTGTGAAGTTGTATAACAATAGAAAAAAATACCACAAAAAATGACGACAACTTACAACAGCGGCTAGAACCGACATAAAGAAGAACCAAAAAAGAATTTATCAAGAAAGATTTCGTAAACTAAATGAACTTGCTTAACCTTACTGCGTTCGTGTTTAAGTCACAAAGTACACAGTGAGTTAAAAAGAAATAATAAATTAAAAATAAATGTGCACATTTCTTTCTACTTTGTAATGTAGGTTTGTTAATCTAAAGGATTATAAAAACAGTACACATGGTTGGGACTGGATCAACCGAATGCAGTTTATGTTAATTGTGGCGCTGAATTAAACATGAAAACAATAATATTTCTTGAAAACTTTACCAGTTTTAAGAGATGGTGTGCAGATTTGAATTTGTATTCCCAAATAAATTCAAATTGCTTTCAGACTAAAGTTAACCATACAATGAAATTTTATAATAAAGCTTAAGTTCTTTTTTATTCTCTCTAAGAAAGAACTAATTAAATTACAAATTAGGTGATAATATTAAAGAAAAATTGGGAAAATTTAATTTTTTGACACCAGTACGAGCGAAATGCACATTTTCTAGACAGCCACGTCCTCATCAGCACTCTTGTATCTAATCTACTTAGGGTAGTGTTTTAGCTGTAAGCATCATCTATTTAACCAACCAAACCCAGATAAAGGAATACGAGAAAACTTGTATTCAATTATCAATCGTCTAGAAAATGTGCATTCCGCTCGTACTGGTGTCTAAAAATTAAATTTTCCCAATTTTTCTTTAATACTATCACCTAATTTGTAATTTAATTAATTCTCTCTTAGAGAAAATAAAAAAGAACTTAAGCTTGATTATAAAATTTCATTGTATGTAATATATAAACAGTTCGACTAATAATAATTAAATTTTCAAAACTAAAGTTAACCTATAAAACGGCTGTGTAATTTTCGTAAAAAAAAATTTTGCATCGAAAAGTCTTAAACAGAACTTTTGCTATTTTCTCGATGTGTGAGCTAAAAACGTTTGTGTTTCAATACAATTTGATTCAATTGCTTTGAATGCAATTCGAATATTTCTAATTATCAACTGTCACATGAAAAACATTAACAAAAAAAGTTCCAATGAAGTAAAAAATTAAAAAGATATTATATTAAACAAAAGACTAATGTGTGAAAGTGAGAACTTAAAAACCTTGAATTAATTAAAAAGCGTTAATGTGAAGACAACTAAAAAAACAAAAACGTTAAATTAAAAATTATTGTGTAAATTGGTGGTTTAAATAAAAAATAAAATGGTTAGTGTAGTTATAATAACAGCTTTACAGATTGATCAGCGGATCTATTGTCGTTAATGAAGTGATACCACTGAGCAGAGTTTTAGAGACCTTTGTCCACTAGTTTTGCGTGTATTATTTATAAATTCTACCTGATCTATAAAATATATTATAAGATCAGTTGGTTTTGCTTATTTAATAAAAAATATATGAAACTTGATTTTCTGTGTGTTTGTAAAATGGGTTAAAAGGCATTAATTCATAGGAGTTTTATAGTGTTTTTCCACAAGAGCGCTAGCTAAAAAGCGCCCACTTCACGAGCATACGACGCTTCTGGTGGACAAGCGGCTTCAGTTCTTGCGTCAATTTGATCTTGTATGGATGTAGGCCAAGATCTTTTAGCATAGTTCGCCACAACGACGTCACAGAGATGGCCAACACTTCAGAACGACATGTGAGACACACATTTGGGCTTTCTTCAACTGAAGCCTCAGCGGCAGCAATATTCTCGACACTACGGGCACTGCTTTCTCTCACTGGCATGGGAACATTTTGTACTATGCCTGTGGATTCAAATTTTTCCACTAGGCGCTCAATTGTTGATCTGCTAGGACGATTTTGACCACCATAAATTTGATGTAGCGCTCTTAACGTTGAAGCCACTGACTCCGAATTTCTGTAGTAATTCTTCGACTCGTTGTTGGCTCGTATATCTTTCCATCATGAAATGGCAAACCTTACTGAAGAAAAATGTCAAAAGAGCGGGAAGAAATATGGCGTCGTCTGCTGTCCCTGTCGCTCTACTTTTGTAGCGTCCCTTGTTGAAAAACCCCTTATTTCTTAAATTATATTTTTTTTATTTTTAACACAGTTGCCCCGGTAGGCTAATAGGTAGTGTGCTGGTCTATCAGTCTGGAGGTTGTGGGTTCAATACCCACCAAAGACACTGGATGTTTTATTACATCGAGTAAAAGTCTGCGTTACTTTGCTCGATAGATAAAATTAAAATATATTTTGTATTGTGTAATTATTTTCAAAGACGTATGAGTGATTTAAAAAAAATATATATTATACGCAACCACTAATTAGCACTATATCTGTGGCAATAAGGAAAAAGTGCTTAAGTCTGATTTTTAAGTTTTGTAGCAGAGCAATTTTAAACTTTAAAATTAATTTCTTTTTTAAATAGCTTATCTTTAAACTTTACATAAGAGAGTCTAACGTATGTTTTGGAAAAAAATCTTATATCTACCAAAAGTACGCAGGTGTTGCAATAAATAACTTGTGAAAGAAGTTTTTATGCTTTAAAAAAATAACTTAGTAGTTATTTAAGCTTTTTTCCAAATGCAATTAGACATTGAAAAAAGATAAGCAGAAAGTAATTTCGCTATAACTTCCTGAAAAATGGTAGAAAATAATTGAAAATTTGCACATGGGTACTTTGGATTACGGAGATTACAAAGGTGCCAGTAACTAAAATTTTGCTTAAGTCGACTTAAGCACTTTTTCCTTATTGCCACAGATATAATCAAGAGCCCCCACGCAAATCCCTAAGGTTCTGTGAGCACATACACAATCTCAACCAGAATCTCACAAAGAGAACAAAACATGTAATAATTTTAAATCAGTAGCATACCAGCTTTCAACAATGTAGGTTTGTGTCACTTTGCTAAATATTTAGCAAACCAATGCATATTCATTTTAACCACTTTTATTGGTTGGTGGCCTTTGATATAATACATACATTTATATTTGATACTATCTATGCTAGCTACTTCGTCAGCGTTGTTACAATATATTGTTCGATTTTGCTTTAACACAACAAGCTTTAAGACTATTTAATAATGCTTCAGATATGGTTTATGTATTTAATTTGTATAAAGGTACCCAACCCTATGTAGTTCCTCAAGTAATTCTAAAATTTTTATAAAAAAATTTTACATACAAAAAGTATCCTATATTTGAACCGAGATTTTATTAAAAATTTTACGTGATGCTGTTTTGTGTTCCATTTCGATTATTATCTGCGCCAGCAACAAAATCTTCCAAAAATATTTCATATACAGAAATTGTCCTGTTACAGTGTTATTTTATATATGGATAAGAGTAAAACAAAACGAAACAACTAACGATAGTTGGTGCTTAAATATTTTGTATCTGATTTTTGAATATAAGATAGTCTGGTTTAATGATGGTTTGTTTAGTAAAAACTCTGTCAACCATATAATGAGGTTTTATTAGCTCGGTTTTTATACTTTTACAAAAAAACTCTTGTAATATTTATATTTATGCGTAGTGATCTATGAACTAGCAATCCCCATTCATATGCATACATACAACAAATTTTTGTCTTTGAGTATATAATTTTTCTATTTTAACTATTTGATTTGAGAACACAAAAAATAGAGTTAAGTTCAATTGAAATATGGCTCAAATAACCATACTAAACATATGCCTCATACATTTTTTTCTTAAACTACGAAAAAAAAAATACTAGAAAATGCCAACAAGGATATTTTAGACAACCTACACCAACTAATAAAACAACCTTTTACCAAAAAAAAAAACATGACAAGGACAACGATGAATCTTTTAAGAATACTGTGTGCCATAATAAACTAACTGCAACAATATGTGTTCGTTAGACTTCGATATTATTTTCTGTAAATGTTTGTGTACATGTTTCAATAAGTATGCGTGTGCAAGAACTATATACAAGCAGACCCGATCTGCAAACAATAAATTAAATTTCGTTGTAAACACAATTTCACACACAACTGAATTTACAAAGGGAGCATTTTTTTTTTACTCTTACAGTGTTCCTTAGTTGGCATCTAAACGAAAATTTAAATTTATCCCCCTCAAAAATAAAATTTAATAATGAAAAGAAAATGACTTAAATAAAATAGCATTTTCGTATATAGGCAAATGTTTTAAACACCAACGACAAATTTATTTTGGTTTTCAAAATATTCCATAAATTTTTATTTTACTTTAGCATAAAAATTTTAATACAGAACATACACACATACATATGTCCAAACATACTTATAGCTATGGGTCGGATATCCTTTAATAATAAAAACCAAAACATTTATTCAAACACATACATACAAAAACACATACTATCATATACCGAAACGCCATAATTTATGTTTAAAAAGAAAGGACTAATATAAAACTATCATCAAAATCGTTACGGCTTGCAAATGTTGGATTCAACTTATTCACATGACCAATTCTTCAAGTTAATATAAATGTTTTTTAAATGATAAATCATATTTATGTATGTATGAGTGAGTTAAAAGTTTAGGACTTACGTTATTTCAATATTGTCGAGGGGTAATTGATTAGGATTTATGTTTGGAGATTGCTTTAAGGAATATAAGGATATGATTATACTGTAGCATCTACTAATATTCTTGGAGTTTTGGATTGATATCTATCAAGAATTTCTATATTCCAATTACTAGCCTTTCCCCAAAGTTTAATTCCGTATGTCCATATCGGTTTTAAGGTAATTTTGTATAGAAGGACTTAGTTTTCTAAACTGAGTTCAGATGTTGGTTTTAGCAGCCAAAACATTCGCTTAGTTTTGATGTTTAAGTGTTCCTTCTTAGATTTTATATGATGTTTCCATGTTAGTCTTTTAGCAATGTGTATACCAAGATATTTAATACAATTTCCTCATTGTTAAAAAAAAATAGGGGAACTAGATCCCCTTCTTAGTGTAAAGGTTATGAAACAATTAAGAAACAATTAAGGAAGTTGAATTTAAAATATCAATATGTTTTTATTGTTTCACGTTCAAAAATATTTTTTTAACAACTTAAATTTTTATTTTGAAAATTTAATTGTTATTAGTCGAACTGTTAACTTTAACTGTATTACTGTTACTGTTTAGGAATACAAGTTTTCTTGTATTCCTTTATCTGGATTTGGTTGGTTAAATAGATGATGCTTACAGCTAAAACACTACCCTAAGTAGATTAGATACAAGAGTGCTGATGAGGACGTAGCTGTCTAGAAAATGCATTCTGCTTTGCTGGTATCTAATTTTTCTTTATCTCTTTATAATTAAGAACTTAAGCCTAAATAATTAATTTATTAATTCAAAAATAGTTCAAATAAAATTCATATAATTTCATATTTATTAAAATTACACTGTGCTCGAATTTGACACTTATTTTTCTTAACAAGCTGGGCACCCTACTGGTAAAGCTAATTCGAGTACGCTAAATTCAATGGCATTAGCCGTTTTTAGAAGTTAGCGCTCGTATTTGCGATATTCGCGATTCTTTTTTAAGTTCCAGCAAATGTCACCTAACAGCGAACCCAATTTTTGACCACTGTACCAGTGTTCAACTCTGGCAGTCACTTGATGGAAGCGCTCTCCATACTCGTCAGAATCAGCTGGTGATTGTTCAGCAAACTTGTTGGTATGAAAATGAAAAAAATGAATCTTTAAAGATATTTTAACATTAATACGATGAAAAGCGGTAAGTATTTTTTCTATATGAATGCGCCAGTTGTCAGACCGATTAATTCCTAAAACGTTGTCAACAACCGCTTTTACAGAGTTCCATGACTCCAGCTCATCCATACTGAGGGCATCTTCAAATAACTTATCCTTCATCATGCGACGGTTATCCGCCCATTAAGTAAGCCTGTAAAAAACAAAATATAAATTCAGATTTTCAACATATTAGTATAAGATAAATTAATAAAAACCTTCTTTTGTTTTCACTCTACTTAATCTTGGAAAAATACGACATAATTCGTTAAACGAATTTCCATCCGGATTAAGTACTTTAATAAAGTTTTTTACAATGCCAAGTTTTATATGTAGCGGCGGTAAGAAAACTTTATCAATTGATACAAGTGGATTTTCAACAATGTTTTCTTCGCAATTTAACTTTTTCACGTTGAGGTCAGTTTTGTTTGTTGTACTTATTACCACTATGGTCAAAATAGTATAAAAATATCGTTTTTATAGTACTTTAGCGTATAAATTTTAAATCGCGAATACGAGCGCTAACTTCGAACAACGGCTAATGCCATTGAATTCTGTGTACTCGAATTAGCTTTACCAGCAAGGTGCCCGGCTTGTTAAAATTTGCGACTAGCACAATGTTATTATTAAAATCCTATATGTATTCGTTTTAAAATGTTCAATTATTATTTTTTTGTTAGGAATTTTATTTTAAATTATCTTTGTTTGTAAAAGTTGCTCTTTCAAAAGGTAATTTATTAAAAGTTACCTTTATAGCTAAAAGAAAGAAAGAGAGAGAAATTTTCAGGAAATATAGTCATTTCGAGTGCCATGTTTGATAACCCAGTAGTAAAAAAAAAAATTAATTCCATTTTTAAAAGTGCTCTTTGTTCGTTACTCTTGAAAAGTACTAAAAGCTTCTCTTCTTAAAAAGGTAATTTTTTTCAAAACGTAAATAAGTAATTTAAAAGTGCCCGTACTATTCTTTTACAATTCACATATTAATTTTTTGTATATGATTTTCTTAGTTTAAACACTTACAAAATGTCCCACTTTCAAAATATTTGTAATGTAAAAAATAGAACATAAAATTGTGCCCGGTTGCCTATGGCATGAAACTGTGAATATCGCTAGTATGCACAAATATTTATTTAAAGTTTAAAACAAAAAAAAAAAAAAAAAACAGGAAAAAGATTTTATGAACAAATTCGGACATCTATAAATCAAAAAAGGGATTTATAACTTCACACATAATTGTAGATGCACGCTCGGACAAGAAACTTACAGGATATTTAAATAGAATTAATATTATTAAGTATTTTTATGACCCAAATTATCTGACAAAATATTTTTGTTCATATTTTTATTGCTAACACTCATCATCGATATATGTATGAGTATGTAGAAATTTATGGGGATGAAGTAGTTTTGTATGTAATAGAAGTCATTAGGACTGTGGTCAAAGAACTATAAAAGGGATTATGTTTATATTTAAACGTACAGTTGTGTAATAAATATAGATAAAAACTAAATTGCAATAAAACTTATTTACAAATTTTATTTTTTCAGCATTTATTTTATTTAAATTTTTTTGGAATATTAAGACATTCCACGTATGAATTATTTTTATATTTTATTCTCACAAAATAACCCAAAATATAAATAATAAAGTAAATAATATAAAAGTGTGTAATGGATTGTTGTCATGATAGTTGAGTAAGCATAAATTTAATTTTATTATTTTAACAAATAATTAATGATGTCATGAACCAAAACCTATAATGTTAAATGGAATATATTTGTATTATTTTGCAAAGTAAAACGTCACCATAAAAAGCCAATAAGAAAAAAAAAACAAATTAATGCTATAAATAAACAACTTAGCACTAGCAAGCAAGTGCAGTGCAAACAAATCTTCGTAAGTTTTTATTGTAAATTCATGAAATTCGCTTAAATGTAAGTTCTTCTGACAGGACAAGTACAATAAATATTCAGTTTTATGTAAATGTAAATAGATTCATAATATGAGTGTATGTGTAATAAATTTACATTTATCAATGAATTAGTTTTTGTTTTAGGCTATAAATATATTTATTATCGATAAATTTTTTAAATTTATTTGGCGAAAAATGCCTTTACTTTTTAGAAATATATAATTAAATCATTAAGATGATTCGTAACATACTGAATTTTATAAATTTCTTAACTAATACGTCTATTCTGTGGCCCGCAATGGAACTTCTATTATTTTTCTACAAACCTTTCGAAATTAGGCAGCATTTGTCAATAAAACTTTTTAAATTAGAAAAATCACTTTTAGAAGTTAGGCAATATTAATATTCAGAGTGTTATAAGTCTTAAATATTTCTTTACCTAAATTCATATAATAATATTTAAAATTGCCGAATTGGTTTCGATTAAACCTACATTCGATTATTGAAAGGGGTTTTTTATTACTTTTTTACTTTACCTTATGTATTATAGGTAAAGTATAATAATCGTAAAAAAATCTACGTCGGAATTTTTATATCGGGTGGATAAATTTTAAGGGCCGATGTTGAATGTGAACCACACCTAAACGTCAAGTTTTTTTCTGCATTTAATTTGATATTTATCAATGGTCAGAATTGATTGCCCAAAACCAATGCACAAACAAAAACTGACTGTTTGGTGCGGTTTATGGGCTCGCTGCATCATCGAGCCGTATTTTTTCCAAAATACTGTGAATGATGTTCGCTATCGTGAGATGATAATAAACTTTTTATGACCCGAAGTGGAAGATATGGATGTACGATATGTGGTTTCAACAGGATGGTGTCACTTGCCACACAGCTAATGAAACAATGGCTCTTTTTCGTGACAAATTCAATGGTCGAGTTATCTCACATGGTGGCGATGTTAATTGGCCGCCAAGATCATGTAATTTGACACCGTTGGACTTCGTTCTTTGGGGTTATTTGAAAGAAAAAGTGTACGTCTATGAGCCAGCAACAATTCAAGAGCTAAACGATGAGATAAATCGGAACATTAACAGCAAAGAACCCGAATTCTGCCTCAGCGTCATAGAAAATTGAGAGCATCGGATGGAGTTGTGCCGCCGATGTCGCGGCGGCAATTTGGCCGATATTTTGTTCCATACATAACTGCACAATACCAATATTATCAAAATAAAAAATAACAATAATTCTAATCCTAAATAATTTGTGTTTTATTCAAAATCAAAATCGACCCTTACAAATTTAACCACCAGTTATTTTGATGTCTCCTGAATTAATTTTTACTATTTTCGCGATGATTTATGTGGGTGGGTTGATTTGTATGCCACTATTTTTGTGAACGCTGTATAGTTCACACTATACAGTATGTGCCTCGGGAAGGGAGGAGGGGTAATTTCGATTGATTTGAATATATTTTGAACTTTTATTCTTTATGTAATATATATATAAAAAATATATGTTTCCATGAGGTATGATAAAGTTGAGCGTAGGCTATTCCAGGTTTTTGTAGACAATTTTACGAGTATATAAAACAATGAAAACGTTTTTACTCCAAATGTATCGACTAATATAGATGCGTTACTGGCAGCTATTGTTAGTACTAAAATCCTCCTAAGATTTTAATTTTGTTTGAGTACTGATGTACTCATAAAATATTCAAACTACAAAGGGACATATGTCTCTCAATTCTCATAAATAACCAAATGATATCTTAATTTTCAGAATTCAAATACCTTGGCACCTTACTTGAAAAAGTCATATAGAATCAATATTAACACAAATAAATTTTAAAGCAGTCCAATTGAAATGGCTTAATCCTAGGAACTCTATCCTCAGCTTAGGTTAGAAACCTCTACGGCGCAAGTCGATCCTCAAATCAATATGGTTTTATAAAATTCAATAATGGGGTTTTGCCTCTGTTAGCAACTTAGAGAAAAATCAAAGGCGCCAAAATAAGATTCCAAATATGATCACTGCTTCTTTCTTACTAATTTATGTTGGCAAAGAACTTCCTGTAAAGAAGTACTAAACAAGAAGTATTAGTAAAAATTTTAAACATTAATAATTATTGTTTTAATTAATTGCTAGGGTAGAGGGTATTAAGAGCTTATAGCAACCAAAAATAATATTAACTTTACAAAATGTTTATTTTTTGAAACACACACATATTTCTAAACATCACAAAATGCCTCCGGGTGAGTTTATTTAAATTTTACTTCATAATTTCACTACGCTTATGTAAATAAACTATATTTCATTTCCAGATACATTCTATACATAACATTGCGTTTTATTTAAATTAATTTTAGAATTAATTGTGAAACAACAAAATTGTTGAAAAGTTTTCGATAGTTTATTTAATCCTTTTTTAAATGTATTTCATGGCTGAAAAAAAGATCCATTGTAATTTGTTTTCAAAAAAATAAATAATAAAATATTTTTTTTTTTCCAACAACTCCTCATGTAGTTTGAGAAAAGTTTTAAGCCATTCCCCTAAAACATGGCTTTTGAAGTGCGTTGCTCCACACAATTTTTGTACATGGAATCACCAATCAGAAAGTTATTTTTTCACATTTTAAATAAAAACATTTGGATTAAATGTTTGATTGTTGCGACTGTAAATAAAATATTTTAAACTAAAAATTTCTTTAATTAATTAATAACTAAAACATATTTGTTATGAGGTCAGTAGCAAAGTAGATCAATAAGTTTTAGTGTGAATAATTTTCCTTTATATTAAAATATATTTATTAAAAAAAAAAGTGTTTTATCATCAGCATATTTTTGCTTTTTAATTGCATGTAAAGTAATTGAGCATTGAAAGCTCTCTATACCGATATCCGCCCGGTTTTGCGTATAACACGCTTTTCATTAGGAATCGCATAATAAAAATAGTTTTTTAGCCGTGCCGTTCCTATTTGAAGTCATCTTCCTGCAGAGGTCTCTCCTTACCCTTACAATGTAGGAAAATTTATACCGAATATCCACAAACACCCATAAAGTCCTTTGAGGATAGAAACTGTTTTTCTGTGCGTTTCCAAGACTTGTTTCAAGCGTTTGATAAATTATGCCATGAAGAGTGATTTTTTAAGTTCGTTTAAAATAAATGATATTAGTAGCCGTAAAACATAATTTTTTCAAAACCATTCTGTGCTTCAGAAAGCATTTCTATAGTATTAGGAATGGTGACTCTTACTGGTTTTTCCAAAAAATGACTTGAACATCAAGGTTTTATAATAATAAAATAATATCTTCAGACACCGCCCTCGTGATTTTTATTTTCATTGTTAATTATTTAAAAAGTTTCCAAATCATGCAAACAATCTAAATAAAAATCGCCTGCGGAAAACAACACAAAATATTTTCAGTTATACTTCACAAAAAGAAAAAAAAAACATCTAAACAAAGTTAGTTTTTGTGTGCAAAAGTTTTAAATAAAAACTAAATTTATATTTTCAGTTTTTATTGAGTTTTCACATTTGTATTTTAGGAAATAAGTAAAAACATACACATGCGCAAGGAATTCTCTCAATACCTATACAAGTTAAAACTTACAACAGCAAAATATCTATTTATTGTATCTGTTGTGTCTTAAAAATGTCTGTGGTTTGTTAAATATAAGTTTAAATTTGACACATTGATTGTTTTACAAGCGAAATTGTTTTGTTACTGAACAGTTCTTTCTGCTGGCAATGATTGTTGAGCGAAGGGGAAAGGGATGTCTTGGGAAATTTCTGTCTGCTGAAATATTCTACAAACTAAATTTAATTTGATAACAAATAAATTGTTGAACGATCACGTTATGCCAAAAATAAGTTGAGTTGTTTAACTGTTGAGAGATAATTTAATTGAAATATTGCTGCAGTAAGAATTAGGGAGGAATGCCGGAATTACAGAAACAAATATTTAAAGTAGATGATGATTGTGAAAAGTCATGAGACCAACAAAACGATTTTTCGTTCAAATTTCTTTTTTCAGAAACTTTACCAAGTTGAATTTTGGGTTAGCTTCCGCTTTTTTTACAAGCTCTATTTTAGTGTCTTTTGACATTTGCATGAGACGAGCGTGTTTGTGTATTTAATAAAAATCGGTCTGTGAGACCGACGCGGGTATACGTGTAACTTTTAGTAAAGTAAAACAATTATTTTGATCTTTGTTTTTTCTTGATTATTTTTTGCGTATTATTATTTTGCAGCTACTTTTTGATAAGAAAATGAATCAAGAGCAAATCAGATTACTTTTGGAGGAAGAAACCTCGAGTTCTGATTATGAGGATGAAAATGACAGCGAGGTTGAAGATTTTGTTGAGGAAGTTCTAAAAAATTATGGTACCGAGCAAGAACATGAAGAGGAAGATGACGAGGAGTTGGTTGAGATTCAT
Organism: Phasia obesa; assembly: GCA_949628195.1. Lineage (NCBI taxonomy): Eukaryota > Metazoa > Arthropoda > Insecta > Diptera > Tachinidae > Phasia > Phasia obesa. The sequence continues at coordinate 211,330,161 of OX451215.1, read as the reverse complement.
ATTTAATCATGTACAAAACAATCCCGATAAGAAAATTAACCTCTGAATTAACTTTCTTGAATCTTTGTCGTACGATCTTATTAACCCGCAACTTCGACGTCGAGCTCTAAACATTTCTTTGCCTAAAACCATCAAACTTAGGCTCTCCTAGTTATGTAAAATAGATGGTCCCGAGTCTTCAGGAACATCGTTTAATAAAACTGGTCGCTGTGGATACTGTTCATCAAAAAAGAACCGAAAAACACGTTACAACTGTGCCACATGCGCAAAATATTTTTGTTTGGAAAACGCTGTTATGGTATGTTCTGATTGTTACCATAAGGATAATGAATAAGTTACTTTGCTGTTTATTATTGAAAAAAGAATAATTTTAAAGCTAAGAAAGCCATTTTATTTTTAAGAGGAAATAAATTTAAGTTTTGTTTTTGCAGTAACATTAACGTTTTTGAAGGCTGTTTTCTACATGCAGTGCGATATGCCCTGACTCTTATTAAAAGACTGAAAACTAAGTCAATCTATGATTTATGTATTGTACAAGAAGTGCTTTAAAGTTAGTAAAAATTATTTTCGTTTATTTGAAGAAAAAAATATGTTTTTGTGTGAAAAAACTCTAGATTTTGATGGCTTATGTTTAAAAGACTAAAAATTAATAAAATAAGTGAATATGAATTCAATTTTTGTTTTCGGTTTTTTATTATATCATCAATCTGAGATAGAAATATTTTATTTTCAGTTTTGTCTAGAAAAACTAGTATTTTTTTTAGTTCGAACTTTCGGTCTGTGAGACCATGCGCGGGTATATGTGTTACAAAAATTGGCGCGAGTATAGGAAGGTTAAAGTGTATTTGAAAAAGCTAAAGTTATTTGTGATATTTATTTTGCAACAAAAGCCACGAAATGAGGAAATAAGCGTAGGGGGTGGAATTTTCTAATCGAATATAATCGTAAATTTAATAGAAATACTAGAAAAAGTTGCTCATAATAATAAATACATATTTGTAGTTAAGCTCAACTAATAAAAGGATTTTTTTTTTTAATTAATGCAGTGACATATGTGCATAATATATAAGCCCAGACAAAAATTTATGGGTTAGGTATCAACCACCAGATCTTAATTACCTGGTATATTAAATTTATTCAATAAGAAAACTGAGCATTATAACTACCCTTTACTTTAATTAGGTATAATGAAAAAATATTGAAATGTAAGTATAGCCAACAAAGTTATTTAGAAATGATATCTAAAGATATACACCGATAACTGCAGCGCTTTCTAGGAGTGAATGTCTATGATGTAGAATTTTAACCACATAATATTGATTAAAAATGGATAACAATCATTGATGAAAACCATGGTTCCTTTTACCACTTGTGGGTCAGCCTGCTAATGTTGAACCAAGAGAATAAATATTCCTTCTTCTCAATCGAATGTGTCCACTTTTGAATGCCTTTCAAGCTTTATTAAATACATTGCTGACATATCGTCGTTCCGAAGTTTTCTTGACGTATATCACAAAATCACAAAAAATGAGTTACGACTATTATTGAACATTAAATTATTAGATCTATCGATGTGTTTAATCCGCAAGTCTTTATCTTCTGTATTTTCTAAGATATTTAAAAGCTCTTTTGCCGTATATCCAAGTTTGCCAAAAAAATATTATGTTATAATGCGATACTTTTGTGGATATACGTCAAAAAATGTATGAAATTTTTGAAATACAAAAATGTTGCGTTATCTTGACATATACATATGTATAAAAAAATATATTTTAAGAATTTTTCAGAAGAAAAAAAAAACAGGTAATATAAAAATGATAAAATTTTATTATTAAAAGCTTACAAAACGGATATTCATACAAACTTTGTTTCATAAACTTTTTATAAAGCGAAATTATGTTTTACAAATAATGGGGGTAATTTTTGTAATTAAAATTAACTTCAGTATGGATACACAAAATTAATACATAATTGAAAATTAAACATTCGTTTTGAAAATCAATCTGAAATTATGTATTTATTATGTATGTATATAATAACTTACGTAAATAGTTTTGAATAAAATTTAATATCATTATCAGGAAGATACATGAAAAGACTTTTAATATCATTTTTTATCTTCAGGTATATTTATTTTTGTACATGTACTGAGTTCTCTTTCAAACATTTATTTCCGATGTTGATAGAACTCCCTTTCTGCTTTGTTTTTTTAAGCTTGATGATTGGAATTCATCTTCTTTTATAGATGTTTTTTAAAGTAAAGTAAATAAATTAAATTTATTATATGTAATTGCTTTAATTTTAGTAAAAGGAACATTCTGAAAATTTAACTGTTGTGCAAGATTCGAATAAATTTTGAAATCTGTAGGTAACATTTCTATTATATTTAATTTAAACTTTTGGGAGTGATAATTCTTTAATTTAGTTATTAAATCTACAGGACTATGAATTGCTTTAAATTTAAAAAATCGATCTATTGCACTATGGACAGCGTCAATTTCTTGAATTTGGGAATGTCCCGGCTCTGAAAATTTTTCAGTAATTGTTTTAATATTATTGTTTTTATATAAAAAGTCAAGAAGTGCAGACGTCAATATTTTATCTTTGTTTTGTGGCACACAGGAGTCGCTCCAAAGAATGAAATGTTTAATGTTCTTGACTATGTTTTTCAAGATCTTAATAACAGAACTGGCGATATCATTGCCAGAGCGACCACTCTGTGCAAATGTCATTTTGGAACGTTTTTTTCATTTGAATTCTGAGCACATACTGTTGCTGTCATATTAAATACTGAAAGTTTTCTTTTATAACAAAATATGGATTAAAATCCCTTAGGCAGATTAAAGGTGCTTTGCAAATCGAAGCACACCACGACTGTATTTTTTGATGTTATCTGTCTGTGTCTATCACGATCAATTTTACAGTTTCGACTCTCATCTATATGTTTTTTATATAACGCTTTTTCATCTTCGCTAAGTTTATTACTATTATGTAGATTCATATACATCTATCTATCGGCATTATATTGAAAAATATTTCCCAAAAGGTGGCTTTTACGGCAATATGTTATTATTTTTTTAGAACTAAAAATATCTAAAACTTAAAAATTTTTTCTATAACTTAAAAAATTTTTCCACTATTCGATAAAGGATAATTAAAATAATATCTGACAAAATATTGATCCCCTTTTTTCGACTCATTTTTTTCTATAAGCAGTGAAAACTTTAAATTCAATTTCCCAAAAAAATATTTTTTGGAGTTACGTCAAGATAACTTCGGAACGACGATATTCCAAAGGATTTGACCTTCGAGTGTTCATGTACAATTTTGTTATTTATTCAAATAGGAAAGCATATGTATCTACATATTGTAAATGATATGGCAGTACATTGGCATTCAATAACTTTTATTCTTCATTATTTCAACCAGATCTGCAATTAAAATAAATAGTTTTGTGAATATCGGGCTGCCAATTGGAAACTTTCATGAATGCGGATAAATGGGCTCGGTATACAACATATATAAAATGGGTCCCATAACACTTCTTTGGGGAACAACGGCTTTAATTGGAAAAATAAAATTATAACATCTCACTCTACGTGTTCGTGGATGAGTATATTTTTAATTTTATACAAAAACAAAGTGGAATATGTTTAACAACAAAAATAAAAACGAAAAAGCCCATTGCTTTTAAATACATTCAGATGACTTATTTTTACGCTCGAGTTTGGATCAAAACTATTCCTTGAAGTTTTTTCAAATAAGGTGACTAGTTTTTAAAGAATAAGCGGAAATATTTTTTTTTATTTTTCAAATATAAGCAACAGTATACTTCGTATCTACTTAACTTGTAGTCTTTAGATGTTAACATCATCTATTTTACGAACCAATTTCGTTGCTAGCAAATAGTTGATTTACTGGTGAGTGTCTCTTTTTGGATTTTTTTTTTTCTTCTCATTTTCACATATGAGCTATGCGCTGTTACAACCTTCTGAACAGATATTCGCCGATTATGAATAGTATTTAGAGTTGATGCGTTTGAGTTAAGACAGCAGTGTAATAAAAATCATGTCAAAATAATTTTACAGCTTAATAGATTTAAACTGCTTTTAGCAACATTATAGTTTAGATCTGCATGTTGAATACTGATCTAGTACATCAGTATACTTCTGCTTCAAAAATTCGCCGGACTATTATATTGCATGCTGCAACTCTGAAATTGTAAGTTAGTTATTTTTAGAATAGTGTTGCAGCGCCTAAAAGGCTTTGAAAATAGATAAATAAATAAATAGATAAGCGAATCAAATAATTGAGAGTCAACAGCGATAACTATTTGTCGCAGTGTGCAATCGGAATAAAGTTTACTTGAATTGTTACAAAAAAATTGTTTACAATATTTATAATAAAGCAAACTCTAATAAACTTTATTATTATTTTTTTTACTTAAACCACAGGGTTGCTTTTTTTTATTTATTAACTGCAAATTTTCTACAAAACTGATTTATCCAAATTTTTTCCAGATATAATTATTTCAGAAATTTGCACGAATGTGGCGGAATGAGAGTTCTTAAACACTTTTATCATGTGTAATATTTTATTACAATTTTATCCACATTTCCTTTGACCCTTTTAAAGATACAGTTGCATGCTATTTTGTATTCTAATATAATTTTAAATAGTTTTCCTCTCTTTTCGAAACAGTTTGCTACTAATGTCGTTGCAACGGAAACTTTATTTTTGTAATTAAGTTTGTCTAGCTGAATTTAACCTCAGGCCGAATAAATTATTTTCTATTTCATGTTTTTATTTTATTTTAATTATTGCGTGGGGCAATTCTATGCAAATTTACACAAAATAGAAAGATTAACTGCAGTAAAATTTAAAAAAAAATACAAAAAACAATGTATTTTTTCGACTTTTTTTTCTTTATTTACATATTTGTAAAAATATATATATATATATATATATATATATATATATATAAAAATAAATTCTCATAGACGTAAAAACATTTACTTTAACATAATTTATAGTAATTGCGTCTTTAAGTGTGTGTGAGACAATGCATGCTTATTTTTATTTATGTGTGTATTTAAAGCCGTTTATCCTATATATATATATATATATATATATATATATATATATATCTATATATATATATATATATATAGGATAAACGGCTTTAAATACACACATAAATAAAAATAAGCATGCATTGTCTCACACACACTTAAAGACGTAAGTACTATAAATTATGTTAAAGTAAATGTTTTCACGTCTATGAGAATTTATTTTTTGCCGTCGGAGAGGCGTCTCTTTTATTTTTTATTTTTGTTTCTACAATCAACGTTTAAGGGTTTATTTCTGATTTTTTGGTTTGTTTCATTTCAATATTTATTTAACTTTTATGATTTATATGAGATTATATTTAAATTGAAATTGGCACATTTAAGCTCTTTAGCATTCTTTTAGGTAGGTGAGTTTAAGTGGTTGAGTAAAGTTCAGGGATGCTAAACTTTGGTCTCTTTTCGACCCAAAGCTTCCTTCGGGAATTCAAACTTGATAAAATATGCGATGGGGATTAAAGCTTTGTTTTTTTTTTTTTTTTAATTTGTATCATAAAATACATAAATCATAAAATAATTGTACAAAATAATTTTTTTGAAGCTTTAATATTCTGTAATATTAATATATTAACATTAACTGCTACGAAACTGTTGCCAACTGTTCAGCTTAACAGTTCCGTCTTAGAAACGGCTTTTGAATTATACTACAAAATAAAGAGCTGATAAATGTACACAGTTGAAAAATAAAAGATGAACAAAAAAAAATTTTAATTAAATAAATTAATTACTTTAGCTGAAAATTATGGATAAGAAACGGTACAACTCTCTTATATTAGCTATTTAAACTGAGCAGTAGGACTGGTAGCTAAAATATTTTATGATAAAATACCCAACTGTTGAGTTGAGCGCAACTAGTAAACAACAATTACTCAAAATTTACGCAACAGTTACGTCTTATGAACATGCCCATTGTGTTTTGTGTTTTGTAGAATTTTATTACTTATGGAATATTTTTGGCTTCTTTAACTCTAGAATATTAACGCTATTTTTTATTACGTTAATACTAACGCCACGTAAATTTTACGTACTGTGGCATTTTTACAATTAATGTGGTTATTTCAGCAATTTTTTAAATTTTAATAGTGGTTATTTGTTAAATAATAAAATTTTACTAATAATTTATATTAAAGTAAAGAAAAACAATTTTAATGGCAAAATAACTCTACATGTTTGCGATCAAATCAGATTTGAAATAAAATAAATGCTCACATCATCAGTCCTGGTTAATGCAGTCTTTGCCTACTTTTATTTGATGCTCCATAAATACTGCAACCCTTTTACAAATATGGCAATATGTGGGTGTTGCTTCTTTAAGTGGTGACACAATTTGCTTTCGCTTTTCTGGAGAAAGTTCTTCGAAAGCCGGGTCGATTTGAATAATTTTGTTCATACTTTCTTTTAATTTGTATTACAACCTGAAAGTGCTATATTCTAAGCATCTGCCAATTATTTTTCGATGTAATTTTTATCTGTTGCAGGGGCCACCAATTCCTATCAAAACTGTCGTGGCTCTCAAAATCCTTCTCCTCCTTTTTAACACTAACGTAGCTGATGTCTCTAAGGTGATTGGAAGTAGGTAATACCGCAACATCTTCACAGTTGAGTCCACGCTTGGAAGTTTTTGGTTTTTTCCTTGCCTTTGTTATTCATTACATAAAATACTTCTACAAATTTATACTCTTATTACTAACTCTTATAATTGACGTACCCAAATTATACGCTTACCACTAACACCACGTAAATTTAACGTATAGCCTTTCAATGATCACGTTCTTAGAGCAGTTAAATGACTAAATGTATTTTGTATATGTTTTTGCGTTTGTTCAAAAACTATTGAAAACAGCACTTGTGGAATTTGGTAGCATTAGGCCATTGGATACTTGTGCAGTAACAATAATAAAAAAAACTACACGTAAAATTGACGTAGGTTAGTATTCTAGGGTTAAAATTAGGAAAAAGGTTTCCTAATGATATGGGATGAGCAACCAGTAAAAGACGTATAGGAACTAGGTCTTTTCTCCCAACAAAAAAATTGCATTTTTATTATAAAATGTTATGAATAATTGGCCTTATTTAAAAAATTCACTTTAATATTTTTAATTCATTTTATATTGAAAAACTAAATAAAATTTATATATGATTTAATGCTTGAAGATATTAAACATCTACAAATAAAAATTCCTTCCAAGGTACTATCTATAGAATGTTTTGCTACATTTTCTGCCGATAGGTTTAAAATATTTTAATACTGAATATTTAGGTAGCCTTTGGTTATCAAAAGTGACCACTGGTAATCAAAATTTGTTACATATATCAAAAACCATCGAGTCTATCTTCTATACTAAGGCGGCTATACAATTTAAGTAGTTCTCTTCCTTTATATTTAGCAGTTTGGGATCAGATTTCCTATATTTTCTTAATCAGCCGATAATTGCATAGTTTTAGAAAATAATGAAAAATAGTAAGCCCTCTAATATTTGTCAAAGATTTAATATTAGTCGTTCTACTGGAGTGAATAACATGTCCAATTCAATCTACTTTATAAATGAACCGATCGTTCACTGTGTACTCTGGTATGAAATTCGCGGTTTTCATGATTAAGTTTGTACAAAGAAGCCTCTAGAAAAGTTATTGTAATGCTAAGTAAAATACTTTTGGACACTTTAAGTTATTTTGCCAAAGAAATTCTATTAGTTGAGCAAAAAAAAATGTAGTTTGGCTGTAAATTTAATAATTTATTATACTAAGTTTTAATATCGATTGTAAAATTTTAGTTACCATATAAAAAGTGAAACCCTACCCCCCTATTTAGGTTCGCGCATTCCTTTCAAACAATATTTTATTATTAGTTTTAGCATATTTTTCTAACAGCAAGCTTTCAACAGCAAAAAAAATTACTTGTCATATTTTTTAAATAATTTTAAATATATAACTTTCAAATAGACCAGAATATTTTTAATCTGTTTTAATTATATTTATTATTTATTTTTTCTTGCAAATGTTCTTGATAGCATACCAAGCATTTTAAGTTCACATTGACAGCTTTCATATTTATTCTTTAAATAAATTTTTTAATATTGCTGCCATTCAATTACTCGTAGTTTTAAATTAATTATTTATTCATCTATTTTTATTTAACTACACATTTGAACTTTTTTTCTGAATTTCTGTGTTTACCACAACTTTTCTATTATTATTTTGGTTTAATTTATTATATATTATAATATTTAAAAAACTATTGAATGAAAATATTGAACGAAAATAATATTTTCATATTTTTTTTACAAACTAAAAAATTCTACTTTTAACCAAAAATCCACAAACATGTTCACACATACACAAATTGCAATGTGTGTTTTCTGTGTGTTTGGAGTTTTTATAACAAATAATTAAATAAATAAAACAAATAACAGAGCTGAAGTCGACTTTGGTGAGTATTAATACTTTTTAAAAAAGACCTGAACTGACTTTGATTCTTTTTTTTATTTAAAAGATTATCGTTACAGAAAAACTTTTCATAATTTTAGAAATAAAAGAGTGTCCTCATATAAAACACTATCTCTGAAGCTCTTAGCAGCTCTTAGTCTACAGAAAATATGCAGCGACTTTATTGGAAAATGTACCCTAAAACACCATGATGATAGACTAGCGCACTACCAATCCGTATACAGGGACATTACATCTAACAAATTATATATAACATTGTAATAAGTGGCAAATCATGCCAGAATATGCACAGATCGTTTGCTATATAATTGTAGTTTTACATACAGTATAATAAACTTATAAAATTTGCAATACCTTGACCAAAGATACGATTAAAGAATTAAATAAAACTGACAAAAAAGCAGAAATATGAAAAATAAAATATTACAAATGCTTGCATAGAAAGAAAACCAAAAACATCTACACAAAAACCATAAATTGCTAAAATTTCTAAATGTACAGTTGTTATTACGTATGTATATGTTTTACTTTGCTGATGTTTGTTTGCTTGCACATACACACACATATTACAACAATGAGGTCAGTATGACAAAAATGTGAGATAAAATTTATAATCAGACATTTAGAAAGTATAAAATATTGTATAAAAAACAAGCTAAATAAAAAAATTCAAATAGTACATAGAGCTCCGTATGCGCAGATATGTCTGTATTAAAACTGGGGGGTCGAAAAGTGTCGCTAGGCTTAATTTAAAACTCCTGTCAGTTACGATGAGCTTTACCCTTTTGTCTGCAAACTGATAGACCTGATTGGACTTTTACTAGCACGAGTATGTAAAATCGCTTCCTGATAACCGACTTCCTTATATATAAGTTAGATGTTACTGATGTAGGCAAGAAATGGTTTATAAGACAGGTGACTACCATTTCCCGAGAATATGTTTATTTATTGAGTCCTGGTCATAATGTTCTTCTAGATCGTGTCATTGAACGCAAATCGATTTATTTATATGAGGTTATTTGAAGCTAAAGTACTGTGCCAAAAAGTCTAAAATATCATGTCATTAAAGAAGGTAATGTATGTAGGCCAGAAAGGTTATCGCTTCCTAACCCTATACTGAATACTTTCTGGGTAAAAAAGTACTTTTGGTTTTTTTTTTTATATCTTGAATAAATTTATTATTTTTTATCATCACTCTTGCATATATATGGTTTATTTATTAAAAATATATAATACTAGCTGTACCCACATAGGTTGTGTGCGTCCCGACAATATTTTATTCGATTTGCTTTAAAAGAAATCCACACCAAATTTTAAGACTCTTTCGTATTTACCATAGATAGCACATAGATAGTCAACTGAAACGTCAAAAACCTAAGTCTCTTGTCAAAAAACCTAAGTTTAAGAATGTATTGGTAGGCAAAATTGTATAAGTGTTGGTTATTAAAAAAATTTCCCACAGCACCTAAACTGCACATAGTTGTATAAAATGTTTTGTAAAAAAAACATATTTTTTTACATTCAATTTTATATGCTAAAATTACATAAACTTATGTTTAAAAAAAAAATATATATTTTTGAATTTTTGCTAATATATTTATATGTGCGAAAAAGGTTATATTGAATAGTAATTTAAAATAATTATTGTTTTGTATTGAAAATTTTCATCCCCTATAAGACAAAAAAATACAATACTGTGAAGAAATAAATTTCACCTGTGAAGAAATAAATTTCACAAATGTCAACAAAATGAAATATATTTTTTGTTAAAAAATCAAAAATAAATTAAACTGTGAATAAGTTCTTATTGCAAAAATTGAAAATTAATTAGATAATTGGAAAGTGCAAAAATATATTGCGTAATAGTGTGTTAATGTAAGTAGAAATTTTACTCGTCTATGCGTGTTGAAATCACACCGTACCCGTATGTGTGAAGACATTTATAGCCACGTTTTTGACATTTGGAGAGTTGACCATCTATGTGTTATCTATGGTATTTACTTTAAATGGATAAAATTCAAAAATTTATATAAAATTCTAAACAAGACCTTGTGCATATAAAAAAAAGAATCGTATATGTATATAAAAAATAGAAACGTATATACATATGTATAAAAAAGGTCAAAAACTACAATAATTATTTAAAATTCTAAAAATTATTGTAAAGCTCTGTAAAAGTTATTTACAATATTCTAATAACAGTTTAATTCGACAAAGTAAAAATACAAATCAAATACAAATTTTATTCAATTGGCTGTTTGGCAGTAAGTAATTTATGTTTTGTCATTATTTAAAAACAGCGCCATCTGTTGCGCAACCATGTTTAAAATATCCCGTTTTCAATTAATGTTTTTCAATTATTTCACAGGGCCATCTGTTGCGCAACTGTGTTTAAAAAATCCTGCTATCAGAAATAACAGATATCTTAAAGTATGCAGTACCTTTAAGTCGATAAATCAGTTTGTTCCCGGATTTTACTGGCGAGTGGTAAAACATCTCTATAAACACGTTTTAAGGAATTTTTGATTTAAAACATGATCGCAAATAGTTAAGTATCTACTACACGTTTGTGATATGAAAAAAACATCAAAGTACTCATATACGTTTTGTCAAGAAGTAGCTAAGATAACCAAAAATAACCCTTATGCACACCTATACATATAACGACTCTGTCACTAAACTTTTATTTTGCAACCTCACACTTGCAATAAAAAGCAAAGCAAAAAACCATAAATTTTTGCATCAAAATGCATTTTGAAATTTATTAAATTAAGAAAATTAAATTTAAATTGATATTCATACACATTAAAATATGCACTGGAGTGTAAAATATAGTTTTTTAAATTTATATTTTTAAATTTATATATTTTTTTAACGATTCCGCACTCTTCAACTTTTTATAAACAATCAAATTCGCAAACATTTATTGAGTTTAACACAACAATTTTCACAGTTTTGATGAAATTTTTGTCATTCCTTCTTTTGTGGACTGGGTTGAAAATTATTTTGTGATTTTGATGATCCTACAATGGAATGCGTCTGAGTGGGTGGTTGTAAATTAATACGCGATTTTGAAATACAATAAAATGTGTTCGTTTCAATGAACAACAAAAAGTTTATTATGTTTTTCTAAAATTGTTTGTGAAAATGAAAAACCAGCGGAAGCAGGTTTTTTTACGTAACAGGTTTAAAGCGAATTTGAGTTCTTTCCGTTTTGAGGTATTTAAAGTTGTTTATGCCATTTGTAACATTGTATTTTTTTTACTAATAAAATCATTTTACGGTTATACATAATTATACACAGTTTTTAAGTTTATAATGAGTTAATATACATACATTTTGCATTTTTAAATATAACATTACAAAAATGTGCATGAGTAGGCAAGGTTTTTAACCGACTTCAAAAAAAGAAGGAGAAGGAGGTTATCAATTCATCTGAATGTTCCTTTTTTATGTTTGCGCCCGCAGAACTCAGTCTTTATTATAAAAGAAATATTTACAGATGGGTCCCATTTTGAAAATTAAAGAGTGCCCCATACAACATACGTGTTTTTACGTGTATTATGAACCGTAAAGAGCACCCTTTTAAAATTTTAAAAAACTGCATATCACTATAGCTTCCAATAACAGAAATTAATAAAAAAATAAACTTAAAAATTAAAGGGTGTCCCCATATGTGACGTCAATTTTAATATATGAACCATTTGAAACATTGTAGACAATCTCTTGAAAATTGGACAGAATGTCCAATATTTACAATCAGAAATTAAATATTTATAATTAAGATTAAAGGGTGTCCCAATAGTTGATTTAATTTGATATATATTGCAAAACTTTTGAACCGTAACAGTCCTTTATAATATCAAGTATATAATTTAAATTAGGAAACTAAAGGGTGTCCCCATAATTGATATAATTTTACCTATCTAGCCCTATCATTTGAACCGTTATAGACAAACACTTGAAAATTAGACAGAATCTCCACTACTATGTCCCGTATAATAACATTTATAAATATTTAAAGTTATAAAGAGTGTCTCAATAGTTGATGTAAATTGATGCATATGGCCAAACTTTTGAACTGTTTTAGACAGACATTTGAAATATACAAAGAATCTGTCCTTTAAAATAAGTGTTTAATTTAAAATTTTACATTAATGGGTGTCCCCTAGGTGATATTGTTTAACCTATATGGCCATATCTTTGGAACCGTTACTTTTTATTGCTGTTTCAGTAATAATAAGTGTAAAAAAATAAAAGAGAGTCCTCATATCTGACGTAATTTGTCGTATATGGCTTTAGCTGAACCATTATGCAAAGACATTTGATTATACGGAACGTATATTACTATGTCCGTTCGAGCAACAATTATAAAAGTATTTGATTTGAGTACTATTTCTTACAGATAACTTCCTTTGAAATTTTTAGTTTAGAATTGATGCACATATATTTGTTTTTTTTTTGGAAGAATTATTGGATATGTATTTGATATCAGTAAAATATGTTTAACTTTAATATTAGTTTCACGTACTAAATTGTTTTATGCGTTGTATTTTTTAAATATTATTAACGGTTAAAAATTTAATGCTAAAGCGACTACACAAAATCTGAACGGATTAAAAAAAAATTTATAATAATACATAGGACAGATTTAAAATAAATTGCAGATATTTTTCGTATTCTAATTATTAACAGACGAATTCCCTAAACGCGAAAATATATTACAGTAAACTGAAGTTTTTTTGTATATAGCCAAGGGATATATGGCTTTAAATAATCCGAAATTTGAAATATTTTCCATTTACGTCTAGTCCCGTTCTCCAGCATAATAAATCTCTATAAACATTTTATGTTGGATATAGCAATAAGGCAATAAACTCTCCAGACTTGTTGTCAAGCCAACCTTTTCAGAAATTTATCCTCAACTTTAAGGTCTTATAATTCTATACTCACATTCAGAATGTATCTCTCTGAGGTCTGATTTTTCCTCTGTTCTTATTTAAGTCTTTATTACAAGACCTTTCCTTCGACTGGAATGGTATTCTTTACCAGGTTAAAGAATCTCGACTATTATGAAGCAATCTTCTTCCTAAGAAGGGCCTACGGCTTCCACATCTTACCAGTAAATTTTTCCCATCTCTTCTGGTTAATAAAAACTGGAGCTTCCTCAAAGACTGAACTCTCCACCTCTTGCGGGACTTTATTGTCCTTCCCTTTCGGATTCTCACAACTCTTTTTAATTATATCAAAATTTGAATTCATGTAATTCGGCTCACTATAATGTCACTTAGAGCTTCATATCTGCAACTAAGTCTACAGCACATCAGTCATAGCAAGCATTATACTTGTGCTTGTAATTTGAAGGCTTCGGCTATGAATTATTTTTATGTAGGGCCCCAGAGCAGCGTGTTTTCGAGAAAGTATCGCTACACATATCAACTAACACTTGCTTAAGTACTATTATACGATAATTATAGGATATATTGGCCACTTTGACCCCTCGATCTATTTTTGATCAAGTTTTAAATATAATATGATCCTCATGCTTCAAGCTGATTTATGGAAATGTACCTTGCCTGGGATTACAAGAGTTCTGCCTTGTACCTTTCGAACAATTGCTGGCGACATATCTGCGTTTGATGCTCCCAGTATTATTGTCTGGTTGCGAGGTTTTTAGATCGGAACCATTTGATAATGTTGGTAATATTTCAAGCGCGTGGAGTTCTTAGAAAAATACATGAAAACAATAGTTGGCAGTGATAGTAAATTTATTTTCTAGTAAACACTGAAATCGCCAAGTAAGAATTAAATATCATTCTTTATCGTATTTAAAAATTATTTGGTGGAGGAACTGCCATATTTTACGCTCTTGTCTAAATACAATACACTGGTTTAAGAAATTTTATTTTTATAAATTTTAAACAACTGTGCCTCAAGGATATTGTATAACATTTTTTTTCAGGTAAAATGACATTTTATAGCAAGCGTAGTGTAGAATTGTGCTGCTACTTTTGTTATCCACTTCAATAACTTTTGTTGCTTACCAACACTGAGGGCTATAATAACAAATAAAAAAATAAGAAACGTACAAATTTTATAAAATAACGTTGTTATAATTTGATACTTGTATATTCCAATAGTTTAAAATGTAACTTTAAAATATCAAAGCGTAAAAAAATACGGTTCTTAAAATTTTATGTGAATTTTTATTGCCATTCAATTTCCTAAAAACAGCATCTTTAAAAAAATACGTAAAGTGCACTTGAAATAAGATACAAATAAAATTGATTTTTTTTTAGCATCTCTTTCCGAATTAATACTCATGCCTACAATTCAAAAAAACTGTATATGAAAATTTTTGATCTTTGACTTTTGTATACCATTTTTCCGTTTCAGTTCCTAAATGACAAGAATCTAAAAGGAACGAAAAAGAAAGCACAAAAAACCTAACAAGAAATTAAATACAGGACGATGTTCAGTTTTTCGAGAATGGCTAAGATTTTCAACAGCAGCAACAACTAAATCAAAAAAGCGTCATCGTCATTTTACATTTTCGTTTTCGTTTTTATTTTCTATCAGTAGAGTAGATATTTTACAACATGTTACAGTTTTTAACTTTAACTACGTGATTCAGTCATTTATTGTTATGGACTGTAGAAAAGTTTTTAAGGTAATAAAAAATCGTTTTTTATTTATTTTCGCTCCACATTTACCCATATTTGTTTGTCATTTGTAGGAGCGTATTTGAACTCTGATGTTTTAACGTTTATTTGATACAAGTTTTTTCTGTGTTTTTTGTGCCATTTTGACTGGTGTGTGTATGTGTGCATTATAAAATCTATAAAAATTCAGTGACCGAACGTGTCTCCAAAAAAGTGCTGCTTGAAAGCTGTTTATTTGTTTTCAATCTAGCTCAGTGCCCTACATGAAGCAAAAACGTAGATTAAATTTTATTAAAATAATACTGGCAGTAAGAGATATGTAAGGTGTTTCCTTTAGTAAAACCAGACTATTAACCAGAATCCTTTAACTTAACATGTTTATTTTGTAATGATCACTTGGGTTATATGATTAATATATTGTTTAAGCATTTAAAGAGTTAATTACTTTGTTGGCTTTTGTACATTTTTTTCTTCTTGTAGTAAATCCTCATTTTGTTATCCCGTTAATCTACATTTACGTTTCAATCCTACTTAATACCTTTGCTTTAATTGATAATTTCCAGATTTTATTCCCGTTAGTTCTCTCAATGAATAATAATCATTCACAGAAATATTTTCTTGAATGAGTAAGAATGCCGGAATGAAACAAAGTTGTAGGTATAATGAGCTGTTAAAATTTTGATAAAAGGCATTCAAAACTGAGACGTCAAGTGGAAAAGTTTAAGTACGAAAATTATAGTGCAATCAAAAAGCACGATTTTAGTTGTAATATCCACGTGGTTCAGTTGTAAATTTCTGCCCTTGTTCACTGTTCATAACTAAAAAGCCAGGAAACTTCTGGATAAATCTTGTTAAGGAAAACTACAATTCATACAACAAGTTCCTACCTAAAACGGTCTGGTGCCCACTGATTAGCCTCGAAGGGATGTCTTACTTTATATTATTCAAGTTTGGTAAAGTATTAATGTCGTGGACAGAAACAAGTTTCGGATAACGATTCCCGTATTTTATATAAGAGTTTAAAAGAAAGAAAAAAACAACTAAATTGCTTTTCTTGTAATATAAAATTAAAGTTTAAACAAATATTGCTTCAAAGCATGTGAAACTTATTCATAAACTATTAGTGCAGACATACATGGTAAAGTCGTTTATGTACAATTTACAAAATAATTTTTTTAATTTTCTGATAGCATTTAATAATGCTTTTTGCATTTATTCATAAAAAAAGAACATACATAATTCATTCCAAAATTGTCATTCCCAACTCTCTTTAGTACTGTAATAATTGTTGTAATATATAAGTTACTTTATTCATAAATTTTGTTCAGCGATGATCAATGAATTTCAATTGCATTGCATGTCAATTGTTGTAAGTTTCATTCATCAACGCTCTATATTCTCATGTTATTTTAATTTTGTCTCATTAACTCATATTTAGGCTTAGTTAAGATTTAACCCAACAAGCAATTGTGCGGAGGCCTCAGCAGAAGCTTTTGGCGAGTTTGTAATCTAAGTTCATTAAAAAAAAGAAAACCTTGAAATATAAATATGTATAAATATTATAAAGAATTTAATAATTTTCCTTAAAATAATTACTAAATTTTACTTAAATTACATAGAATTTAATTTGCTAATTTAAATGTTCAAATAAACCGTGAAATAAAAATGAAGTAAATCGCTTTTTGAAGTTAAGAAGGCTACATAGAAAAGGTAGGGTATGTTTTAGGGGTTCTTCGGAAAATATTTGGTTAAAGAAGAAGAACAATGGATGGTAAGGGCAGAGGGTCATAACATCTAAAGATCCAAACTTAAAAATGTGAGCCCATTTCATTCCCCTCATTTATTAGATTCCGTTTAACTTGCAATAATCCAATTAAATTGTCCGTCTGAAAATAAATAACTAAAGTTTTAATTTGTAGTTTTGTGTGCACGTTCCCTTTTTGTTTTGGTAATTGAATGGGATAACGAAGACCAAGAACCCACCGCCATCCGACGAGTCCTAGCAACTACAGAACGTGCGGTCTTTTCGTTGTACCAATTAACTCTTTTATTATAACATCTCGCTCAGAAAAATAACATTACAATTTTTGAAAAGAAGTAAATATAACATATATTTTTTTAGCACCCTTTAAAAAGTACATTCTAAGAAAAGTGGCTATAAAACTTAATCTTAAATAAAAGTAAAAAAATACCTTATGCAAAAATATCTATTACAAGTAGACTTTAGGACAAATAATTTAGAAAAAAAAATTTAATTGCCTTATAAAATACCTCTAAATATAACTTAAAAAAATATTTTTTAATAAACTACTTTTAAAGTCTATTTTCTAAACCACAATTAAAAATTACTTTTTTGATTAAATTTTCAGCCTGTCACACTTCATAACTTTAGCATCATCCTTTCTGAATCACTTGTAGAGAAAATCTAATTGGCGTGGCCGTTTAAAAGCAATTGGGATATATGGATTCCAGTTATCGGGAACAGCACGTAATGAACAATTTTTGGCGAAAGGTTGGTGCGCCATGGGGTGTAAAAATTGAGGATATCTAAAGCGATTATGATGTTATGCTTTAAAACACATCCATAAAAATCCACTAAAAATTGTAAATAATTCGAACTCTCTTGGACGATTATTTACAAGAACAAAATCAAGGACTAAGCTTCGATAATCCAATTTTAGATTTTTATACTTAGAGGTAGGCGTATGGGAGGCAATTATAAAAAATTTTAAAACAGGTCAAAGCGAAACTAATAATACTTTAAAAAGGTTCCTTAAAAAAAAGTATAATTTAAGAAATATCTTTTAGAAAAGGTCATAAGAAAAGGCTTTTTACAAAAGAACCTTGAACAAAATTAATTTAAAAAGTACTTTTTAAAACGACCTTAGTCCGTCTATACTTCTTCTTTGATGAATACGACATCATTAAACGAAAACTTTCAAATAAATTACATTAAGAAAATGATTTTGCACAAATTTACTTAAAAACATACTTTTTAAAATTAAGTGACACAAAAATTAATTTTAAAAAATTTCCATTAAAAAATATTTTAAATTCTTAAAAAGTAGTTTTAAAGAGCAACATTAAAACCAACTTTCTTCAAATTCCCCTAAAAACATTTTTTTGAGAAATAGTACATTCTTTAAAACTATTCCCATAAAAATTAAAATAAGGATTTTGTAAAAGTTAGCTTCTTTTACAAATAGTACCTTTTTAATAGATTTTTGTAGAAAAGGTAAAACAACCTTATAAAAAAGAACTATCAAATAAAGTACACAAAAAGTACTTTAGAAAAAAAAACACTTAAAAAATTATTTTTTAAAATTAAGTGGCTAATAAAAAAGTTATTTTTAAAAACTACATTCAAAAAATAAAAAAGCATTTAAAAAGTACTTTTTAAAATAGTACCTTTTAAAAAAAGTAACACTTACAAAATAACTTTCTTAAAATTCCCTTAAACAAGAGTCTTATGAATATGCAGAAAACATTTTCTATAAAAAAATAAATGTGATTTTTTAAAAATTAAAAAAACAAAAAAAATTATTTGCATCAGATAGGGTGCTACTGAACTTCTTAGGCTTTCGTTGCCCTATATTTATTTTAAAAATTTTTTATCAGCTCAAACATGTAGTGACTGGCGTCCAAAGCACGATTTCTTATTTAATTAAAATTAAGAATTGTTCTGTAAACAACCATATGCTCTATGTACATAATTTCGTCTATCATACGAGTATATTCGAGTATATTCATATATACGTACTATACGTACGATTGTGGTATAAAAAACATAACATTTGCAATAAAGGTCAGCATCACTGATGGCAATAATATGAATATTTTTTATTGCGTATTAGTTGACAGGCCGTATTGTTGGTGTGTATGTAAATGTATGGATGAAAATATCATTTTTAGATTTTCCAAACATTTCATAAAATAACACAATTGTACATACATCAATATATGTAAAGATATTTGTACATATGAACATTTAATACACATATATATTTCCAAATTTGTATTCAAAACCGTATGTTATATGAATTTATTTGCAAATGGTTGCAGTATATAAAAAAATTATATAATCTTGAGCACATTTATTGATCATAAAAGTAGTATAAGCCAGGGTGTATGAAAATAATTTTTTAGACCAAAAGCATTTAGGAATCTTTTAAGTTATTTGTTACCTTCGTAGACGTGCTCAAGCTTATGTACTAATGTGGACTGAGTTCACAAATTTTTTTCATAAAATGAATCATGTTTAACTTATAAATTTATTCCAACATAAAAAAAAACAAAGTCCAAGCCAGCAAAAGCAATTTTCGAAGTAATTATTTTTGTTGCTCAGAGTGTATACTCGTAATCATAATGTGGCATAAAAGTGTCATTGTTATATTGTTTAAGCTAAACATTTTGTGTTTTATGTTATTTAGCTAAAATAACTGTTACACACTGTTAATTTTTTAAGTCATGGCAAAATAACCATATACGTACACCACTACGTCATAAAATACCAAAAAAATACCGTTTAGGTAGCGCTTAGGTAGCCGCAAAAGTGAAAAATTTCCCGAAAAATTTTTAGCTACCTAAGCGCTACTTAAACGGTGTTAAGAATCATTCCTAGGAAGTTCATATGTTCTAGAAAGTTGTTTATTGAGATCTTAGGTTCATTTCTGTAGTTGATTGTTTCCTTGAATTTTGAACGTTTTGCTACCTATGGACCTGAACAGGGGAAAAAAGGTAAAAAAAATTTAATTTTTTAAAGTTTTTTGCGATTTTGACCTTGAAGATGAAGTTTTTTGGATTTTATATGTTCACAATTTTTGTTATTTATGACAAGAGCTACAACTTTGTCTCAGAGAGTATATCAAAATTCCAAACGGTTTGCAAAATATGAGCTTGAGTAAATGATAATTTTTTTGCAAAAATGACATCGAGGCCCCACATCTTTGAGGGCCCATAAAAAAAACCTGGAGGACTTTGGGCAAAACTGCTAGACAGGGGTCTTTTTTTGGTCTTTTATCACGTAGTGGTGTCCGTATATGGTTATTTTTTTCCGTGTTGCACTGTGTTATACAAACTCTATAGATAATATTTACGCTTTTTTATACATCTTTCTTTATGTTCAGACTAGAATAATATTGAACAAAAAAATATCGTAGCCGCTATTTTTTTCAAATGCTAATATAATCTTATGATTCATATATGTCTGTCATGTTATAAAACTACTTTGAAAAAAGTACCTTTTTAAAAAAGTGTCCTTTTACACAAAGTACCTTTAAGCAACGTCTCATTTTAATAAAGTTCCTTTTTACGAAAAAATACTATTTGAAAACATTTTTTTAAAAAGAGATTCTTTAATGAAATTTTTTTTTTTTTAATTATACGTTTAAGATTATTTCTTATTATGTATGTATGGTCTCAAGAACCACATTACGTTAACAATATACGGTTTCGATGAGTTGTTTTAACATTACCAAAATTTTATAAATATTCCATAATGATATATGATTTATAACCATAATATAAAAATACTAAACAGAATATGTAAAGATTATTTATATGTAACCAAAAAATTTTTGTTTTTATTCATTAGGTTTGACTAAATTTTCCTTTAAAATAATAATAAAATATAATAAAAACTTTGCAACAAATCAAAACTTTTCGACAAATACGGGGACTTAATAGTACAGGTTCTATTGTACTACTAAAAACCCTTTACTCAGTTTGGCGGAATCTACAAGTCGATTTGATTGATACATAAATTAGCAAAAATGAAATCATTGATAAATATAATAAATAAAAAGTTTTTATTCATGCTATAGTCGTTTCTATGAACCACAAAATGTTCATATTATAATGCTAAATAATAATATGCTTAAACTACAGTCATATAATTAATCACAATATGTTGTTCTTAGATTATGGTTAACTCAATCATGGTTTTTCTTTGCGTGTAGAAATACGCAAAATATGCTCTTTGGTTAAATGTAGTTTTTTACAACTACAAAAAGAAATATTCCAATTTCAGTTATTTTTCACTATTTCCTTTAACAACCCGCAGAATTATTTTTTCAATACGGCATCCATTACGACTTTAATTGACGACAGTTAGCTTCACCTTGGACATGCTGAACTTACGGGCTTAAATGAACAAAATGGCTAAAGTAAATAACTAAAGTGGCAAAATTTAAACAAGCAAGTTGTCATATACATATACATGCATATCACACACACAGAGCACACAGATACAACGACATGAACATCAACAAAAATGTCAACAATTTTAGTGCTGTTCAAAAGACAACATAAAGCTCATTTGTTGACGAGCAGAAGTTTGTGATACATATGTATGTATCACATATCCATGCATCTCTGCACATGCACGAGAGTACCAGTTAAGCTGGAGAATATAAATTATATTTACACACAACCATACACATATTAACATATAAATATGTAGTCGTACTCTACGGTTTGGTTGACCACAAAAATATAATATCTCGGATACAGTGGGAAAGCAAACGAAAGAATTTAGGGATGGCGATTTAAAATAGTAAACTTAAGACGTGTTTCATTCTTTAATATACAATTTCATTTTGCGAATGAGCAAAATATTTAAAGAAATATAGCACTAACAGAACCCTAAAGAAAATATTGCTTAATATTACCAATTATTGATGGCAATTTTTTGCTACAGTTAATTCTTAAAATTTTTTTCTAATGTTCTACACAAAGTAGTAGCAAAATATCCATACTACAAATAATAACAAAAAAAGTAGGTCAGGCTTAAAAAAATTAGAATCTTATCTAAGGTGAAAATTTTATATTTAACTATTTTTTTTTTTTTTTTTTTGGCAACCACTGCAAGTTTCCTGCCACCTGGGTATTTACATTACAAACGAACCACCATAATACTTTAGTTAATGGATTTTTTTAAATGACTGTATGAGTGAATACGAATATAAATTCGGACGTGTTAAGAGGTCCTTTGTAGTTGCTTTGTAGAATTTCATTACTTTAAATATTTTTGCATTTAGTATATAGTTTCCCACTTTTCAGCTTTTTTATTTTTCTATTAATTAGACTGTTATTTAATTAAAAAATAAAAGAAAAGAAAAATGAGAAGGAGCCATAACCTCAAGCTACAAATAGCCCTCACACAAATTAATAGAATTAATTTTATATTTCAGTGATATTCTAAATTATAAATTTTGTAAATCTTTTCTAAAAGAAAAACCCTTAAACCTTTAAATATCTTATATTATTCATTATAAATTTATGAATATAATATGAGTTCAATATTTCTTCTTCTTTTAGTTACTCATGCATAATAACAGAGAGATTCATGGCTTTTCAGCCAACTTGTCGTGCAAAATACCAGAATCTTTGGTGGGAATTGAACCCACAAACCCGGATTAATAGAATAGAACACTACCAACTAGCCCGGCGAGGCATTATATAGCAGAAGTAAAAGGAAATCTACTTGCCAGAATTGCGATATGATCGTCAACCTTGTGTTCTTAGATTTACGACCACATAGTCTCTTTCATGTGAACTTCTTTTTATACACTTGGAAAAGGATATATATAAGTTTAGCATTTCGTGTGTAATTTCTACAATATTAATTTCCGAATCCATAAAGTATATATATATATTCTGCATCTTTATAAATAGAGAGGTGAAGCGATGTCCGTATGTTCATCTCTCCGTCTGTCCATGTTGACGTTGAAGAGTCATTGGCCAAGGCACCAGACAGGGTACAGAAAATTTAATCCTACCAATTCGCAAGACATAGTTTAGAAAATTTTGGGATTGGAATTCAGCAACATCGAACCATCCCGTTGATGGATGTGGTCAAAAAACCACGCCCACCTATATTTTTTCACGTTTTTTTCTTTTCGGTTTTAGTGATTCTCTTTTGTTTTTTTGTTAAATAAATATTTGACCGTGACAGGTAGATCGCAAGGAGTGCATACAGTTCTCGGGGCATCTATAACCCCCTGCGAGGGGCGAATTTATGTTTATTTTTAGGTTGCTAAAGTTTTTCTGCTTTTATTTGTGTTAAAGGACTCTATAGAAAGCAATACATATAGAGCCAATAGATCCACAGGGTCCCCACTGGTGCACCATAAAAGAACAAGTGCATTAGAACATCTTGTACAAAAATTAAGTTTAAAAATATGTATTATTCATAGCTGAGTAATAAATTGAAACATTTTTTCAAATTATGTATAATTAGTTAGTCATGCTGTTTGACACAAGTAGACACTAGCACTAGCAACCTACTAAAAGAAATTATTTGATATTTTTCACAGGATTCTCCAGTGATCTTCTCACTAAACAAAAAAGGAATTTGATAATAATTTAAATTTAATGCGGTTATAAATAAAAAAAAAAACACAAAGTGAAGTGCTTAATAATCGTACTCAATCCACGATTAAAACTTAAAAAACAAGGATGAGTGTGATATACTTGCCACTGCTCAAATTATACTTCTTATATTTCGTCGAATTTATAAAAAAAAAATGTTGAATTCATAAAAGTTTTACAACACGTATGGAAATAAATATTTTACAAATCAAAAACATTTTAATGAACATAGCTTTTGATATAAAATCATCCATCGAATAAGTAAAAACAGTTCGAAAAAATTAAATCTTTCTCTTGGGAGATAAAGGGTGCATCTACTGTTAAAGTTGGCTGTATTTATTTCGTCATGGCCAAAGAAAATATGAAATGTTATTAGCACATCTAAGAAATAAAACAAGTACTTTATTTTGAGAGCTGGAAAAATTAATCAATTTTTCCCCAAGGATTTTCATATTTGTGTTTGAAGCGACAAGTTTGTCTCTTGTTCTGTTTACTTGCGATATTTGTCTCTTAATTAAATTCAACATATTTTATTCAAGTCTAAACTTCATGTTCAAAACAAAAAGAAAATTAAAAGTGGAATTTATGTCGACAGTGTTAAAAATTAAAACTAAAAGTCGTTAAAGATAAACATCAGCAAATTTCAAACAAAATACAATCCATTTTTTAAGTTGAATATAATTCATTTAGGTTTAAAAACTTTAGAATTCAAATAGTTTAGTAAGGAAGGAAGTATAGATTTTTTTTTTTAAACAAATCACAAAAAAAATTTAATTATTCGCAATATGGATTTTCAAATGGCGATGGGACATTAATAAGAGTGTCTTTGCCGTAGCAACGTGTGACTCCTTTCAAATTAGAAAATCGGCTATATCACGTACTGTTGTACATCCTTAAAAATTACGGTGATGTTTTTAACAAATCAAGCGCTTCGTTTTATGTATTGTTGTAATTAACCGACTTCAAAAAAGAAGGAGGTTATCAATTCTTCTGAATGTTGCTTTTTTTTGTATGTAACCGCAGAACTCAGCCATTTCTGAACCGATTTTAAAATTTTTTTCTTTATTTGAAAGGTTATGCTTTCAGGTTGGTGCCGTTTTAAAAACAGTTCATTATATTAAAAATTAAAGGGTGTCTCCATACAACATACTTGTTTTTTACGTGTATTAAGAACCGTAAAGGGGACCAAATTAAAATTTTAAAAAATTGCGTGTCGCTATAGCTCCCAACGACAGAAATTAATAAAAAAATAAATTTAAAATTTAAAGGGTGTCCCCATAGGTGCCGTAATTTGACCTATATATGCCTATCTTTTGAACCGTTATTGACAAAACCTTGAAAATTTTACAGAATGTCGATTACTATGACCGCTATAATAAAATGTATAAATATTTAAAATTTTAAATTAAAGGGTGCTCCAATAGTTTATTTAATTTGATGTATATGGCCATACTTTTGAACAGTTGTACACAGACCGCTGAAATTTACAAAGAGCCTGTATTGCTAAGTCAGCTATAACCAAAAGTATAAAATTGGAATTTAGAAATAAAAGGGTGTCCCAATAGTTAATATAATTCTATGTATGTGGCTAAACTTTTTAACTGTTATAGACAGACAGCTGAAATTTTCAAGAAACCTGTATTCCGAAGTCCACTGTAGCAAATATACAATTTGAATTTAGAAATTAAAGGGTTTCCCTATAAATTATGTAATTTGATCTATATGGCCCTATCTCTTGAACCGTAAAACACAAACACTTGAAAACACTTTCTCTGGTATAATAACAAGTTCATGTAATTTGATATATATGGCCAAACTTTTGAACCGTAGTAGACAGACAGTTGAAATTTACAAAGAATCTTTGTGACCAAGTCCTTTACACCAGCAGGTCTTTAATTTAAAATTGTAAATTAAAGGGTGTCCCAATATGAGATGTTATTTGATCTACGTGACCCTATCTTTGAAACCGTTATACACAGAGGCGGATGCTGATAAAATAGCTTAGCTTTGAACAGTAATAGGGAGAGGCTTGACATTCACATAGACTTTTCTTCTTTTCCCTCTAATTTTGGCGCATATTGTATTTGGTTTAAATCTAATTCTTACAGATTACTTCTTACATTTTTAACCGACTTCAAAAAAAGAAGGAGGTTATCCATTCGTCTGAATGTTGCTTTTTTTTTTTTTATGTTTGTGCCCGCAGAACTCAGTCATTTCTGAACCGATTTTAAAAATTTTGCACTATTAGAAAGGTTATGGCTACAGATTGGTCCCATTTTAAAAGAAGTTCAAAATTTTAAAAATTAAAGGGTGTCCCCATACAACATACATGTTTTTTACGTGTATTATGAACATTATAGGTCACCAATTTAAAATTAAAAAAAAGTGCGTATCACAGTAGCTCCCAACAACAAAAAGTAATTAAAAAATAAAATTAAAAATTAAAGGGTGACCCCATAGGTGACTTAATTTCACCTTTATTCTCCTATCTTTTGAACCGTTATAGACAAACACTTGAAAGTTGCACAGAATGTTCGTTACTATGTCTGTTATAATAAGTATAAATATTTAAAATTAGAAATTAAAGGGTGTCCCATTAGTTGGTTTATTTTGATATATATATGGCCAAACTTTTGAACCTTTATAGACAGACAGTTGAAATTTACAAAGTACTTGTATTGCTAAGTCCGCTAAAATAACAAGTGTTAAATATGAATTTGGAAATTAAAGGGTGTCCCAATAGTTAATGTAAAAGTAATATATATGGCCAAACTTTTCAACTGTTATAGATAGACAGTTGAAATTTACAAAGAACCTATATTGCTTAGTCCGCTATTAAAACAAGTATAAAACTTGGATCTATAAATTAAAGGGTGTCCCCATTATTGATGTTATTTGACCATTATGTCCTCATCTTTGGAACCGTTATAGACAAACACTTGAAAAATAGACAGAATGTTCACTACTATGTCTGGTATAACAACAAGTATAAATATTTAAAATTGGAAATTAAAGGGTGTCCCAATAGTTAATGTAAAAGTAATATATATGGCCAAACTTTTCAACTGTTATAGATAGACAGTTGAAATTTACAAAGAACCTATATTGCTTAGTCCGCTATTAAAACAAGTATAAAACTTGGATCTATAAATTAAAGGGTGTCCCCATTATTGATGTTATTTGACCATTACGTCCTCATCTTTGGAACCGTTATAGACAAACACTTGAAAAATAGACAAAATGTTCACTACTATGTCTCGAATAACAACAAGTATAAATATTTAAAATTGGAAATTATAGGGTGTCCCAATAGTTGATGTAATTTGATATATATGGACACAAAGTTAAAATTTAAAAAGAATCTGTATTACAAAGTGTTCTTTAAAAAGTATTTATATTAAAATTTGAATTTAAAGGGTGTCCCAATAGGTGACGTCATTTGATATATATGACCCTATCTTTTAAACAGTTATTGATAAGCACTTAACAATTAGACAGAATGTCCATTACTATATCTGTTATAATAAGTATAATTATTTAAAATTATAAATTACAGGGTGTCGCAATAGTTTATGTAATTTGATGTATATGACCAAACTTTTAAACCGTTACAGACAGAAGGTTGAAATTTACAACGAACCTGTATTGCTACGACCGCTATAACTAGTATAAAATTTGAATTCGGAAATTACAGGGTGTCGCAATAGTTACCGTCTTAAAGCAACATGCTTTTAAGTTTGTCTGTTTTAAAGTCGGTTTTTTTTGCAAGAATTATTAGTTTAAAATTGGTGCCCTTCTATCTGTTTTGAAGTCGGTTTTTTTTGCAAGAATTATTTACAATATAATATTACAGAGTATAATCATGTGATTTTTTAAATTGAAATAATCTTCGATTTGATTATAGCAACTTATATTTGCTTTCTTTAACATGTTAGCAATATGATTAAAAACGTCAATGCGTAAAAAGATGACATCCACAGTTTCTTAACTCTCCTATAAAAAAGAATTATTTCAGTATGTAATATGCTATAATAATAATTATAATATAAATATATTTCAATAAATAAATTAATTGTTTAGGCTTAAGTTCTTAATTATAAAGAGATAAAGAAAAAATTAGATACCAGCAGAGTGGAATGCATTTTCTAGACAGCTACGTCCGTCATCAGCACTCAGGTTGGCTAATAGCAAGACAGATATATACCATTTTCAAATAAAATAAAATTTATCTCTTTATAATTAAGAACTTAAGGCTAAATAGTTAATTTATTCATTTAAAAATATTTCAAATAAAATTTATATAAAATAAATAGATTTCTTTTTTTAATTAAAAAAGATATTATTATCTATATCGCTTGTCAATAAAATTTTATTTATAATTTTTAAAAATATCTATTTTATAATTAGATATTTTATGAGCATTTTTATTTATTTTTTATTATTACATATTATTATTTTTTTTTTAAGAAAATCAATAAACATTTCTTCGAACAACTGCTAAAAATTCTATTTTTAAAATAGAAACCTTATAATTTATCGTCTTGAATTATTTAAAAGTTCAGTAAGTTTAAATATAAACAAAAATAGCTGTTGTTAAAAACTCAACTCTCTCTTTTCTGATTCAAATTGGAAAGACTAAAAAACACATAAAATTAAATGAAAAATAATTTGTTATAAAAATTTCTCAGTCTCGTTGGTTATGGGGTTATGCACCCCTAAATAATCAGGGTCATTTATGTTGGTTGTTTTCTTTGAGTCTGTGGTTTCTTTGTTTTAGTTTTCAATAATTGATTAAAACCAAAACAGTGCATAGAAATGAGGATAAATAAACAAAAATGTTTGCAAAAAAAAAAACAAAAGAAAAGATAAAAAATAATTTAAAATTTAAAAAACATATCTTTAAGTACACACACATATTTATATACATTCACGAATGTTAATACAAGATAATATTCATATATTACAAATGTGTTTCTATGTAGTTGTTAAATACACAAAATGTAAGTTTAACTAAGGCAAACATTTTTATATTTTAATAGATTGTATTTTAAAATTTATTGTTGTCCAAATGAATGAATGAGTGCGTATGTTAATGTGTATGTGTTTATATGCCAGCAAGAGTGTACTCGTATTTTGGACAATAACAACAAGTTACGCTAACTCAACTCTAAAAGAAAAAAGGTTTTTTTCTCCTCTAATCATTTTATTCAAGATTGATGTTCTCCTTTACCATAGACTCTCTGTTGTGTCTATTTATTCCAATGGCATTTTGCCATGACATTTCACTATTAAAAATTAAACTTTAAACTGGAACATGCATTTTTGGCTCTCCTACATTTTTCTTTTGCATTTACTCTCAAAAAGCTTTATTCCTGACGGCTTAAAGAAATTCCTGCTACTGGAATATCTCACAAAAAATACTCTCTTTCAATCCTGGAAAAAAAATTAAAAAAAGAGAAAGAGAACATCAATTTGTTTTAACACTCTTTGTTATAGAATGCAATTTTCTATTTCTCTTTCATTTATAAAATATTTAAATACAGAGTCCTTGTAGTTTTAGAACTATTTTTCGTTAATGGGATATTGCATTTCACCGTACGACTTTGGCATTCTTCAGAACTCTGGGTCAACATCAAACGCATACACAGTATAAATGAAAGTCTTTGTTGCAGCATATACTATTGTTTTAATGTATACGTTGTATAATATGCGTTTATGTACCCGCTAAAATTTTTCAGAGTTACTGCAAGTTAATTTGAGGCTTCAACTCCTAACGACCCAACATTATTAATAGAGGTAACAATATACATTTTATTATCCTTGGTTAAATCAAAGTGTATGCTATTTGGTAATACTCCCAACTGTGCTTTTTAATCTATAGTGTTAAACTAAAATTAGTAGATAAATTGCAATGTTTAGGATTAGTAATTTTCCAAAAGCCTAACTTTAATAAACATATTAATTCCTCAACAAAAAAAAATCTTTTAGTTATGTACACGACAAGAAAAAACATGGTTAAGATAACCATAATATAAAACCAACATACATACATGTAATGATTAAATTTTACATAAAATACACGAAGATTTCATTAATACATTAATAAGCAACCATGAATTAACATCTCGGCCCGCTTAACTCAGATTCCAATACCTTCATCCAGTCAAGTTTTAAGAACACAATGGAAAATTTCAAATTTCCCGATCTTGTCGAGGTGAGTTTCCATGGCATTTGAGAACCATGGCCTACAGCCTCCCGACAGTCTCTTTTATTTAGCCGCTACTTTATTTATTAGTTCTTCTATTCTTATTTTTATATATATCAGAGCTGACCTTCGGATGTGTTACTCTTAACACTAAATCGACGGCGCGCAGCGGCGGAGTAAAAAATTAAAAAAATATACAGCAAAGACACTGCAGCGCTACAGATTTGTCAGAAGTGAAGTTTTCTTCCTTTTAATCACTAACCTTCCTATCTCTACCCCCGGGGGTTTCAATAGTCACTGCAGGAATGGCAAATGCTTTCACTCGGGGAAAATAGGGGCACCAGACGCTAGGGTTTCTAGAGCCTAAATCTGGAAGAAAAGGTCTGCGATAAACATTGCGGGTCCTCTTCGAGGCCTGACCAGTGCCCAAAGGATTGGTACCACGGGAATCGGTGGCCCCACAGAGAGCCTATTCTCTCTGTGACCGGTTATTGGTGAGGTCCCCTTCGGGGGTACACGTGGTGGTTGTGGTTTAAGATCGATTTATGTAGGTATGGTGCACGGTCGATCAAGTGTGCTGTTGCACTCTCAAAATACGGAGTTTGGATAGTCTCCAAACCCCTAAGCAAGAGGTTATAATGTGGATTTAGGCTTGCCTTGGATAAGGCTTGACATACTATATAAATTGCTACTCATTGTGACTGTATCACACACAAAAAGCTATTGGTGGCAATCGTAAAGTGTTGTTATATTACACAATGGGGGCGCTAGTCTACGCTTACATTTCACTCGGTGGTAAGACCACCGTGAGATTAGGCCAACTAGGCAGGTACTCACGTTAATCTTGTTCCACAATACCCTTCCTATCCCGACGATTTTCCTTTCCAAAGAAAGTAATCCAGTTGAGTGTTCCTTCTATTAAAAAAAAAATAATTTTTAAGAAAGCAATCAGAGTTT
The DNA here is from genome assembly GCA_949628195.1 of Phasia obesa. Classification (NCBI taxonomy): domain Eukaryota; kingdom Metazoa; phylum Arthropoda; class Insecta; order Diptera; family Tachinidae; genus Phasia; species Phasia obesa. Next base: position 211,299,394 of record OX451215.1, on the reverse strand, counting down.
ATTTTAGGCAACTTGAGAACTAATATTTTATATTTTTTTATTGTTTTAAAAACTTCACAATCGCTTAATACCGGTTAAAATTTATTATCAAAAAAGGATATAAAATCCTAATTGATTGTGTTTGTTTTATACTTTTAGTTATAAATCCTTTTGCTTCAAATTGATGTCGAATCAGCCCAACAACTGTTAATTATACACCCCAGTAATTGTTTTATCCTTTTCATGAAAATCGATTTGAATGACATTGCGTTTATTCACAGTCCACAGACACTGTTGCCATAAAGTAGTTGGTCGACTGTCCCTGTCCCAACTTGTGCACTCATTCGGAGGATGTTTTAGAGTGGATACATTTTTTTAACTACGTTAGCAAAGCTTTGTTGCGTTTACGATTGAGTTTGAGCAATTGTGCATAGTATCTTCGCGCCAAATATTCATATAAAATTATGATGTTTTATTAGCACACGATATACATTGTTTCGGTTTTTTTTTTAATTAAGAAGGTTCATTATTTTGATAGAAGACCAACACTTCAGTTGTTTGTTAAAAATTAGGAAAGTTCAGAAATTCAAAAAGTTTTTGATTTTCCCTAAAATATGTCTTTATCTGTAGAAATCTACCCATCCTTCATAAGACTGTTCTCTGTATGTTCTGGTTCTTTAAAACTTACAACTAGTAAAAGTGGTCTTTACTTTGCTTGATAATTAAAGTTAGATCATGAGTAATAATTGTATTGTAACATATATTTAAAAATAAAATAAATATATACCTAATACTCAATGCCTTAAGGAAAGATAGAAATGATTAATTATATCCACACTTTCTATGAAAAGTACATGTTAATTTAATGTTGTCATTGGAGATGATTAATTGACACTATTAAGGTGATTTGTGTCAGGTCTCTGATACAACCCTAACAAGCTAAGTTAATGTCAGAAAATATAATTATTGATCCAAACAAATAAATCGTATAATTAATCATGAAACACCTGTCTAGGAATAATTCAAAATAACCGTTTCATACTATTAAATATTTTATTTTTTTTATTGAACCGTTTTTATTTTGCTTATCAACGAATGCCCACTCTTTGGCATAACTGTATCAGAATAAACCAGCGATTAATGTACGATTTCCGCCATAATTTAGTTGATGGCTTGAGAAAATATTTACAATAGTGCAACACACGATTCTAAGAAATGGCTTAGGGTTTCGTTTTTATTTTGCCATTTAACGTGCAATGACTTTAATTTGTTAGTTTGTTGCCATTGCCCAATCAACTTGTATTAAAATTCTAAACATAAAAATGTGCAATTGTGTGCGACTGCAAGTAGTTGTAGCTGCGTTTGTTAAGTTCCTTTGTGTTCCTTTGTGCAAAAAATAAAACTCACACATACAAACGCAGTCATTTATTTTATATATTGTCGTTGTTCGTTTCGTTTATGGGTTTGCTGGTGGTGCATAGTTTTCTGTGCAACACATTATATGTAGAGTACTCGCATAACGCTCATTAGAACCTCATTCACGAATGTAAGTTTTATATGATGTCAACAATTTTGTGTACATTGAAACTGGTAATCAAATAAGCGACAAAAAGAAAACAACAACACCGACACAAAATTTATGTGGTATGTACTTGGCTAACTACACATACTTACAACACATTCAACATTATATAACAAATTCTCTACTTTCACATTTTGTCGAGTTATTTCCTTTTTATGATTAGATTGCATTCAAAAAAAGAATAAAGTGGTTTCAAACATAAATACCGACCAAACGAAACCAACCATCAACTTGCAACATACACATGACTCCTTTCATTTTCATATAATATAATGTTTTCTGCTGTTGTTGTTGTTATTTATGATATTTTCTAATGGCACCTCTTTTCAATGTATTTACTATTTAATAGAACAGGGGGAGTGACATGGGTCTGAGTGGGTATTTTTGATTTGCTATTGGTGCTGTTGTGGAAACAAAACGGATTGAGTTATGGTTTTTAATATGGGTGCTTTAAGATTTGTTGCTATTTTATTTATTATGATTATTTGGCTTGTTTTCAAAGTTCTTGTAATGAAAATATTATAGCAACCGTACATTTTATATGTAATTATGTGGTATTCATCACACAATCAAGCTTTACGTTACGGTTTCATTTAATACCCGCTGGTTCATTGCATTTAAATAAATCCCATTTTCCCAATAAATAATAATAAATAGTGCCCCCTCTGGGAGCACAATATTATGGGGATCCCAGCACTGTTGTGTATTACGCAGGCTTAAAACGTAAATATAAGGACTTCCAGTGACTCAGCAGATGTTGCTACGCAAAACTCAGCTGTTCATGCTACGTAAAACGTATCCCCAGACAATGGAAGTATAAGTAAGGCCCCATTTGGGAGAGTAATATAGATGAGGTAAGGTACTGACGTTAATCTCTATCACTATTTTATGCACTTTATTTCAAGGAAATGCACCCAACAAGCGTTACATATTCCAGGGAAATGCACCTAACAAGCGTTACATGATCGCGGAGACATCACGAGGAGTATGAGTATTTGGAAATAGATTTAAGGGTGACTACTCTGAAAGATAGAAATGAGAATCAGCTGATGGCATCATGCAGGCTTTGTACTGATATCGATTGTATTAGATATTGTACAGAGAACACAACTCAGAAGTTTTTCTGAAAATCTAGCAAGGTGACACTTGATTTACTCAAATAGGCTGTACTGGTTGACATTAAACTTATAACCACAACCAGACACAGCCCTATCCCCACAGCCCTATCCCCACATCCCCATTTTTTCTTAAAGCTCACTATACTTCATACAAAGATTCTCTAATTTATTTAAAAATTTCGAAAAGAATTATTTTAGAAGGACAGTACCTTATGATGATTTTGCTTTCTTTAGGATGGATTCATCTCGTATAGCTATTGGTTTGAATCCATGGCATCGGTATATTGCTGACAAATTTCCCAATTTTTATTTCAAAATTGAAATCATTGAACCATGTAATAGTAAGAGTGAACGCTCAGGTAGTTCATTCTTCACTCAATATTGTATTGTAAATTTTGCAAAGTAATGACTTTAGCTAAACGACCTGAAAGAGGATCAGATTGAAATATATTTGCATCGAAATATATTTACTTATTAGTAAGTAGCCTAAAAACTGTTTTAGATATGCTTTTTCTTAAGATGTTTCTCTAGATATTTTGCGTTTAATATACGAAGTTCGCATTTTTTTAATTGCAATAGTTGTTTTCATAACTTGATTTCTAAAATCAACTAAATGACAGACATTAATAAAAATTTTCCACACTTTTTTTCCAAATCGTTGACTTCTCAGATAAAATATGTTTTAATTAAATTCGTTTTTTATACGATTTTGAAGAGACTAATACTCCAGGATCTGTAACTTTTGAATCGATGAATGTCTGTTTAGTGCCAAACAGGTCAATAACATTGAAGACACAAATAAATCGTTTTTCTTCTAACCGTCCAGTGAACGACAGGGCATATGAATTAGATTCTTACATTTGTGTGATGAAGTTTTTGTGAGCCAATGGAAGTAAACAGTGGGGATTTACAGTAATAAACCTGAATTGACCAAGAGGTATGTTTTCAATTAAATTTAAAAATACTTTATTTATAGAGCAGAATACTGTATATAAAATATAAATAATTAAAAATATTTTTAAAAATTACCAGTCGTTTTTCCGACTAAACGTTATATGAAAAATATTTTTATTTTTTATTTCTTAACGTTTCTTAACAAGTGCTTACTTAATTTGTTATTTAAGCCTTAACAATATATATTATTTTTCTTAAAATGAATTGCAACACTTTTTATTTAATTTATTAATTTTATTTTTAATGTTTTAAATTTGACTTTTGATAACAATATTTTAGAGAACTTTTTAATTTTTAAAACTTTTTCGTAGATATCGTTTGAAAATTACACAAAAAAATCTAAAGTAAAATTTTTTCTCTTTTTAGTCCACTGTATGCACATATTTCCATCAGCACACATCCGTTTTAATACCTTCATAAACATAAATATGTTGTCGTCATGATTGTATTTCATATGAGAGCAATTGCAAAACCACTTAGTTTTGTTTAAAAACTGGGTTAACGTCAGATTGCTTTGCATTCAAATTATGAAACTTCAACAAAAACACACACAACTCATTATTCCAAAGAAAAAAGTTTAAGAAAATTCTAAAACAAATTAGACCAAATATAGGTGTACTCGTACACACAATAGAAGAAAACTAATATTTTCACAACATTTACTCCATAAATACTTACAACGGCAACAAATGGCTATTAAAAGCAGTTTGTTACTCTATCGTTCTACGCAAACAAGTTAAAGTTAATTTTGAAGAATAAAGGATATTTTGACAAATATATGTGTGTGTGTACTTGATGAGAGCAAACGAGGCAGCGACATAAGTACTCACTTGAGTACTTAACACAACAACATATTATAGTTGGGTTTTTGCGAGGAAAACGGGTTACATGGTGAAATTTATACAAACATAAATAAACACATACCTGTACACATATGCATATGTATGAAAATAAGTATGTTTTTAGTATTTGTGTGAAACTGATTTCAAACAAACGAATTCGCTCGTAAATAAATATTGAAGTCATTAAGAACCAGTTAAGTATTGTTGTGTTAAAAATTCTTTCGGGAAATTCTACTGCACTTTGTTGCAACCTTTATTAATATATTAATTAAATCTTAAGGATTCTGATACCATCACTGTCCCACTGTGAAATTTTTATGGTGTACTCACTAAGTCACATTAAAAAACATATATAAATTAAAAAAAAAATAAACACTCAAGATTTTTATAAAACTTTTTTTTTTAAATTTAAGAAAAAAATTTTAAAATTAAGTTTTTTCATGAGCATAAAATTTAATTCTAGCTTCCTTTTATTTTGCTGCTTTTATTTAAGATTTTTACACAATAGGCTATTTTATTTCACATACAGGTGAAATTTGAAGTAAAGCTTAAGTTCTTTTTTTTTATTCCCTCTAAGAAAGAATAATTTTAATTAAAAATTGGATATTCAAATTAAAGAAAAATTAAGAAAATTTTATTATAGCCACTAGCGGACAGCTAAATCCGTCCTCAGCATTCTTCGCATCTATCAACTTTAGGTAGTGTTAAGTTGTAAACATCATATATTTAACCCATCAAACTCATATAAAAGAATACGACAAAAATCGCCCACAATCATCTATCGTCAGTGGTGGATCAGATTTTTCTTTCGTAAAGATTTGGTTTTTATATGGTATAATCGAATAATGATTTTTTAAAGTCTTTATATTCAGAAAATTTTTATATGATTTTTATGTTAATGTATTTTTTAATTATTTTTTTAAAATTTTATGTTTTGTTTACGCCTTCAAAAATCCTTCCAAATTTGGCCGTAAATTCTTTTCTTTTCGTTTTCATCACGAATTATAAATCAAATATTGTAGCAATTATAAGATGACCAACAAACTTATAAATTCTTTTCACATGTGAAATAAGTATCATCTTGTATATTACTATACAAATAACAAGCATCTTAAAACTATTCCAACTACTTCAAAATTATTCAGCTTTAACATGTTCATTTTGTTGCTCCACTTGTAGACCAAAAAGCGTTCATATTGTACCACAGTTTTTAATTGCTTGCCAGAACCCCTTAAATGGTTCGTTCTTACTTCGGCCGGACTCTTATAACTCTCAACAAAACAATTAATAGGAAAAAGAAATAATAAAAAAATAAACATATGTATGTTCATATATACAATGTACGTTGTACATATACGAGTATGTATATAAAACAATGTTATAATAATTTTCTATTTTACACACAATACTTATCGCATACAACACTAACGTCCATTTTTACTGCATATTTAATAGGGAGTTAATGGTTTTTTTTTTTTTAAGGAGCAGCAGTAATAAATATTTTCTAGTGGAAATAGTAACAAACCTACAAGAGGAAAAAAGAACACGTATATATTATGTTACATTTCACCACTTGTGTAAAATACTTTAGAGTTGCATTTTTGTTTTTAACATTTTTACTATCGTTTATTTTCCGTTTGTGAATGCGGTACTTTTAAATCACCCAAATATGCAGTGAGTGTGAGTAGCACCATATGCAAAAGCTCTAAAAAAGGACGCCTCCACTTCAACAACAAAAGCTGAAACGACCTCCGCAACAACAGCCACAACTTTACCTCTTACATGCAACATTAATGTTGCAATAACTTTTTTAGAAAGCTTGTAGGACTTATATGTTAACAGTGTAAAAGAAAATAAAACCATTTGGAGAATATTCCTTGAACTCCATGGATTCTTTACAAATATACTCATTTGAATATTTAAAAATAATAGCTAAATATTTGCAATTATAACTTTAATTTTAAAATTAAAGGGTAACTCATAAGACATGAAAAAATTAATAACTTGAGTTTTTAAATTTGTAATAAATATAGTACAGAACTCTACGTGCGTGAGTCTAACTTGCACTTGACTAATTTATTTTTATTTTTTTTAGTTTTGTTTTTATTTTTTATTTTGTTTATGTTCCTTTGTTTTGTTGTATTGTATTTCATTTTTTATACTAATGTATTTTCTATTTATTATAAATATCAAATTTATGAATTATTATAGTAATTTATCATTTCCATTATTACAATGGCAATGAAACTTAAATAAAATATTACTATTATGAATAAATAAAATAATAATAAAAAATCATACTTTTACTCTTATTCTTTCTCTTTTTAATTAATAATGAAAAAGAGAAACGAATATTAATTTTGATATTTTATCCGGATAATTAAAAATCGATAAAATGTTTACTCACCCACTGTACATCTATAGGTACGTGTTGTGATCCTTTTTTAAAGTTTGTTTGTTGCTTTTATTCCTTTTGTTGTTAAAAAAAGGCCCCAGAGTATTTAAAAGTTATATTTTTTGATCTGTTATAAACATCGCTACAAAAACAATACAATGAACACAAGTGCGAAGTACGAGTACCATCATGTATCATCAAAAACAAACGAAAGTCCATTTATATGTACGCAGATTGTACACATCCATAACATTAAAAGTACTACAGAAAAGAGATACATTCGTACACTTGTGACCGTATACTACTAATGTTCCTCAATAACTAACATGTTCACGGTATGAGTGCACTATTTCTGCTGCTGCAAGAACAACAACCAACAGTTTCAGATTATTTCACTTATTTTTGCAATTCTATTTGTTTGTATGAATAACAAGAATTGCTATTTTGTTCCGCAAGTTATTGTTGGTTTTTATTTAATGACCTTTATGACCTGTTTTTGAATGGGATGAATGGTGGCTAAATATTTTTGGTAACCACCTACTGCACCATATACGTTATACACAGCTGCGGAGTATCTATGTGTATGTTTGCATTTGATAGGATAGAATTTTATGGAATGGTTTTTAGGTTGTTTGATTCGGTCTTAGTTCGGTTTAGTTGGATTTGTTTTAAGTTAAAGCCATACACCGTTAAATAGACACGAACAAACTTTTGGCCCACAAACTTTTGGCTTTAAATTTTCTGACCGTTTAGGCAAAGTACTGTGGACAGGCACAAGTAATAATAGTGTAAGTCTTCAAATGATGAATGAGAAAATATAAAAAAAACATTTTTCATGAAAACAACATCAGCAATTTAATTGTAAAAGAGCAATGCTGCGGTTTGAAAATTAAAATTTATGGATATTTTAAGCCTATGACAGATACGTAAAGTAATATCTTATAGGTTGTGAAGAATGAATATAAAGAAATTTTATAGGAGTTCCCCTTTTCGATTCTTTATAAAAACAGTTCAATTATTGTGCTTAAGGAAGTTCTTGTTAAAGAAATATTTTGAAATATTTATCATTATTCTATACATATAATAAAACTGTAACAGGAACATTTCTGTCTACGAAATATTTTTGGAACATTTTTCTTTGCTTAGTATCTCGTTTCAAATATAGTATATTTTTGCACGCATAAATAGCCCTAAACGACTTTTTATCCATGATCCCATCTCTGTGATATATCTACCATCTAGGGTAGAACTTTTATTTTCATTATTTTATGTTGCTCCTTTCCCCTCTCATTGTTTTTTTTTAATAATAATTGTTCTTACTTTGAAACTTGAAACTTTTATAAAAACTCATTTTAATATTTTCACTGTGTGAATGATACTCATCAAAAACCAACTACAACCCATAAAATAAAAATAGCAGCAGTAGCACCAGCGAGTAATATTTAGAACAAGTAGCAAATCCGAAAATATTAGTTGCTTATATAGATTTAAGGCGATGTTGTATTTGAGCGAGAGTGGAAAATAAGAAAAAAATTATAAAATAAAAAAAAAATCAAATAACAGCATTTATTACAAAGTTTAGACATCAGGCTAAGTATAAATGAAGCTAAACTTTCAACCATTCACTGCCATTACCATCATTATTAACAATATTGAAGCAACCGCCTTTGCTTCTGCACACATAAATAATAATAACAACAGCTTGTGCTACCTGCGGGAAATTTCTGAACTTGTTAAGGCGCTTACGCACACATGCACAAACAAATATATAAATTTATCTAAGAATACATAAGCAGCTATGCGCTACAGTTCTATAGACTAGTTATATTTTATATTAAAATACATATATTGATGTTTGTAACACTTTGTTCATTCAAATCTGCTCCCAGAAATCATTACAAATTCAACCATCTTTTATTACTGTTTTTACTACTGAATATTTGCACTGCGAAAACTAATGCAACTTTTAATATCCTCCACATAAATTTCCTTTGAAATTCTACAGTCAATAAATGTCGTTTTTATTCAATCCTTTTTACTTTCTCTCAAAAGTATGCTAAGCTTCATGTAACTGCTGTTCTTTTCGCTGTTATTGCCGGCGGGCGTTGTTAGAGCACATTTAGCCAACAACCAACTTTTACTAGATCATCTTACAATCGCCGTCATACTCGTAGTGGTTAATTTAAAATCTTCAAAGTAATTTTGATGTTTGGACTAATTAAAATCCAGTAAACAGAAAAGACGACGTTTGTTTCTGCTGTTTGTTTTCTGATTGTCGACACGTTCTAATATTTGATATTTTTTTCATTGCAAATGCAATAAAATAAAGGAGAAGTAAAAGTTTCTATTAGAGTTTACCACTCTTCCGATGTACACTTGTGATCTTTTGTACTTTTTAATATTTTTCTTCAACTCAGCTACCATCTACTCCAATGAGCCAGTTTATTAGCTCTAGGACTTTTATTGTACATTTATTTTAGGTGATGTATGGATAAATGAAAGGAGGTTTGTTTGTAATTAAAAGAATATGTTGGAGTCTAGTTGAAAAAAAACTTTTGTTTCAAGAATTTTGAGACTTTTTTTTTTATTGTTAAAAAATTATGTTTAAAATGATGTTTCATTTAAAATTTAATTTAGATTTAAAGCCGAAAATAAATCTTAAATAATTCTTGCAAAAAAAAAAACTAAAAATTTAAAATGAAGTAATCTGTAAAAAATAGTACTCAAATCAATTTGCAATATACATCAAATTACATCAACTATTGGGACACCCTTTAATTTCTAATTATAAATATTTAATTTCTGATTATAAATATTGGACATTCTGTCCAATTTTCAAGTGATTGTCTACAATGGTTCAAATGGTTCATATATTTAAATTGACGTCACATATGGGGACACCCTTTAATTTTTAAGTTTATTTTTTTATTAATTTCTGTTATTGGCAGCTATAGTATTATGCAGTTTTTTAAAATTTTATAAGGGTGCTCTTTACGGTTCATAATACACCTAAAAAACACGTATGTTGTCAAAAATGACTGAGTTCGGGGGGCACAAATATAAAAAAAGCAACATTCAGACGAATTGATAACCTCCTTCTTTTTTTTAAGTCGGTTAAAAAACAACTCTTTTATGAAGAGTTGTCAACAATTGTAACCATAATATGGTGAACATTATTTTTTTAATTTTAATTTAATATCTTTCAACCCCAATTATTATTATTTCAAAAAAATTGATTTTTACGAAGTAAGCTATTTTAGCCATTTCGCTAAATAATCGTATATCGCTATATAGCTCATCAGGAAACTTTAACACAAATTTTAGTAAAGCTAAAAATAAAGAAGACCCTTCTAGGTGTGACTTACGTAATTTTACAGTTGCTACCTGCCATATTAAAGTTTAAATATTAAATAAATACAACAGCTTTAAGAAAAAATATACTGATGATAATAAAAAAAGGAACGTTAAAACACCAAAACAGCAAAGCGAAGTTATCAGGAATGTCACCAAACTTAAAAAAACAAGACACAACAATTTTTAATTAAAATTCCAATAAGTGTCTTTGTACAAGTCTCAAAATAGGAGCATTTTGGTTTTACCTTGCATTGCATTATTGCCGATAATAAGGACGATGGTGACGGTGGTAGTTGCCGTTGCATATTTTTCTCTTCTTTTGCTTCTAGGGATCATTATTTTTTTCTTTACTTCACTATTGTTACTAAGTTTCTGTTATTACCCTATAGTTCTGGCGATATTCAACCTCAAAAATTCGTAAAAAACGTAGGTGTTTCCTAGAAATAAACTAATTAATTGTGGAATTTTGTCTACTTAAAGCTTGAAGCCTAATGTGAAGAGAGACCTAATGACCATTTTAATGAACATTTTAATGAACATTTTAAAGAGTATAGTGAGGCAATTAACCAGAAATAGCAAATCGCTACATTAATACTTTGACAAAACTGTTGGGCTTTTGCACATCTCGTTGTACGATGTTGTGTCTCGCGTTTCGCTTGTTTCAGTTGCGTGTTTATTACGCGTAAAAATTTACTTAAAAAAGCACAAAAGCAAAACTGGAGTGAAAATGTTATAAAATGAATATACTCAAGGACAATAAAAACACGTTTAAGGTGGGAATAATCGTATCATTTTATATTATTTCTTTTTTAACTATTTTCTTTATGTATTTGTATTCAAGATACATTACCAAAAATGGGCTACTCCAGTTACTCAGTTTATTATTTTTATGCACAATGATGTACGTTTATAAGTTTATGTTTATTTTGCATTTTTAAATCATGATGCAAAGGAGACCAACTAGATATTGCAGCTTCATGTTGTTATAGAAAAAAAACAAGTTTACTGACAGTTTATATTAAAGGTCCTTGTCTTAAATGTGTCAACGGAATCCAACAAATTAGACTTCGCATTCTATCTGCCATTATTATTTTTAGAATTTTTTTGTTTTCTTGCTTTTTACTAAATAATTTTTTTTAATATTTGTAAATGATGATTTTTTCGCAAGTGTTTTTTTTTTTTTGCCAACATTTGGTTTTTGCAGGTCATCTGTTTTTGTGCCATTGCATCCCAAAAAATACACTGTCTGGAGTGGATTATAGGCCGGTGGAAACTATGGCCCAATTGACAGGCGAGTTCTGTAAACAATTATTTTATTTCACATTCGGGGAGAGTCAATTGGCCGCCTAGATCATGCGATATGACGCTTTAAGAATAATTGTATGGGGCTATGTTAAGGCTCACTTCAATAGGGACCAGCGCACAACGGTTGACACACTGGAAGCCTATATTGAAGAATTTCTTCGTGAGTTACCGACCGATATGTTGGAGATAGAATGCAAAAATTGGACCCAGCGTTTGAACTAGTTGAGGCGTACCCGCGGTCTAGATTTACTTGAAATCATCTTTAAAAATTGAATTAATTATATCGTTCTTTTTATTCAAATAGACATTTCTAAATTGTATGTGTTTTTTACTAAATATCTGAAAGCTCTTAAAAAAATCACCCCTTATAGTGCTAAATATTGAACAGTGGCCTCTCAGTTTCACCAATTTTTTCTCAAAATGTTGTTGTTGTCCATGTTTTAGCCGGTCATGTTATAAACGTTTCACTTCGTTTGTTTCAAGCTTAAAGCAAAAGTAAAGTTTGCTGACTCTGTAACGAATTTCCTCGCAGAAAAAATAATAAAAAAAAAATAATATAGCCATTGGCCAAGTAAAATACGATTATAACACAGATAACACGGGTGAAAAAGAAATAAGATAAAAACCATACAAATAATAAAAAAAAGGGACACATTTCTTCTAAATAAATATTTTATTATTTGAATTTACATAAACATGTAATATATTTACATATATAGAATGAAATTGAAAACATGGCATTTATTATAATTTTTATTTGTTCTGGTTTACTTTTCTCTTACTTAAGTAAGAACAACTGTTAAGATTTTTACGTTTGAATTCCTTTTAAAACATCGCATCAACTGCCATTCAGAAACAATTGAAATGGGGGAAGTCAAATTACTTTTGAAATAAAATCAAAAGTACATAAGAAATATTCTTATAAACTGATACACGAAAAACATGTGCGACCTGAAAAATATATGTATTGAGCTCGAGATTTGTTTTAAGGTGAACATGAAATCCTTAAAGTATTTAAAGACATTTTTAGAATGATTACTAAAATAATTTTGCTAAAAAACGCAGCTCTCGTTTTATCGTAGCTTACGTTAAATTATAGCTTTCGATGGTAAGGTTGTTGAATGTCTTCCTCCAGGGAGTTTTTTACGCTACCAGTATCATTATAATGTGAAATGGGCCGCTATGCAAACATTAATATTTAAGCTCATTAACAACGGCTGGTTGCGATTGAATTCCATTTTTCCTTTCACAATTCACCACCGTCAGCATCGATAGGATAGACTGTAAACTTGGAAACATACTTTCTCCGATGGCACCGAAGCAGGGTTAAAGACCCGATCGTATGCTCTGTAGGAACATAGAATGAATGTGCTCGAAGACATTAGGCTAATGACAGAGTGCGCACTTCAAGTGAAGATATAATACAACGATACAACATGCTATAAACCACTCCTTGTGTTTTTCTTATGTGTTCGCTCAAAAGATATCAGAGTATAAGCTTGATAAGAGTTAATGTAAAAAAGCAGGTTGTATTACACTGTAGCACGTATTTGTTTATTTTTGTTTTTTTTTATTATGCTTTAAAAATTTTGTTCGTTTGTAAGTATGCATTTTGAATACGGTTTTTGGCATTTTAAAATTAAAATTTTGTGAAAAAATAATTTGAAAATAAAATGTAAATCGATACAGACAAATTAATTACGGATCTATTAACACGTCCTGTCTGATGTACTATTTATCTTCACAAAAAAAAACGCATTAAAAGTGTTGATTGACCCTTTTTCTGAATCCAGCCCAAAAAAGAGTGAATAGCTCCAACTATTATTGCTTCTAGCTTCTGACATCAGCCTTAGTCGATGGTGGGAGCAATAACTAGCAGAGGAGAATATAATCCGAACTCTTAAATGTATTTCTATTCAGCCACGCTAAAGCCGCAAAAAACTATGCTTTCAGAATTCAACTCTTTTACAAACAACATTTGAATATTCATAACATATATTGTGCTTGCTCGTTGTTTATTCAAATGCGTTCGCTATTTAAGTTTATACAAACCACCACAGACAGATGTTGTTATATTTATTTCAACAAACGAACACATAATTAAGGCGGCTGGTTTTCGATCGTTTCGCCGTGTACAACGAGATAAATTAACTCTAGTCCTTTTACCCAACTTTTATTATGTGGACGTATACCCAAGTACAGGTGTGGCCAGTAGTAATTATTCGCTTATTTCGTTATAACTTTTAAGCAAAAAAGTTTTTTGTTAATAAAATTTTGTTCTTCAATATAATAATATATTTAATATATTAAGAAGTCATTGAATTTTACAATGAAACAAAAGGAGGAGTGAATGTTATGGACCAACTACTTAGAGAATATACTTGCCAAAGACAGACTAAGCGTTGGTCATTATCTCTCTTTTTTAATATGATTGATTTGATGGCATTGGCAGCGTATATATACTCATATACTTCATATATACTATATATAGTATACTTCGTATACTTTGAAAATAATAAAAACATCCCATAAAGTAAGCTTAGAGGCAAATGTTATCTGACTTTTGGTGATCACTATGCATAAATCAGAAATCATAAAAAACTTGTTCTTATCTTCGAAGTAATTTCCATTTTTTTTTTTTTTTTTTTTTTTGATTTACATACATACATATGTGTTTAATTTAATAATCATATATGTTTCAATGTTTTGACATCCTTTAAATATGTTGCGTTAACACTGAGAACAATCATTAGCGCAAATAAAATTGTGTTTACTGTGATTATTTTTGTAATCAACGCAATGATTTGTTACTCAACTGTAGGCGCCACTATTTGTATTTGTATTTGACGTTAAACACTCATAAATATTTTATGAACTTCAATTTATGTGAATTTGTGTGTATTAAGGGCAAAACAAAGAAAATCTCTTTGCCACAAATAGACCATGAAAATTAGTGCCATTGGTTAAAAACAGCATGATTTTACTCAACAAAAAAAAAGAAAAAAAAAACAATACTAAATCCAAATTATATTTACATTAAAATAAACTGCTGAGTTAAGTGAAATATTACATGAAAAAATCAAAGCGACACATAATAGACCATCACTAACATCCTTATAGTATAGAAACCGAAAAAAAACATTATTTAAAAACAAATGAACTTAACGCGAAAACCAAGAAACAGTAAACAGAATTACTGACATTTTTTCCATGAAATTAATACTGCACGGAAGCATACTCACAACGAAAATAATAGTAAGATCAGAAAAATATCACAATGCCTTTTTTGTCTACGGCTATGTGTATTAAAGATGAGATGTGTGTCTATCTTTATATTGTTTTAAGACAACACTACCTCTTCAAAGCTTTTTGTTAGTCTGCAGAAACACCCAGAGTCTTTAGCGGGAATCGAACTCACAACCTCCACACTGATAGACTAGCGCGCTACCAATCCAGTGCCTCGATAGACCGATTGCCAATCTCTCACCGGGCACTAACTGTCATTGTAGTTTATGTCTCTACCTTGACGCAGTGCTGTCGGGGAAAATGGGGGCACCAGGGTTCCTGGAACCATAAGCTGGAAGAACAGGTGTGTGGAATACAGGGTCGTTCGAGGCCCAACCAGTGTACAAACGACTAGCGCCATAGGAACCAGTAGTCCCAGAGAGAACTGCTCCTCTTTGTGACTGATTGATGGTGAGGTCCCCTCCGGGGGTGCACGTGGAGGCTGTGGTTTGGATCAATGCATGATAAGATGGTGCACGGTTGGTAAAGTATGCTCTTGCACTCTCAACAGAAGGAGTTGGATGGTCTCTAACCCCAAAACAAATGGTTAGATTATGGATCCGGGCTTGCCATGTCCTATAAATTGGCGTACGTATTGAGCACTGTGCGATATTGTGCGATAATAGGACAATGGTATTTAGGTGGTGGTATTGTCGCTTCATTACGCTTATATTGTATAGTAAGTGGTATTCATATGACACAATGGGGATGCTGGTATACGCATTATTATTTCACCCGGTGGTAAGACCACCTACAGATAAGGGCCAACACGCCTAGGTGCTGACGTTAATCTTGTTGATGTGATTGTCAATACTTATGTTAATGTGTTTGTCGATTTCAGTATACATGCTGATGTATATGTCAATGTCTATCTCTATGCCAATGTCTATGACAACGTTTAATTTAATGTCTATATTTTGTTTATATCCTAACAAATATACTACGGAATATTTAGATTTAAAAAAACAAACAATTTAAAAGACCAAAAAAAATATCTACATCTTAACAAAATTAAAGGCAAAAAGACGGAATGAACAACTTAAGATTAAAAAATAATTATTATAATAATTCTTAAAAATTTATTTGAAAGTTTTTTTTTATCTTTTTCGAGTATAGCCGTTTATTTGTAAAACTCTTTACCGACGACAAATCGATTTAGTGCAAGCTGGGAAAACAACAACCTAAAATGAGTAAACAATACTTAGTGGGAGCTGTTGTATTGTACAAAGTAAAACAAAATAAGAAGCCTTTTTATAACCAGACACATGTACAAACATTCTGACATACTCCGAACATAAACATGTAAAACTTAACACAAAACAACGACACTTTGTTGATCCTTGTGTATGTTTTCATGAGTGTTTGAACTACAAATCGACCGAGTGACAGACTGTAAGAGTGAGTGACTGAATGACTTTTCTAAAAATCCCTTTGTATTATCGACACACACGATGGCCTTGAGCAAAATCAAACAATTGTCTGGCAGCCAAAAACAACTAGGGAATTATTGTCGACTTATTAGCTTAAATTTCCTCTGGTTTTTTTTTATATTCCTCTATTTCTGTTTTTATTTTTTGGGTGCAAATAAGATTATATTCTGTTGTTTGGTTAAGAACTAAATTGTTATTGTTTGATTGTATTGTATAGTATTTAGTTTTTGCTACAAATACTCATAAAATTATAATAAAAATACACTAACATTTAACACATACATACATGTTTAGAGCAGTGTTTAGCAATCAGAAAGTTTTTATTGCTATTGCTATTGCCATTGCTTAAAATGCACCATAATAAAATTTATTTCTTTCTTATATTTTCATAGGTAGCAGCAAAGATTGACAGCTACATAACACCTACTAGCAATAGATTTTTATTCAACTAAACAGCACTAGCTCACATAAGACACAATTAAAAATATTTAAAGCCTTACAAAAACCAATAAAAAACACTTGGTAATAGCCCTACGTAGAAGTGTTCATAACCGCACAAAAAAGTGCAAACAGCGGCATATTTAACCAATACCCGCAGCAACAAGCTCAACTGACTCAAATCATGCAAATTATATTTTGATGTATAATTTGCGTATAAATCAGTCAAGTGCAAGTCCGATTCTTTCAAAGAACATTATGATTATTGATTTATGTCTTTTATGGGGATTCTTTAATTTTAATTTTATGTCGTTATTATTTGTTTTTAAAAATTATAATTATATATATACGTCTTCTGCGGTTTGAACCTTTAACTTTTTAGGTAGATGTGGAGATTTTGATATAAAAAAATATCAAGATTATGATACTCTTGAATCATCAGTAGCATGTAAAAAAATTCCACAAACAAACATTAATTTATTGTTTTCAAACTTCTTTTGCCTTGTAGTGTTTTGTTTCAGGTGACTACATGCACTTCTTCATGCTAACGAGTGATTTTTTAAGAGCTTGAGAAATTTTTTTTTAAAAAAAACGCATAAAATTTGCAAAATCTCATCGGTTCTTTATTTGAAACGTTAGACTGGTCCATGACATTTACTTTTTGAAGATAATTTCATTTAAATGTTGACCGCGGCTGCGTCTTAGGTGGTCCATTCGGAAAGTCCAATTTTGGGCAACTTTTTCGAGCATTTCGGCCGGAATAGCCCGAATTTCTTCGGAAATGTTGTCTTCCAAAGCTGGAATAGTTGCTGGCTTATTTCTGTAGACTTTAGACTTGACGTAGCCCCACAAAAAATAGTCTAAAGGCGTCAAATCGCATGATCTTGGTGGCCAACTTACCGGTCCATTTCTTGAGATGAATTGTTCTCCGAAGTTTTCCCTCAAAATGGCCATAGAATCGCGAGCTGTGTGGCATGTAGCGCCATCTTGTTGAAACCACATGTCAACCAAGTTCAGTTGTTCCATTTTTGGCAACAAAAAGTTTGTTAGCATCGAACGATAGCGATCGCCATTCACCGTAACGTTGCGTCCAACAGCATCTTTGAAAAAATACGGTCCAATGATTCCACCAGCGTACAAACCACACCAAACAGTGCATTTTTCGGGATGCATGGGCAGTTCTTGAACGGCTTCTGGTTGCTCTTCACTCCAAATGCGGCAATTTTGCTTATTTACGTAGCCATTCAACCAGAAATGAGCCTCATCGCTGAACAAAATTTGTCACATTTGAACATTTCGAACCGAACACTGATTTTGGTAATAAAATTCAATGATTTGCAAGCGTTGCTCGTTAGTAAGTCTATTCATGATGAAATGTCAAAGCATACTGAGCATCTTTCTCTTTGGCACCATGTCTGAAATCTCACGTGATCTGTCAAATACTAATGCATGAAAATCCTAACCTCAAAAAAATCACCCATTATTATCAACTATAAAACGACTACTATCTTATGTTTGTTCTTCTAATGTTTCTAATGAAACTGTTCATATTTTGAGTTGCTGGTTTACAAGAGCTCTTAATTTCATTCTATATATATTTTGTACGGTAAACAATTTTTTACTACAATTTTTGTTTAATTTTTATTCACAATGAAAAGCAGTTTATTTACTTTGCTACTGCTTTTGAGAAGTGGTCGCTATGTAGGGTATACATATATTTATGCTCCTGCTAAAATACAATTAGCTTCTTGAACCCTGCTTAAAATTCTATTATGTTAAATAAATACATTCGCCATAACATACACACTGGTTCATTCAAGGCAACAAAATTTCAGTCATTAGGAAAATGTTTATAAGGAAATAAGGAACTTAACATTTATTCTGTTAACTGTATCAAACCACAAATATAGTTTCTTTTATGTTTTTTGGTTTTACTAATTTTACCAACTTATTTCCTTAAGTATGATTTTGACATTTTGTTCCGGAAAAGAAGAAAGCTTGATATGGGTTGTGTAATTTTAACATTATATAACATTACATATATTCATATGGCTATTAAGTATATTTGAAAATTAGTTACATTTTAGTATCGTTATTAGTATTTTGATTTAAAAAGAAAAAAATGCTTTTCCTTAAGGGACCGATTCAACTTGTCTGCTGAAAAGCAGTACTTAATGAGCAAACTAAAGTTGTAAAAAGTTGAGATATTATTTAGCTTAATTTTAGACATCAAGAAATTTGATTTATTATTCTTTTTACTTTCATTTTTCGGGTTGCATTGACAGTGCTTACAATGCCTCTGGCTGTTCTTTACAACAAATACGGCAATTTTTCTTGTTCACGTATCCATTCAAGTAGAAAAGAGCTTCGTCGCTGAAAACCATTTTTCGATAAAAAAAATAAGGCTCTTCATCCAACTTTGTCAGCGCCCATTTACCAAAAGTTAGCCGTAGTGATGGATCGTGTGGCTTCAATTCTTGCACCAGCTGTATAATAAAATTGTGCCACCCAAATATCCCATCACATAGCTCTAATTTTATATAATGAACAACTTGTAGATGTTTTAATTATAACTATTTTCTTGATAAGCAAGTTATTGTTACTATTGGATCATTAAATTGTTACTACAGCCATAAAATGCAACATGGTTGGTTTCAACTACATAATTTTTAAATCATAACCAAGGTATTATTAGTATATATGTATGTATATATTATTAGTAAACAAATTATGATAAGTTTACTCCTATGTAACCACAGTATGCCTAAAAAATAAGCAAATAATGATTAATTGTTTTTTTTTTATTTTTGTGTTCAAATGTTTATTAGAACTTTATTATAAGGATTTATGTTTCAAAAAAAAAAAACAATTTATTTTTTTTAAATTTATTTCATAAGCAAATAAGTTTTCATTAAGTCAAATTATATTTGATAATAATATTTTTAAGTTAGACAATAATATGATTCTAACACAACAATAATATTATCATTTTAATAATAATATGGTTTGACTAAAACCATATAATTAAATCATAAGGTGTTGCTCTTAGATTGTGGTTATCTTTGTGTACACGGAGATTATACTTGATAATAATATAATATATTTTTAATACATTATGATAATATTTTATTAAATTATGTTTGTATTTAAGAAAATTTTGATTGTTTTGACAGTCTTAATATCAGGGTCGACAGTACTATGGTCCTAACATAACACTATTGTCAAATGTTTACTAATAGTGTGGTTTAACTACAACCATATAACTTAATCATAATATATTGTTCTTAAGTTATGATTACCTCAACCATAATGTAGAAAATATGTATGTTAAGCTGGATTGGGATTAAGTTGAAAAGTCATAATATTCCACAAAATTATTTTTTACGGTAGAAACTATCACGTTGCAATATCTATATCTATATACATATGTATATGATATTTTTAATAAACACATACACTTTTCTAAAATAAATTTGCATCATTTAAATAAAATCCTGTAGATGATTTACCTTTACCATATAATTTTTTAACGTATAAAACCAGATTTATTTTCGTTTATACAAACGTCTTAAATAATATACTGAATGTCTGCAGGAAAAATGAAGAATCAAGACAATTTGACGTCAACAACAGCAACATACATGTACTTCAAACAAAATCTCAATTTATTTAAAAACAATATTTTTCAATATCTACGCAAAAGTAATTTCTTATGACTTAATACGAAGAAACACATACACTGTGATATACATGCATACAAATGTGCTTTACCACTATGAATAACGTATTTACGCATATATAATCATGGCTCATAATGTCAAAAAAGTGGAATGAACGAATCAAAAAATCTTAAGAATATAATTTATATATCAAGTAATAAGGTAAGAACTAAACTTAAGTAAACTATTTTATTATTAAATTTTTTTTTTAATTTTATATCCTTCTGCTTCCTCCTCTTTCGACCCTTCTATTATGTAAAAAATGTTATTTCCCCACAACCACTCAAAAAAATATCCGGGCAAGAGGAAATGTTAAAAACATTCACAATAAAAAAAGGAAATAATAAATAGAGCCATTGATTTAACGCAAAATGACTTAATTATGATTAAAATAAAGAGTAAAATTGAAAACCAAACAGTGAATATTAGTTAAAGTAAACAATGTCAGTAGTTTGCGGTTGGTGTAGAATATGCGTTTGTGTGAGTAATTTTTTTGGTAATTCAAATACACATATATCAGAAACATACTCATGCAATACGCATATTATGTGTGTAAATATCAAATAAAGATTATATTTATATATTTAAATTATTTACTTTTTTAACGCTTTCACGAATTTTGACAAACAGGATATTGAAATTAGTTAGAAAATTATTTACTTCAGGTAAGAGACATTTAAAAATTAATTTGAACTAAAATAAAGAAAAGTGCTTTATTTGTCCGTACCGAATCTTATATACGCTTCACTACGGTGATTACCATTTTATAGCATTCTCCCCCTCTATATAACCAGTTCATACATTAATTAGTCCTACAATGTTTAGATCAAAGCAAATAAAAGATTAAAACTTAAAAAAAAACGAACACTATATTAACACATCCCCGCTTCCTCTTTGGTCTTTTATGTGTGACCATAATCGAAGCAAAAAAGGCATAAAAACCAGAAGAAAACGAATCCTCTGGTCACCCCACGCCCAGCTTCTGTTGCTCCGCGCTGAAATCATTGTCAATAATGCATCGTCACATGTGCCAAGTGCCAGTGGCACAAATTTACAAATCAAATTTTCCCACCTGCACATTTTCGTCCTGTTTTCAGAAATGGCTCGACGATTAGAGATTTAAAGCGAAATATACGCCTATTGGGACCTTCAAAAAAACTTTAATTAGGTAGAATAAAATTTAAGAATAAAATGTTTTTCTACCAAAATATATTTTATTATAAGAGCCAAGAACTTTTGAAGTTGCCCTCGTACATCTGTCGCTGAACTGCTGGCTTTATTTATGAATATTAAATGTATGAGGTTCATAATAGTATACTGTTTGAAACTCACAACATTCACTTCATTTTCCATAAATTAATAGCTTGTGTTTGTTTTTTATATATTTTTTTTTATTTGCCCCATTAAAGTATCTAATTCCACTTTATACCCGCCAGGAAGTAAATGAAACAAATATTCAAATAACAATTAGTACAAATTCTCAAAGACTGCTTTCTACCTTGATTTATTCCATATTTGTTTGTTAACAATTTTAATTTATACAGTTTGAAAATTTAATTTCTTTTTGGTATTTTGATATTTTATAAGCGATAATATTTGCACATTTGAACTAAACAATGCGAGAGAAACAATGTTGGCAAAACAAAAGCTAAAACGAGTAATAAAAGTTAAAGGAAAAAAAGTCTGATTAAATTGTCAACAATTTATCATAAACTTTGAAATAAATTTTTATAGAATAACAAAAAGCTGTATTAATTTCCATTCTGTGATTTCAAATTAAATCACTTCTTGTTATGGGTAGAGGCGTAGCAATGTTCTAATTATTTTTAAATATAAATACATCTCGTACATATGAAAACTGCTGTAATGGAGGTTTGTTAAGCAAACCTCCTCAGCAATCGATATTGTAGTTATTTGAAAATATATTAAATTGTTTGTATAGTATTCTTTCTTTAAAAATATGCATGACAGCAGCCATAGAGACATTCGAGGGCAGTTTGGTAATTCCATGACTTTTGGATTAGCAGCGTGCCGATTAAACCATATTTTTAAGAAAAAACCAATCTCGAAACCAAGCTAGTGCATGATATGAATTTCGGGGATTCTGCAGAATCAATTTTAATGGTTAAAAAGTAGTTTAATAAATTTCATTGTGACTGTATCATAAAAAATGACAATAAAAATAGATAAAAACCTATTAATGGCGTACATAACATTTTGTTTTGTTTAGATAAGAAATACCCGTCCGCACGATGGGTGCCGAAATCGAGACTATGTCACGGTGCACACGTGTGCAGTCATTATGGGACTGCTAGCGCATCCATCATACTTTCCAGATTTAGCCTATTTCCTGGTTCCAAATTTAAAAAAAAATTTTTGTGTAATAATAAGTGTGGATCAAATGCCTCTTTCTAAGTCCTTGAGAAAACTTATTATTTGGAGGGATTAAAAAATTAAGAAAATGCAGGAGCAAATTTGTAGAGCTTAAAGCAGACAAGGCTTGGTTCTTTCTCTACACTATTTTTTTATTTTTCTAAATGACCTCCAAATGATGTAAAATTTTCAACCCTATCTATTCTTTTCCAGATGACAGCATTTGTCATACAAATTCATTTAATAATAGGCCGAATCAGTTGGAGATTGAAGCCAAAAGGCAAAATGAAAAACATGAATGACAACTTTAGTTTTAATCAAAAAGTCAAGAATTATTCAATCGCCCTCGTATCTAAATGAATTCAACATCTGTTTGTATTTGGATTCCTTTCATTCTTCGTTTCTATATAAGAGGCTTTCTAGAAAACCATAGATATTTTGATGAGTACTTTCTTGACACATTTTTCATGTTAATAAATGAAAATTTTTTTAACTATTTATCTCATATAAGCGCGGATTGTATTGATTGATGGTTAGATTTTTATATATTCTGTATGTAAATCGAAGCCTAAAAAGACTGCTAATTGAGCATAAAACGATAACAAAGCCGTAATTTTTAATTGTTTCTGGTGCAGTTAGCAATCGAAATGGAATACAATACAGAATTTTTAGAATTTTTATTTGTTTCTCCATCTGTGTGCACATCACGTCAAATTACTGGATGAATTTGAGTAAAATTTTGTGAGGAGGTAACATATATGTGATACTTTTTTCCTCAAAACTATCTATTTTCCAAGAGTAAATAGAGAAAAAGTTTCACTACTAAGCATTGTAACGATTTATATGTACAGCAAACTCAAAAAATTTTTTCTTTTTACAAGTGGGGTATTTTAAACACTATCTACAGACCTTAAAAATAATATTAGAATTTTATTCAATTTTAAAATCTTATTCAGGGATGGGTAACTCTATATAAAAAAAAAACTGAAGCACTTAAAATTTAGTATGGTATACTTTCAAGGTAAAATCGAACAAAATATTTTCAAGTATAAAACTATAGGAACCCAATATTTAAAAGTGAAAAATAATTGAACGATAATCTTCATTATTACTGGGAGTACAAAGTCTAAGAAAATGCCTCTATTTATGCTCTGTTTGGGTTTAGAATTATTGCTAAATCCATCTTATTCTCCAAATATTTGAACTGATGAATTTTTCCTCTTTTAAAATTTAAAGACATGTTTTGGCGGAAAATAAGACTTTTTCTTGTTTAATCTCTGCAAAGGAATTAAAAAGTTAGAGGATCGCTGGATGAAATATATCCAGCTAAAAAGGAGTTTTTTTAAAAAGCAACCAATGTGTAAACACTTACCAATTGATTTGTATAATTAATATAAAAATCTCATCATTAATTATGCGTAATTTTTTGGAGTGCAATCGGGTTTTATATTGTTATATTGTAATCTACTATTTACTCGATTTTAATTAATTCTGTTTATCTTTCGTGTCACAAGCAAACACCACGTGTACGCCACCTGTATGCTTTCATAATCCGCAACAGTAGCTTGTATTTCTGTTCCATAACATTTTTTTTTTTATTTAAAAATTTTTATTACGATAAGTGTGAGAGTGTGTGTGTGTATTTGCAAATTTTAAAGCATTATAGCAACGACATACAAAGCATATCAGTTCTTGTTGAAGTAGTCATCGGGTACCTTAAATCATTGATGACTAAAAGGGGTCGAAAATGAAGCCATAAATTAAGTGATCTGCTTCGATTGCCTCGCTGCCGAAGGTAATTGGAGGCTAACAGTTATTCTGATTTCGAATACGAATTGCCAAATACCTGCTTGCTACGCACCCGTGTTGTATGTTATTGTAAAAGATTTCTATGATTTTCGATTCGATTTATGATTTGAACTTCCAAATTTTCGTACAACTATGACAAACAATTATAAGTTAATGTAGGCGAGAGTGTATGCGATGTTTAGCATACATGCAAAAAAATATAAATAATTAAATAAATCTATACATATAATAAAATAGTAACTCATTTCCGTCTGTCTGTCTGTCTGTCTGTCTGTCTGTCTGTCTGTCTGTCTGCTTTTCATTTGTGTTCGCATCACGTAAAAAAACTGGATGAATTTTAACAAAATTTTATGTGGAGGTACCTTAGAAATATTCGGTTTAAAACTGGGATATTTTAAAAACTATTGAGCAACATATGGCGCCAATTGAATAAAATTTATATTTGATTCGCATTTTTACTTTGTGGAATTTCATTGCTGTCTTACAATTGGTGTAGAATACTTTCAAAGCAAAATCGAGCAAAATATTATTAGGACGCCCACGACGTGGCGGACACAGCTAGTAAATAAATAAAAAAATAAAAAATTAACAAACAGTTTTTTCTTGACTTGGCTTTGTTAACTGCCATCCTTTAGTTTGTTGTTCATGTGTTTTGTCGTTTTAAATAATAATCAATTTTAAACTGTTTTTTGTTGATCAATAGAACAAAGAATTTGAGTAAACTGTCAATTTTACACATATTATTTTTTTATTTTTCTTATTTTGCTTTTAATGTACAAACATACATACGTATGTATGTATATAGTACACATGTATGTATGTATATGTATATTTTGTTTTTGTTCGGCTGTCGGGTGTGATGCATGATTTTTGGTGTTATTAATGCTTCAGCTATTTCAGATGTTGTTGTCTGTTGTTGCTGCCATTACATTTGATTTATTGTGTTTCTTGACTTTTTGATATGTTTTTACCATAATTTTAGCTGACAATATCCATATGTAAAATGACGAACAAAATTAAAATTTATTAATGGCAGTGGTCGGAATTTAAGAGAACTAGAGCATTTAAGGCTGTATACATCGAACTATTCAAAATAGCGTTAAAGTTATTATGTGCATTTTTGTGTTTTTTTAATAACAAAAATTCTGGTCATGGCATACCCCTTGGTTTGCAGAGGAGTCCATGTAAACCTCCTGCCGAATTTTGGGTCATGTTACAATGCAACTCCATACTAAGCTTTTGCTCTTCCCAAAGGCCGCACATTTTCCAGACTGAAAAAAGCCGTCAAGTTTTTCTTAAAAGAAATTTTTCTTCTATTAAGTTTTTAATATGCAATAGCTATTACGTCTATATTTTTTTTTTATATAAAAAGAGATGTATTGTATTAAATCTTTTGTAGTCAACCTATTTCTGTCTTATAACTGACTAACCTAAATAAAAGCGCAAGGCGTAATGCTGTCTAGCACATAATTTTAAACAAACCTAAATAATAGCGCAACCCTCTGTAATGAACAGTAATGTTAACTTAGTTTGTTTAATAAAATCTAATAAACTTAAACACAGAATAGAGATAAAATCACTAGATAAAGCAGAAAGAGGCTAAAAAGTCACCACTCTTCCACAAAAAAGCAATAACAGTTTGTTTGCATCTAACTTCACTACTTAACGCTCTGTCAAAATTGGATTTTCTAATTCCTAAAAATGGTTTTACACGACGTGTGTTTGTCATATGACTTGTTAGTTTGATAACCCAGTTTGTAATTTCATGTGTTTGTCAAAATAGACATTTTACATACGGTTTATAATTTTTGCTTTCAAACGTACATGTGTAATTACATCTGACATAACCTACAATATTGTATTGCCAACCACAGCTGATGCAAAGATGGAAACGTAGTGCTTTTGTCACGCTTTTAGTGCTTTTGGTACCACAAAAAACCTAAAATAGCAAAATATCAAGTTGGCATTACAGGATGTCAGATGCTTTGTCACATCAAAATAGAACACGTTCTAAATGAAAAATGTCATATGTATTGTATACATGGAAAACACACATGTTATGTTTCAAAAGGTTTCCATGATGTGTTTAGAATTTACATATGGAAAAGTGATAAGTCATATGACAAATACACGCCGTGTAAAAGCACTTTAAGCGTGGACGCCGAGCTATTTAGGTTTGCTTCATGCATTTTGCATGTACATGTGAATTTTTGACAGTAAGTTTGTGCTCAACGAGCTTGTGTAAGTTTGATTGTATGTCATTTGTGTTGTAATAAAACCCTAGCCAGTGGGCAATATCTTAACACTAAATTTAGAATGTCATACAAGTCAGGTAGACTAATGTACATATATGTATGTCACACCAAAATCTCCAATAATTTAAGAACGTGTATATCAAAGAAAGAAAAAAATCTTATTGATAGAAAAATGACAAGAAATTTGTGGCGAATTATTATCATGAGATGTAAAGATTGTGTTTCCTTTCTGTTAACGTATTTTTTTCTTTCGTAATTTATTTATTTTTTTTATTGTCAAAAGCAATAAATATAAAGAATTCCCGATAGAATTAGAATTTTTAGAGAACAAGTAAGAAGTATACATTTCTAAGTGTGTGCCTGACTTATGATTTGATTACAAATAACGGAAATGTGTGTGTGTGTGCAATTTATTAGGAGAGAAAAGTGATATTTGAAAAATAATATTCAGGATCTTTATTTCCTCTCCATTTATATGCATTTACATAACAGAATTAATGGGTTTTATTGTTTATAGGCATTTTTTTAATATAATCTGTAAAAATAAACGTACAATTTTCTTTTGTTGATTCTGCCCTTTCTTAAGCCAAATACAATTTGATTTTTTTCTTTCTTTTAATTCAATTTGTCATTGCATAAAAACTTCTTAAGTAAACTTATGACGGCATTTTACATTTAATTTTGTAATGTTGCCAACAGTTCGTTTTGAATGGTTAATTTGATATGTAGGTCGTGTCATATAAATGTATTTTTCGCTGTAACTATCAGATGGAGAAGAGCAATTGAAGTTCTTTTGTTCCATTTCTTATCGCTTCTGAGCCTATGAGGGGTACTTGGGCAACGGGTTACCTATTGGAAATCTTCAGATAGACGATAATAATTCTTCACTTTATTTGCCCACTATTCCAATCCAGCCTGTGCTTCGCTAAACTATGTATAATAATTAGGTTTGTGGTGAAAAATTTCTTGGATCTACATATTATAGTTCTCCAACTAATTAAAAAAGTGGGCGTGGTAAATTTTTCTTTCCGTAAGAACCTAGGTTGGCTTATGATGAAGATTTAGAAAAGAAAATTGGCCAAATCGGTTAAGCCGTTCTTAAGTGATGCAATTACCAGTATACGACATTTGATTTTATTTATACAGATTTTTTGCAGGGGCCATTCGGTATGTTCTGCTACTGGTAATTGACGACTATATTACTTTCATTGAGTGTTGCGCTGCCACTAGCATTTTACTATGGACTGTAGTAATTTCAGACTGACGACTGTTAAAACTCAACATTCTTTCCCACCACATAGTCTAAGGTAATTGCAGACATATTCGTAAGGTTAAGATCTCCACAGCATCTACATTCAATATGTGTCTGCCAGTGGTCCAAAGCTCTTACGTTAGCCAGTCTGCTGGACATCCACATAAAATATTATATGCCGTCTTAGCGTTTTTTCCAGGCACAGTCTGCAGGTGCAGTCTTACCTCGTTTTTAACTTGACACGATAATACTTGAAGTCACCAAGTATTTGATGGGAATAGAACCCAAAACCCCAGACTTATAGACTATGGTGATTAGCTCATAGAGCAATCTTTCGCCTAGCCATCTAATCCTGCTGCTTTTTAATAGCAAGCAGTAAGAAATAATGTGTTTGGGCTACAGAAATCGTCTACATTATTAACCCATCTACTGTTGTTGTCCTATTGTCCTAATATTTGATCACACCTGAAATGATATTTTATAATTTTGCTATACAAACCCAGAAGCTATGTTCTTTAACGTTAGAGGTCCTACTAATAATTAAAATTTTGTTATATTTTAGTGAAAAATCAGTTGCTTTACGCTCTCCCAATCAATCCGCTACGAGCCCTACCTTAGAAGTTTATCGACTGTTTCTGTAATTGTGTGTCAGCAGATCGAGAGCCTTCTGCACTTCGTAACGTTTCGCTTGGGTTTTGACGTACAGAGTGCCCTCTCTCCTTCCAGTTTGTGCTTAGAAACAAATTTCCAACTAATCACACCTGTTCGGAATTACTACCTGAGTGTATCCTGCCAAAATCAACCTCAGTAACCATAGATAGATTAAATATAAAAACCTTAAGAACAAAATTCACTCTGCGACATCATTATTGCTGTTGACTAAGCTATTGCGATTTTTA
Organism: Phasia obesa; assembly: GCA_949628195.1. Taxonomy (NCBI): domain Eukaryota; kingdom Metazoa; phylum Arthropoda; class Insecta; order Diptera; family Tachinidae; genus Phasia; species Phasia obesa. The sequence goes on along the minus strand of OX451215.1, from coordinate 211,270,405 downwards.
TAGTAATCTTTTATTTCTGAGTGTAATTTTATGCCATTATTAACTCGAGTATTTTGTTATTTCAATGCTTATAAAATATTGATAGCTGCAAATGGTAAATAAATTGTATTACCATTTTACTACTTTCATCATGTCAATCAATCTCTTTTTTATTTTATTCCAAATCATAACTGTATGTTTATGTGGTTTGTGGTATAAAGCGCGTGTGTGTATTGCTACTTAGAAATAAATAATGATAGACATTTCGAAGAAAAGAATTGTATTTTACTCACATCTACCTAAAACCAAATAAATAATTATTCGCCAACTATTTCTAATATTTTCTGAAAAATTTACTGTTTTCACGTGCTTTGTGATTTGCTTAAGTGTTGTCGCTGATAAAAAAATCAAAAATACAAATAAAATATTTTGGAACAAATATTTTAAATGATGAAATAAAATTTAATATAAAAGTTAAAATTCTCAATTTTTTTATTTGCTTTAAAGAAGAATAATACATTACACTGCATTTACACATGAAGTCATGGAAGTACTGTATAGGTATCTATTATAAGTAAAAATGTTAAATGTTGCCTGAAAGTACATTTTTAAAATGTTAATGATACAATAAACAATGTCGTTCTGGAATTAAAAAAATTAGAAAGAAAATGTAAAATATATTAAAAATAACAGAATAAGAATATCAAGATATTGGCCCCTTCTATCCAAAATTTAATAATTTTGCATATATAACATGTTACGGGAATTTCCCGAGAGCCAACTTTTCACCAGATTCTTAACATGAAATACAAAGTCCAAATATTTAGAGTTTATGACACATCATATGTATGTCACTGTTTAAATTCATAGATTTACATATATAAAGATAATTAATTAATTAAAAGTATATAAATGAATGTGAGATTAATTGATTAATCTACTTCTTTAGTGTGAAAATAAAAGCGCGACAAGTATTAATTTCTAAAGTTAAACTTCAGATAAACAAATTAATTTAATTGTTTAAGACTGTGACTACGCTTGTATAACTATTAATCCAAAACGACCAATTAATATGGGCTTTTTTAGGCTTGGGATATTTTTCTTTTGTCTCTTGTAAGCAATCTAATCGATAACTTAATCTATTACATAAAAATAATCGACAGTGGCGGTAACATAACAGTTAAAATTATGTTTTTGTAGTTTCTGTCGTAACGTGAACACACATTTTTAAAAATTTAGGCCTCATGTTGTCATAAATAACCAACCTAACAGTATTTATAAATAAATCAGTCAAGTGCGAGTTAGACTCACACACGTAGGGTTCCGTACATAATTTAAATTACTGCAAATGTTAAGTGGTTGCCTCCTATAGCTTAAGAAATAAATACATAAAGGCAAATAACACGTCACATTCGGAACACCCTATAGTGTTAGTATTTGTTGCTATAGTGGCCACAGTTTCACAGAAGGTGTAAATTTTAAGAGTCTACCTATTATGGTTCAAAACTTAGGCTTTATGCATGCAAATGACACCACTATAGGAGCACCCTTTAGTTTTTAGGTTTATTTTTTTAGACTTGTTTATAAAGCGAACTAAGTTTTAATTACTTTTTGTAAATTTTTAGTGTATGCCTCGTACAGTTCAAGAAATAAACACATATTCGTGAATAACACCTCTCTATCGGAACACCCTATAAGTTTTAGTATTTGTTGTTATAGCGGCCACCGCTATACACCTTCTGTGAAAATTTCAAGAGTGTACCTATTATGGTTCAAAACTTAGGCCTTATACATGCAAATCACACCACTATCGGAACACCCTTTAATTTTTAGTTTTATTTTTTTAGACCCGTTTATCAAGCGAACTAAGTTTTAATTATAGTATGAAAATGTTTAGTGTATTCCCCCTACAGTTCAAGAAATAAACACATATTCGTGAATAACACCTCTCTATCGAAACACTCTATACATTTGAATATTTGTTGCTATAGCGGCAACAGCTATACATCATCTGTGAAAATTTCAAGGGTCTATCTATTACGGTTCCAGAGATAAAAGGCGCTGACAGACGGACAGACGGACAGACGGACAGACATTGTAGCGAAAACAATAGGGTTACGTTTTTACACTTTGTGTACGGAACCCTAAAAACAAAAAGTAAGAAAATAAATTTGTTGCTACTTATGTTAATTAAAAATAAAATTACTAAACATTTTTAGTTTTTAAAATATTTATTTGACAAACAGTATATTTAATTAGAGTTGTTAATATGTATCAGACAAATTTTTCAATTGCTTTTATCTTTAGAGATTTATATTCATTTTAGGGAGAGATTCATATTTATACCAAATAATTTTTTGAGATTAAATAAGTTATCAGTATTACTTTGAATGTTTGAATTAAATTTTTATCCATAATTTTTTTTTTTTTTTTTGTATCCATGCTATAGTAAACCAGTCAGGCATGATTTTTCACATATCTTTCTTTTTATTAATATGTGCTTATTCTTTGTTTATTACTGCTTCTTATATTTTTATTTTTTGCAGCAAATTATTCCACAATAATCCATCAAATTAGTCAGGAAGCCATTAAAATTCAATTTAAATGCAAATGTTGATTTTATTTTTTTATATGGCAGTGAATTTTTCACATAATTACTTGTTCTTTCACAGATACATAACTATTAACATGTATAAATAATGACAAACAAATACAAATACTTACTGATATAAAGTGTTTTTTAATTAAAATAATACCAAACCGAGTCGGAATGGTATTTTAATTGTTATTTTATTTGTCAAAAATAGCATATTCATTTAGAATAAAAAGTATTAAAAATGTATAATAAATATCACAGATATTCTTTAAAACTCTCTTTAACAAGAGTTTGTATTCATATCCTGATAAATTAAAAGACACGTTACCAGAATACTTTAGATTAAAAGATTTATGATACGTTTACTTACACCTGCTTCTGAGAACATAACATCCCAAAAGGAGGACTATTTAAAAATAAAATTGCCATAATTTTTTTTTCATAAAGATCTGTAATATTTCCTCAGTATAATTTTGTTTTGAGAGCCGCTTCTTTAATAGTCGCACGCTTTTAGTTTTTTACAACTTTGCATTTAGTATTATTATTATTATTGTTATTACTAATTACACAGTCCAACTCGAAAAAAATTACGGGGTTCCGAAGATTGATTCTGGTAGAGGAAACCAACCAAAATATAAGTGTGTCGGCGTTTGAAAGGATCACATCGGAATTTTATTTTGAAGACGGTTGAAGTTTCCCAGCTCTGGTCTGATCATGCAGCATATCGGTTTATAGCACTATGTTTTCTTTACATCTGGATTGTAGGGTACGTTCAGGGCACTTATTTATTATCATTCCTTTATATTATTGATGCTAAAAACATTTGCCATTTTGCATTTACACTCGTTATTATTATGCAAATGCGTTAAAAGATGCTATAAATTTAAACAGGAAACCGGAAATAAAATATTAATATTTCATTAATTATTTTTCCTACAATTGAGGTAAATTGAATTTGTATTTCTATTATCATAAAAGTTTGTAGCAGCACACAAAAAAAAAAAACGAGAAAGATAAAATAAAAGTTTGCATAAAACATGAATTAAAAATGCCTTTCAGGACATTCAATATGATGGAAATTTTTTCTTGAATAGAAAAAATAACTAGGATCTTTTATACACGTATTAATTTCTTAATGATAAGGAGACTATTATAAGTAATTTTAAATTTAAAATAAAAATCTAAAATATAAAATGAAAAAATATTTTCATTATTTTTAAAATTTGAAAGATTAGTTAAAAAAATTTAAATTTGCCTAAAGTAAATAATACAGTTTAGTTGAAATAAAACTGGATATTTTTTGAATAATATATAAAACTGATGCCTACTGCACATTATAATTCGTGCATACCTAAACAATATTATTATGCTTAGACACAACTGTGCATTTTTCTTAAGTTGCTCACTCAAGCGTGGTATCAACACATCCTTAATAAACAGTTTACTAAGTATTGTTAGTGTAGTTGGAAAGTTAACCGTGACTTAACTTTTCATTCTGTTTTTAAGGGTCAATAAGTTATATATTCGTTGCAAAAGTAATTAAATTTTTTTTATAAGTAAAATTATATTTAAAATTGATTATGTGTAATATTTGAGGTATATTTTTCCAATACTAAACGCAGAAATAAGATCAAGAAACATATTATGTTCTGTGTTACAATAACAATAATAGTTGAAATGAAGAAATTATAGTTCTGTTAAACAGTATTTCGGTGTCGATAAAGCAGTTATGTTATATAGATAATGATTTGTTATATACATAATAATTCCTAATAATTAATTAGTAGTTATTAGGTGAAATGATAATAGATATGGTTATAACAAAACTATATTTTTTTCAAAAATAATATTGTTTTAAAATACAATCATATAATTTAATCCTAGATTATTGCTAACGCAATTTTTTCTTCATGTGTAAAACTTGTATTATATTGTTTTAAATTCATTTACAGTTTTTGTTCTTAATATTTCAAAACTTTATTGCAAATCCTATTTGGTCTACTTAATTATTATATCTTCTCACTACCCTGAAGGAAATTTGGGGCAATTGCCCTCATGTAACCACTTTTGTCAACTATTATGGTGACTCTTTAGCGACATTGTCAACAAATCGTCTACATTTTTATATTTGAAAAAAAAATGTGTTTAATTTAAATATTAAAAAAATCAATATAAATAGTGTTTCAAATCATCAAAACGGCATAACACCTTACTGGACATTCTGGCAGAGTATAAAGTTTTGCTAGGTAGCATTGTTAAGTAAAATATGGTTGCTACAAACCTTATTTTTCCCAAGTAGGAGTGAGTAAAAATTAAAAGAACTGGACGCTATTTTAGCCATTAGAAAAAAAAGCGATTGCGTGATTATCCATATGTGTTTAAAGTTTTAATAGGTAAGCAGTTTGTTGTTTGTTTTAAGTTTTGTAATATTTTTTTTTCATAATATTTAGATGTTATTTCTACTTTTAGTGAATTTTTGGATAAAACGCTTCGAGCAGCATTTCAGCGGCAAAAAAGGAAACTTTTTAAACAAATAGGTCGAGACAAAGCAAAATCAAACGGAAAACAAATGGATGAAGACACTTCAAACAAAGATTAATTTTTAACATTTTTTTAACTGAAATTATTTATAATCATACTCTTAACAATTTTATTGAATTGTTCGTAATAATTAATTTTAACTTTTTTAACTTAAATTTTTTATAATCATAGTCTTGAATTGTTCATATTAACATACGAAAAATTTAAATTTTAGATTTTATGTTAAAAAACTGTTATGAATTAGTACTTTTTAGTCATTTATTTATTTTTTAATAAACCCCCAAAAGTTAAGAAAATATGCATTTTCATTGTCCAATCTATTTCAGAAAAGTACCAAAAGTGTAGACTAGAATTACTAAGATGTACTAGTGAATCACTAGTTCCAATGTCTACATATGGTCCCATAAGAACTACCTAGTCAATAGTACCAATGTCAGTAGTGGATTTTCAATGACATGCACATGTTAAATGTCTATAGTAAATAGCATTGTCTGTGGTATAATGACACTAGTACTTGTGACTGTGTCAATAGTAAGTCAGTACAGATTCACTATTGACATTTCCTGCAGGGTACATACTTTGCTGTTTGTGTTAAAACGTATAAATGTGTGTGTATGTGTGTGTGTTTGAATCAGGGCAGCCAAAAGTACCGATTTTTCGGCATTTTGCCGATTTTTACACTAAAAAATCACAAAATGCCGATTGCCGTTTTTTGGTAAAAAAATTCAGATTTTTTCAAATCAATTCATTTGGGAATTCATGCTAAAAATGTAATATTAAAATCTGAAATTTACAATATTATTAATAACTGCGTATTTTTTTTATAGAAATGCTCCCGGAAATGGCTTGATTTTAAAACAAACCTTAAATGAATAACAAAATTTTAATTTAATTTAAAACGAATTGCTGAAATAAAGCGAGATTCCACAAAAGCTCTTCCAATTTAAACAGAATTTGTGAAACAAATTATAATTCTGCCACATCTGTGCGCAAATGTGGATAGAATGTCGAAAATTTCTATATCCCTTAGAAACTGAAACTTTGAATGGAATATTGTCTAAAGATTATTTAAAACTTAATAAATCTATTATAATATTAAATACGATTTAGCAAACAGTTAAAATTCTGAAATGTATTTCTTACTATATACGAAACATATATGTGACGCAAGCTGACGAAAGAGACCTTATCTTACCAGGGTAAAATTTTCAGTACCGGACAAAATAATATTTTATGTTTCTTTGCACCAAATGATATTTTGAGATCAACTACAAAATAGATTTTATTTCATATTTAACATATTTAATTAGGCTGTCTTAACAACTAATTTACTTATCCAACTTTAACCTCTACTATATCAAAACTGTACTTCTGAACTGAAAACTTCAAAACAACATAACTTCGTTATTTTCTCAGATTTGTGCCTGATTTTATGCGTTCTGTTCAGAATTTTGTACCTTATCGAAAAACATCGATAACTTAATTTTGACACCTAGTAAGATAAGGTCCCTTTCGTCAGCTGGCGTCATATATTTAACTTGTAAAATTAACTTGAATTATTTTATCATCTATCTTTTCATTTTTATATTTGTATGTATGTTTATAAAATCCATAAAACTATAAGAATTTGTTATTTCCTTAGTTCTTTTATTAAAAAAAATCAAATAAAATCTCAACAAGTACTTAAATTTATTTATGCCGATTTTCAAAACTGAAGTGCCGCAAATGCCGATTTTGTTCCCAAAAACTGCAGACTTTTCATCAAAATCTTCTGGCAGCCCTGGTTTGAGTGTATATAGTGGAGCTTATCTCTACTCAGCTCATTCGAATGCTAAAAAAGAATTCCCAAAAAATGTTTCATTTCATTTATTATTTAATTTTATAAAAAAAAACTTTTTTTAGTTTTGTTTAAAATTTTTGTTGCTTTTTCATTGTGTGTGTGTCAGGATAAAAATTATGGTTTCAAAGGTATTTAGTTCTTCAGTTGAAATTGCAAATTATTATTATTTTGCTTAGTAATGTGCTGGTAATTATTTAGGGAAACTGAATGTTTTACAGGGCGTAAAAGAGTTTTAAAAAAATGTATTACAAACGCTTTTATAAAACAAAAAAAAAATAATTTAGATATAAGAAGAGCTCGTTTATAAATTTTTTTTAAATAAAATTTAAGATAAAGAAATTTTAAATAGTTTCAGAATAAACCGACTTAACATATAGATAGAGTCGACACAAATTAAATTTTTGGAAAGTAATAAGTCCATATAAATAACGAAAAATTTAGGAAAGGAAAACGTAGTGACTGTTGTTAATCTTATTTACAATTCTAGGGGTATTAGCTTTTTTATAAAAAAAAACCTCTAAAATATTAGAATATGCAGGATTTCATCAGATTTCATTTTATAGTTATTTAATTGCATTTTCATCAGATCAAACAATTTGATAATAAGAGGACGTGACTTTATATATAAAAATTATATCTAGCATTTCTGTAAGCAATTCTTAGCAACTGCAGCTTATTTAAAAATTTTAGTGTTGGGCAAACGCCATTATTAATAATTAAAACTAATTGACTTGCAAGACTTGCACTTTAAGCAAATGTTTCACAACAATAAAATCGAAATTAAAATTCAATATTGAAATTTGGGTCCATGATTTTAAGTTAAGATAGAGGATTAATTAAAACAGTTTACTGAAGAAAAATAATGTTATTAACAGAAGGCAAAAGTTTTTCCATTGGACAGTGATTTATTCGTTGTACTCTTTTACCATTTAATAATAAAACCTAACCCAACCATAGTAGCAGTTCCTTTAAATTGATTTACAATTGATAAGATTTTCAGGCGTGAAGGTATAGTGGGAGATATCCTAAATAAAGGTATATCATGCTCAAAAGGATTCAATGTGATTTTTTAGAATTAACTGAAAAGAAATGTAAAAATAATTTACAGTTTACAGTTTGGCATATATGTGTAGTAGTTATCCCTATTTAAATATTGCGAATGCTTATGAAACGGCCTTTATTGGTTGGCAAAAATAGTATCACTTTTTTTTTTGGTTTTCATTTAGTATGAACATTTTTATTAAAACTTAAAATTGAAATTCAGTTTAGAAACTAGAAAACGTTTTTCTATTTTATTAGATGTGTAAACATATTCAGAATTTTAATGTTTTTTTTTTTTATTAAAAAGTTCAGTATTTTATTTATGAAATATAAAAATAAGTTTATCGTTAACACAATTCTTAGTATTTCTTTTTTAGCTTAGCAAAGACTTAATTGAATTTAAAAGAGTGTTACAGGAGAATAAAGTTTTGCTTAAAGTGAAATTAAATTTATATTTGCTTGTACGTGAGCTACTCAAAGGTATTTGTTTTTTTTTCTACTGTTTATTGTTATGTGATGCACATACATATAAACACTCTTCGCATACATATAACTGATATACGACTATTCATTAATCTTTAATACGCAATCATTTGTATAAAACATATTAACATATACAAATAGAAGTACGTATACTCGTACATATACAATGAACTAAAAATTTACCTAAATACCGACAAATACGATGTGGAACTGAATAAAAGTAGGTTATTTAAGAAATTATAAAGCAGGTTAAGCAGACAGGAATCAGTTTTGGAAACTCTTACTTGCTTTAATTTACTTCCGTCATTTTTCACTATTCTTGACAATTTATAATTTTATGAGTAAATTTTCCAATATTAGAAATATATATTTTTTTCGGAATTGTGCGATCTTTATATTTCTAATTAATTTTTATTCCTTTATTTATTCATATCCTTATTTCCATACGTAAGATACCATTTACTTGTTTTGCTCGTATTACAAAAGTTTAACACTTAGTTGAGTAGTGTTATTAAAATATTTTGGTATTTGTTTTTTCATTTCTTTTCATTACTTTACGTGGCTTACCACACTCTCTGGCCAGAGACTATGGTAAAGTTTAAAGTAAAGGTGTATTCAGTTAAGAGATTTATTTGCTTTCTTTTTTACAGTAGCTGTAGTATAAGTATTAGTTTAATCCAATTCATTTTATATTGAACATTTTGTTTTTCTTTTTTGTTAAACTTTTTCCAGCAGATGTATTTTTTTTCGTTCAACTAATAACAAACTGCGTGTGTTAAATGATTGAGTGAATAAAAGTTATTAGTATTTTTTTTTTCTTTTTTTTGTTGTTTTAATGAATGCGCATAGAAGTTTGATTAGCTCGTTAGCTGCCACTAATGCGTCTGCATAACCTTGATTGAATTAATGATCAAAGTGGATTATGGCTAACGGGAACAAGTATTTATGAGTTAAACTTATCATATCTAAAAGCATGAAAGTTTAAAAGGACTATAGGTAACTTTTGCACATCAATGTGTTTGCAGGCTATAAATATATAAACATCGTACAACGTACATATACAATTAATGAACGGCAATCAAACAGCGCGAGCTTTATATTTCTACATTCCTGTATGATTAAAGAAGTTGAAAACTCTTACTTACTTACTCTCTCGTAATGATATTATAATTTCAGACAATTTTTTCCAGGATAAAATTACAACTACATACTTGTGAAAAGACCAACAGACGCATTAAATAAATTTTTTAATATTTTTCAGAAAAGCAGATAACAAATTTTTTTAATAATTGTTTTTTTTTTCTGATAAAGTTTTATGCTTTTATGTGAAAGTGTGCGGTTGTATTTGCGTAGGCCTATGTGTGTTAACTGTTTAAATCGATTTTTGCTCACACACACACACATACACTAACGGCGGTAATACCATGTTAACTTTCATATTTATCTGGCTTAGTATTTAGTAATAAAAAAATGAATAAAACGTGATTGTAATCTATTAAAATTTCTTATTATTTCTAGGTCTGCAACCAGGAAGAGCAACATTTGCCACACAGTGCTCTTTCAGTAACAAATAGTTAGTTTAACGATTTAAAGAATAATGTTTAATGAAACAATATTTTGATGTGTTTGCCATTACAGTGGGCCTTAAATTTGCCGAGAGTGTATAACATTGAATTCCAACACAATGTGAATTGTTTTGGATGGCTTTCAACGTACAATGAATGACTCTTTTCTCTATTGTTTGTTTATGACGGTGGTGCTTAATGAACCACTGAAATAAATAAGAGTAAGTAATAACTTTCTATTCAGAGTGGATTTTGTGGATTTTGAAAGGAAGAGATCCACCCGATATATAACGAGTATATAAATAGTTACTATTTTCTGACAATATCTTATTCTTAACCACAGTGCAACATATAAAAGTAAACACCTACATAGTTTTATCTTTGTACCTGTTTGTACGAGCATTGAAATATCATATTAAAATTTATTGGAAAACTTTTCTTTTACATCTCTGCATGGATGTTTATATGAAATGAATATAAATTTTATCTCTACCAGTTTCTTAACTTTTCATAATTCTTAAATTAACTTTAATCAACTAAAAACGATTATATTTTGTATGTTTTTATATAATAATATGTTTATGTCCTATCGTTTCACTTGTCAATGTTGGATGTCAAAGAAATTTACATTTATCGGCAAGGATAATGAAAATTTTAATTTGTTGCAAGAGAGAATCAGAGACAAAGAGAGAGAGAGAGAGAGAGAAAGAAAGAAAGAATAAATTCTTTACCCTTTTTTAAAAAAAATATTTTACTTAATTATTTTTTCCTTTATTACAGGTGGAATGACTGTTCTGTATTAATTCATAATTCAGTTTCAATCAACTTTCAAAATACTCAAATGTGACCAATAAAATATAAGGCGTTTATTACTTTTAAGATGACATTGAAAATATTTTCCAAACATTAAAGTATGAAATAAAATTCGTATTATACTAGTATGTATGTAGATACCTCTAGTGAAGAAAAAAAAACACTTTAAAAGATCAAGTTGGAATTATCAACGTTTATTTGAAAATGGGCGATCAATATAAAGTGAGATTTTATCCAGAAATATAGACAAATTGTAGGATCATTTGGATCCGACAGTTGCAGTGTTCATGACAGTGTGACCGTTCGACCAGGCATATCGAGTCGTCGTCGATCGCAACAACTCCGGCGTTTAGGAGTACTGTGTGGTTGTGAATGTGTTTGCGCTGATTACGTCTTAGAAGCATTTGAACAGCAATTAACACTTTCAGAAACTATTAAAAATGAATATTACAAAAATAATTTACATACTAAAACTAAATTTAAAAAGCTTTTCACTTTTTTTGACAAAAAAATTTACAAAAAAACTTTTTTTAATTTTGAACGAAATGTTTTTACGATTAAAAATTACAAAAAAAAAAACTTGTAATAATAAACCCTTTCACAGAAAAAAAATCAAAACAAGATCTTTATTCGTTTAGCCACCAAAAAATATATTGCAAACATCTCAAAATCGTTTAAAGTCATTAAAAACGTATGCGATTTACTCAACTTTCCTGACTTTAACAGTGTCCCAAAAAGCCAAATCTCAAGCAAAAGTCTTAAAAATTCGCTATATAATTTTGTTGAATGTCGAACTGAGTACTTAAATTTTTAAATTTTTCAAAATTAATTTTTGGCCTAATGTCCGGCTAGATTGGCAAAATATCTGTGCGTCGTGCAGAAAAAATTGTATGTCATACTGATACATTATTAAAAGCTTTTTATTATTCATTTGAAAAAAGAAATATAAATTTAAATTTAGTATTTTTGATAAATTCAATAACTTTCAATTCCAATCAGTATCGTCTCTTATGTACTGCAACACTATTAATTACCCACCCAACTACCACACTATTGCATGCCATTGCCTCATTTTCCGGTTGCCAGCAGAGCAAAGTATCTTGTATATAAAAACTGAGAACTAAAAATAAGTAAGCATTTGTTAAGTTGAATTTGTCCCATAAGAAACTTATTTTTATTTTTTTATTTATGTTCAGTTTCGATTATGAGGCCACTGTAACAGCACAAATCACTAGACGCTGTTGTCAATGCAGTTGTTATTGATCAGTTTACTTGTCTTATTTCCTATTTATTTTGCTGACTTGACTTTACATTACATTACTTACATTAGTTGATAATTTTCTTAAATTTAGTTTTTTTTTCTAGAATTCTACGTATAGTTCTTTTAATGCAGTAAATAATCATTTACTTCAGTCTCAATGCATGTATGGTAAACTCAAATTACTTATTGGTTAAGAATTTGGTTGATATTTTGCCATATAACAAGTGCATAACATATGGGGCATTCCACGCTGAAGTGAAAAGTTTGATTTTTTTTAATTTTGCTTTCCTCTAAATTCTTTCATTATTGGGCACCCCTTAACATTATTCAGTTTCAAGCGAGTTGATTTATAATTCTTTTATAATCCTCTCCATTTTTGTTAGTAATTTTTTTTTACTATATAAAAATAATTAAAATCAAATATATTTTTTTATATATTTATAGTTATATACTTTCATTTCCTCTATTATTGTTTGATTTTTATCATTTAGTCTGCCTTTTAAATAAAAATAATTTTAGATTGGTGGTTCTAAGAATGGGTAAAAATTCGTCAAACCACTTTAAAGCCATCGTTTTCAAATCAATCGATTTCCATCATATGTAATATATTTTGAATACTGAATAGTGGAAATTAGTATACGCAACATAAATTGTTTTTATTTTGTGCACAAGGTTATGCTAGACAAAAAAATCTAATAAATTAGATGCAATTCGGATTAAAAAAATAAAAAAAGGTATTTATTATTTATTATATGCTATAAAGATAAGTACAATGCTAATAATTTTGGACAAATTCAGATTTAGCAAAAAGTTTTTAACATATATTTATATATCTAAATATAAAAATCGCATTTAAAAACATTTTAAAATGGGTACTAATAAATTCCAAAAAATGGAACATTTTTCACACCAGGCAATTTCTATGAAATGCCACATATGTTTGCACCAATGTCGTCGGGCACATCATCATAGTCATCGACTAGTTTAGTGGGAATTCAAACAGAAAATAAGTGAAAAAAGTAAAAAAAAAGAGAAACAAAAAAATTCATAAAGGATGATTGGAATTCCTGCTATCAATAATACTCTACAGTACATAGGTTACGATTCTGTTTAATTTTTTTCAAAAAAGTATTTTTTTAGAGATTTTTCTTTACAGAAGATACCTTATCAAAAATTTTTACATTTTCGTAAAGGAAAAAGTACTCTCAAAGATACTATTTCTTTAAAAGTACTTTTTCTAAGAAGGTACATTTTAAATTTTTAAGACAATTTTTACAAAAAGGTATTTTTTTCTAACGACATTATATCCCAAGAAATATTTTATCTTAAAAGGTACATTTTCTGAAAAAGTACTTTTTCTTATTAGTCGCTTTTTGTTAAAAGGTTATTTTTATGGAGTTTAATCTTTTTCTATAAAGTGTATTTTCTATTGCGGTGCTTTTAGGTAAGGTACTTCTTTTCGAAAGAGTACTTTTTTTAAGTGAATTTTCTTGATATGTACGTTTGTCTAAAAAGTCTTTTTTATTTTTCTTAAAAAGTACTTCTTTTCAAAATACCCTTTTCACAAAAGGTACTATAAACTAAAGGTAATTTTATTAATTACCTTTTACCCAAAAATTTAGTTTTTCTTAGATATAAGTTTCCGGAAACTTCCTTTTGAAGGAAATATCAGGTTTTATTTGTATTTCTAATCTCTACTAAGTTATTTTTAAAGGTTTTTTTTTACAAAAGTACATCCTTAGAGAGTTACAGCCTCTAAAAAGAAATTTTTTAAAAACGTGTTTTCATACAGAGCTAGTTTTTCTAAAAAAATTTGTGGACACTTTCACCTAAAAATATTTTTAAGAAAAATTATTAAAATTAACATAAACTAAAATCATTGGCGATAAGATAAGAGTCTTCAACCATGCAAAATAAAACCTTTTGAATTTTCTTCGTATATGTATTGTCTGTGTGCAGGAGTGTGTTTGGTTGCATGTGTGCATTAAAATGTTCATACCGAAGCATATGGATGTAAGCACACAACCAATGAAAAACAAACAAAAAATGCACACATAATGGTAATCGTTACTGGTCTCTTTGGTCTGCGGTTATCAAAATGACTTTGACATCTGAATTTGGAAAACTTCAACACATCACATAACAACATTATTTCGTTGTTGTATTTGCAAAAACTGTTGTTGCTATTTATTATAGTTATTGTCACAGCAAAGATGACCAACCGAACCTTAACTGGCTGTAGCATAACAACAACAATAACTTTATTTGGTCGCCTGGGTTAAAAGGCAACAACAATGTTATGTAGAGCAATTGCAGCTGTCGGTCCTGGTAAAAACATCAGAATGGCGAATAGTTTGGAAATAAAAGAATTCACATACTGACACACATACGCTAACAATGATGAGTTATTGACTCAACAAATTACAAGGGGAAATGTAAAAGGGTTACTGGCTGTATTGAAGATGACAAACGAACACAGCGGCAATAACGAGAGCAAAAACTGAAAATTTCAATCATATTGGAAACCAATTAAGGAAATGCAACAAACATTTTAATTTTACAAGCCAGTCCAGAGCAAGAGATCCATTGATTATTGTGGTATTCTTTCTCTGTTTCTTTCTTTTCGTCAGTTCGTTTTATTTGTTGACCAAAGTTGACAGCTGGATTTGGCATTTTTTTTCATTTGTTTTATCTTTATTTGCACTTTATACAAAATTAAGAGCGTAAACTTGACTTGAAACTGTCGTTAAGTAAATATATATGTATGTATATATAATCTTATAACATTTATTTATATACTTTTAAAAGTTGATGAAATTTATAAAAAGTTATACATTTATTGGGAATAAGAGAAATTTTACTTAAAACGATTTATTTATTACGTTAATTGACAAAATTTGAGTTTTTAAATGTTAAGCGATTTTTCCTTATTTATTTTAAAATGTGGCACTCTTAACAGTTTTTTGTAATTTTTACGTGTTATTTGTAATTGTTAGTGGTTATACCAAAATTAATTCTACGAGACAAATATTTTAATATATCAATTTCGTAAGTAGTGACAATTCAAAACACTGGATGTACTTCCCCTTCTGGTAAGCAAAGAGCAATCGCTTTGTGTCAATCGGACACTTAAAGAGAATTTTGGTTGACAAGCGTTCAACACTGATAGAAAAAAATATCACCGGCTTGAAGAAGCCGTTTCATTGGAATTATGATATCCATGTTGCAACAAATGTCAGAATATTGGTTGACAAGCGTTCAACACTGATAGAAAAAATTATCATCGGTTTGAAGAAGCCGTTTCATTGGAATTATGACATCCATGTTGCAACAAATGTCATCGATAAGTGTAAAAGAAAAAGTAAAAATTATTCTAATATTTCCATAACTATTTTAATTTAAATTGAATTGCTTTAGTTAAAATTCCCATTTTTAAAAGCATTTAAATAAAATGAAATGCCTTGAGCTAAATTCATTATCAATATTATGACAAAAATTGCATGTAATTAAATCTTCACGCTTTTTAAAATTGAAGTCGTAACAGTGTAAATCATGCACATACAAAGTAAATAAGTAAACCATAATATGACATCTCGTTTTCTTATTGGCGACTTTAAGTCTTCATTAAAATAAAAAATCAAATAAATAAGGCTTTTACAGCTAATATGGTTAGCCTGTAGGCTATTAAAAATGTAATTGACTTGACGACCTTAGGTTCACATCCCAGCCATTGGCTATTAACAATACAATACGATTTGTTCTTATACACATACAAGCTTGTATTACTGCGCTTTCCTTTGTTGCTATCTATTAATAGCAATATTTCATCGGCGGTGTAAAAAAAATTGGCGATATTGGCGGTGCAATAAAATCGCTGTCCTATTTAACGTCTGCAATTTATTCAAAATAGTTTTTCAGACGAGCATGTATTAGTGCAAAAGTGTGTATGTATTATTCTTGTCAAAAGTGCATTGTTAGATGTAAACACAGTGTAAACCTTGTTGTCACAGAGTTGCTATAAAAAGTAAATCTTACTTCTTTACTCTATCCCTTTCCAAAAAAGGTAATGCAATTTATTTATAGGCAATAAACCTAATTCTGCTATTGAAATTTGTATTATATGAATGACAACTTGTCATGGAATTGATCTCTATTTGTTATTTATTTGTCGTCTGTGTATTATTGCAGAGATGACAAAATGGTGAACGTTACCATTGATGGCTAAATGACTAAGTGATATAAAGTTTAACATCAAAAGTAACAATAGTCACAAAATCTAAAATGAACACACTTGTCATAGTACTGATGTCAAATTACTTAAATTTTATGATTGTTTTTCTCTCAGAGCTGAACTTAAACCAGAAAGGGTCTTGCATTGACAACAAATTTCACTGGTTGGGCCTTTGGAAAACTTGAGCGGCAAAGTTCTTTGAAAAATAAAATTGAATGTTTTTTATTTTAATACCCAAAATGTAAATTATTATAAATATGCATGTGGCCGAGCAAAAATTACACTTTGGCAACACCACGGTTGTTTTTTTTTTTTTGTTTAAAACAGTATTACTTCTTACAACTACAAGTAGAGTTGGAGTAGAAATAAAGTGAAAAAAAATTCACTGCTGGTTACACAGTGCAACACGGAAAAAAATAACCATATACGGAATAAACAGCTTTATAGAACATATGAACTTGCTAGGAATGATTCTTAACACCGTTTAGGTAGCGCTTAGGTAGCCGCAAAAGTGAAAAATTTCCCGAAAATTTTTAAATTCATTTCGGCTACATAAGCGCTACGTAAACGGTATTAAGAATCATTCCTAGGAAGTTCATATGTTCTAGAAAGTTGTTTACTGAGATCTTAGGTTCATTTTTGTAGTTAATTGTTTCCTTGAATTTTGAATGGTTTGCTACTTATGGACATGAACAGGGGAAAAAAGGTAAAAAAATTGTATTTGTTAAAGTTTTTTGCGATTTTGACCTTGAAGATGAAGTTTTTTTGATTTTATACTTTGCCTCAGAGAGTATATTAAAATTTCAAACGGTTTGCAAAATATGAGCTTGAGTAAATGATCATTTTTTTGCAAAAATGACATCGAGGCCCCACATCTTTGAGGGCCCATAAAAAAAACCTGGAGGACTTTGGGCAAAACTGGGAGACAGGGGTCTTTTTTTTGGTCCTTTATGACGTAGTGGTGTCCGTATATGGTTATTTTGCCATGACTTAAAAAATTACACAGTGTGTTATTATTGTTTTGTTTAAGCTGTCATACTTTGTTTTAAATTGCTTTGATTTACTTCTTATGAAGTCAAAATAATTTTTCAACTTAAAGGTATCCTTAGCTTATCTAAAAATTGGGTAAAACTTTCCGTAGTAATCAATTTTAGTGAATTTATAATGTGGGTTAATAGCACGCTATTAATTAAAAATCAAGATTTCTTCATTAGTTTCACTGACGGATAGGAGAAATGGTTTTTATTTCAATATTTTAATATTTGTTTTTTTTTTTTTTAATAATGAAAAGCTTCTTTTTTCTATTTATCGTTACATTATGTGATTTAAAAAAGTTAAAAAAAAAGAATCGCTGCAATTTTTATCAAAAAAAATTTTTTTTTAATTTTTCAATCATGAAAATTCATTTCCTACTCATTTTTTATTCAATTACAAACCATTAGTTTGCAAACTTTTACAATTAATCAATTTTTTCTGCTCTCTCTTACATTTTCTGTCCGTTCTTTTTATTCAATAATTTAGTGCATAAAGTCTAGTTGTAAAAAAAAAAACATAATTTAAGACGTTTCTTAGAAATTCAATTCAATTAAAAACTTCTCTATAAAAAATTTATGCAAAACAAAAAAAAAAGATATAAAGGAGTTATCATATACATGTTTAGATTATCGAAAAAAGAAAATAGCAAACAACTAACAGCTTACATTATAAAACAATTCCCCAAACGTTTAAAACTAGATTTTACAGATACTTGTGTACATTTAATGGCAGCAATTATAATGGATAATTGATTTAATACGATGCCCTAAATTTTCGAAAACGACATCGATAGCTCAACTAAACTTATGACTTCATTTATTATTTTGTTTCCCAACACACAAAAGCATTAATGGTAATTAAGATGTGGAGTCCAAGTACGTAACAATGTCTGTAATATGAAAAAGAAGTAAAGACAATCGAGTTACAAGTTAAATTAAATTTGTACCACAAAGGCAAATAATAGGCAGCGCAAGAGACGCCATAATGAGTACAAGCCAAAGAGGGGTTATTTCTATGTACTAGGGCGATTTAGAAACTTAGCAACTTTATTTATAGACTGAGACTCTTATAAAATATAACAATAGGAATAGGTTTAAGATTTAGAAATACAAAAGACAGCTAAAATTTTACTCCAATAATCGAAAAGGTCACTCTCTTATTTCCACAACAATAAGTTTGTTTCAACAATATTTTAAAGTTCCTTCACCAGAAAATGACAAAGAAAATCATTAATTTTTGTTTATATGATTAGAACTACTTAACTAATTTAAAAAGAAAAATCAAGACTTTATTATTTAATATTATCAAAGCATTATATAAAGGGTGTTTTTTGTAGAGGTATAGAACTTTAAGTTGCAATAAAACAACGATGGATTATTCGATTGACATGAATTTTATTTATCCGAAAGATAATCTTGTGGCATTACATTTCAAATATGATTTCTGGCATATGACCGCTACGGCTTGCGCGGATGTAGTCCAATCTGGACGTCCAATTTTCGAAATAAAATTGCACTATTTGCAAGCGTTGTTCAGGCGTGAGTCTATTCATGATGAATTGCCAAACCAAACTGAGAATAAATTACTTGACAGCTGTTAAATCGTTCGCCATCTTGAAAAGTAAAGCCAATTTAAAGTTCTATACCTCTATAAAAAATACCCTTTAGAACCATTTATTGGTATAAAGCTTATCGATAATTTTTTAGACATTTTAGTAGTAGGTGTGAGCCCTCTTGTTTCAAATAAATCCAAATATACGGTTTTTATTGAATCACTCCAAATAACCCAAAATAAACTGCTATCAGGGCTCCTTAAGGGCTTGAACTAATTTTCCCTTATCATCGATTTGTCTTTTCTTTTCCTTTCGGGAAAGCCAACACCAGACATTTGCAATTATGTCTAGATCGAAAGAATATGGTGGCAAAATCACAAAGACAAACATTTGGATTTGAAATAAAATCTTCTATAACTCTGACATTATGTTCAAGACCATAAAATCGGTTTAATATAATCAAATTATTTAAGGAAATCTGATTATAGCACAGTCTTTAACACTTACGAGTCATTTTTACACTAAATCGATTATGTCGTAATATAATATAATAACCTCCACTTTCTTCTGTGTTGACAATAATTGGATCAATTTGGTCCATTCAAGTTATGTTTTTTTCTTACTAAAAACCACAGCACGCCACTCATTAAAATGACCTCTTATTCCAATATGCCCTTTAGTAAATTACTATAGATTTTTCCTGCGTGCATTATTAAGTTTTTTTACACAGCTTGCAATAGATCTTCATTTTTTTAGTTTTTCGCCTAATTTATAAAATATTCTTTTCGCCTAGAGAGACTACAACGAACTAATGACTTACTTTAAAATTCATTTGTATGAAAAATAAAATTTCCGGTATTAAATTCACAATTTGTGAATTAATCAAATCTATCATTCAAGATTTAACCAATCGTGAAACAGTTTTGCAAAAAAAATATTTGACAATGCCCATTGACTTAAAAATTGAGGAAAAGAATCTTTGAGGAAGTATTTAAATCGATAGTTTAGAGAATGTTGCTTCTGAGATGAAAAAAAACTTAAAATGGTGCATTTAGGGTTTATGTTATTAAACGAAGGTTAAAACAGATCAACAATATTTAAAATAAAATCAGATCCGTACACGGTAATAAAGAGAGTGTTCCCTCGCCTAGACAATGAACGAGTTCAGAAGCAATGATTTAAAGTTGAAATTTTTTTCTTGTTTTATTTATACTGAAGGAAGCAACTTGTTGGTAGAATCTGAGATTGCAAACTATCTCGTTTTTTTTTTTTTTTTTTTGAGGCAAAAACTTAAACTTGACGGCACTGCTTTCTGTGGCAGCTGATTTGACAGTTCTGAGTTCTCAGTTAGTTTGGTTTACAATTTATCACAAATGTACTCAAGTCAGAGCTATTGAGACTTATAGACTTATTGCCGGTTTCTCAATATCGAAAGAATTCGTTCTTTCGTTTCACAATGTCGAACTCTGTCGACATTGTGAAACAGGCCCTTAGACTCTTAGACTCTTTCATATAAGAGTTTTGTTCAGTGACAAAGCATACTTTTGATTTACTTTACACCAATTAAAGTTTTTAATTATTTATAAAATAAAATTCAATTAAAATTTTAATAGATTCAATAATATATTTGTTTATATAAGAAATATTTTCTGATTTAATAAATAATAGAATTAATTAATTATTTAATTAAATGTTTATCTGAAAATAATTAACACATTTAATTGGTGCAAACGCTATTTGTGTGTATGTCAATAAATATGAATGCGGCATTTGCAGCGAAGCTGACAGAAAAACAGCGTATCAATCAATTTACTGAAAAAAACATTTGGCGAATAACTGGCGACCTCACACATGTGATTTGATACATTGGTTATTTTATCTAGTGATATGTAAAGTGCCACTAAATGAGAAAGGATCGATCACTTGGAAGCAGATATAAGAAGCGCTATTGCTGAAATATAGCCTGATTTACTACGAAAGTTGTGTAAAATTTCATTTATCTATACATATAATAAAATAGTAACTCACTTCCGTCTGTTTGTCTGCTTTTCATTGACGTTGGCATCACGTAAAAACTACTGGAGGGATTTTAACAAAATTTTGTGAGGAGATACCTAAGTATCTCCTCCCCCAAAAATATCTTAGAAAGTGAAGAAAAAGCAGTGAAAGTACGCAGTTGAACTAACCGGATATGAATACTTTACTTTTGATAAACTAAAAAAAAAATACATAAACGATAAACGATACGTAGCATATCTTAAGGCGGAACTAAAAACGCCGGTATTACCACATAGCACTAAATCTCCGGCGAAGTAAAATAATTATAAATTGGCTATGCTAGCTTCAAACTAATTCCCCTAAAGAACACCAGAAAACTACTATCCCTTTCTAAAGGAACTAACACAGTTAATATAGGCATTAATTGCCTCAGTGTTACTTCTCTTAAAAATATAACAAAATATTGAAGGACGCTGACGCGTGCACAGCTAGTGAAATATAAAAATTATATTCCAACTTAAATTATCGAGTGTAGTACCAAAAATCTTCACTTGTAGTAGTGAAATACCCAGGGTCTTTGTTGGAAATCGCAACCACAACCTCCATAATCATAAACTACCCTACCGGGGCAATTAGTTTTTTAATTAATTAAGACAATTGGATCTATATATACCGCAGCATATATTTTCAATATCCATGGATATTAAAAACGTTTACCGCAAGTAGCCTTTCTTGTTAGTTTTTATTATGAATTATTCTGGGACATTTAATATTTAGACGTTCGAAGTAAGTTACAGCTTGAGCACCTGTTACTTAGTAAAAGTAGTTGCACGTTTACTCTCAAAATTTTGAAAGAAAGGAATACCAATCAAATATTGTTTTAATACTAGCAAGAGAACTCTCTTGTTCTTATAGCATAAATTTAAATTAAGTTTTATTTTTCAAATTGGAAAAAATCTACGCTATTTTTTCTTGTTCATAAATAAACTTAAATATTTGCAATGTAAGTTACTTACGGCCAGCTAAATGCACAATTTAAACCATCAGCGTTTCAGTAACAAGAATTTAAATACAATTGATATGTTAGTGTCAGGTAAAAAGCAGAATGAAAAATAATGAACAAGAATGACAAGCAATTCAATGTAATAAAGTGCACTGCAAAGCGGAAGTAATTTTAAAAGTTACGTGCAAGTGGAACAACTGAAAGAAAACTACAAAAAAGAGAAACGTCAATCTGCTCCAACAACTCACTCATTCTTTTGTTCACTTATCTCTAGGAATATTCTTATTATTTTTTCTGCTGCTTTTGCCTTATTTTTTGTTGCCATTTGATTGTAAACGAGGTTGCTGCCAACATAATTTATTAAAAAACAAGATGATTTATTTTGTTGCATTTATACTGGTTAATGATGTTGCCGGTACCGGTGCTGATATTTAATTAAAAACATTTTAGTTTTTTTCTAAGCTAAAATTTAAATTACCGTGAATTATTATTATGAACATTAAACAAAAAATCATGGTTAGTTATTATTTAAACTATCAGAAGTCCGACTTATGTCCATATGTTGGCAAATAAGATGTTCCTTTTAACCTCGTAAATAAATGTAAGGTAGTTTCTATTAAGTAGAAGCTAATGGGAGTTTGACTTTTGATAACTCTGCCGTCAGAGCTTCATAAAACCATGCAAGTGGTTAAGGCGAAGCTAATGGTAGTGTTGATTTTAATATCTTCTGCCCACGAATCTGCTCAAACAAAGCAAAGGGAATTATCATAGTATATTCAAGTAATAATGCAAAGGGATAGTCTTTAGCGCTTTAGGAGTATCTGGACTTATAGCTGTGCATGTGACAGGATACTGCGTTGTCAACTTTTAGCTTCAAATGCCTGACATGGGAATAGGTATTCATGATATTTTGAGACCTGTGTCTGGATTCCGATGGTAGAGCGCCTTCAACTAAGCACCCTGTGAAGACTTATACTCAATATTGATGCGATGTTAGACCCCAATCTTTATTTACTGTCAGTAATGAGTGAAAAGTGATGAGTGAAAAGGTTTACTATTTTCAGTTGAACTCATCACTGTTGTACGAAAGCATGAGGCTACATCAGTGATCATTTGAGCCACGGTACTAGCAGTTTTTATTAAACTGGACAAAAATGTACTCAAATAACATTTACATGTCTCCTATTCGCATATGTCGTCTATTCGAATAACTAGTTTTAAACTGGATAAAACATGCAAAACACATTTTTATTAAAATTTAATACTTTTCAACGATACGCTGAAAATGTTAAGTAAAAATCTAAATGGAACAAATTACATTTACAAAATCTACAAAATTTACAATTACAAAATCCAAAACCTAAGCGAAAATCCAAAAAATAATATTGTTTTACTTAAAACTCAAACTTGGATTCATTGAAGTTATTCATTAAAACAAACATTTTTAAATGTATTCACATATCTGTCAGATTTGTCCAATCGGTAAACTATAAAAATATATGAATTCTTTAAAAGTATATTTGAAGGGACATATACAATGTTTATAAACATTGCGTCTTATACAATATGGATAATCGTCTCGCACCATTCTATTAAAATATAGTTTTAAAACCTCATTTCAGCAAAACTTTGACTACTTGAAATTTTTTTTTGTAAAGTTAAACCGTTTATATTTTTCTTATTTTCCCTATCTTTAAAATTGTTTTATTTCCTTCCATTTCCTCTGTTGAGAAGGACAATTTTTTAAATTCTACCTGAACTTTTTTTCTTAAGAACAACTAAAGAAACTAATTTTAATTTCATTTTTCATTTAATTTTGCAGATATTTGTTACTATTCTACAAGTACATGAGTACATTCTGTATCTTCTGTGTTTCGTTATTTCTTTTTTACTTTATGTCACTTTGACTTTAATACTTTTTCAAAAACCAGAAAATACTTGAAAATTTGCAGGGAAATGAGTAAAAACGCAAAAATTAGAAATGTTAAAAAAGTGCGAAAGAGTACAGCTTCATGCTTCATTTAAGCCCATCTGACCTCGTTTTTTCTGATTTTTTTTTTTTTTTTTTTTGGTTATTCATCCCACATTCAAAGCATTATCGAAATAAAAATGTTTTACAGAAACACATTGCATTGCACAAGGTTCACAAGTGCAAAAATGTTATTAATGCAATACACCGTTAGTTGATTTGAAGTCTTTAAAATAAAAATAAAAAAAAAAGTTTTAAATTCAAAAAGAAAATGTGTATTTCTCGGTCAGTATTTTCCATATTAGTACAGATTATCAATCAACATTTCTTTTGAATAAAAGTATTTTGAAACAGTCTCTGTTGAAGTAGTGTCTACAAGTTAAATTACCATATAACAAGTTAATTTGGAGAAAAAATTGTTTTCATTTCTCATACATTATTATTTTAACCAGGCGATGTTATAAGGAAAAATTGCTTAATACTTATGCTTACAACGTAACAAATAATAATGTACTTAAACAAAATTCTGTTCATTTTCCAAAATGTTAATGATCCTTTTGAGGTACCAACTGGAAGATGTGGGCATCAAAGACATCTGGATTTAATAAAAAATTTATTGTCAAAAATAATTTATTTCTTTTATGTAAAGAGACTAGACTAAAAATTATACTTTTTAGCATAAATACTCGTTTAAATTGAACTCTTTCCGTGACAAAATTGGTGAGGTAATATACAAGTAACTTAGAAAAAAGGTTTATTTAACTGTTTATAAGACAACAATATTTGTGAAGCTGCTGATTTGTCTTCGATTCCCGTCAAAGACTCTAAGCTGACCCGCAATCTGCAGACTGATAGACTAGCACAATATCGATGAAGCCTCTACAGACAATCAATAAGCTGTAGCAGATAAGCAAAACGTGATTTTGTACTGCCGAAGAAAATTTTATGATGAAGTTTTTAATTGTATCAGCAACATTAATAATGCGGATTTGCCAATTTTGATGGTCATTATCTCATTTACTGATGAATTCTAAAATATTTTATAACATTTAAGTAGACCTATCTACGAGTATACATCTATACCATTATACATCTATGCCATTTTTTGGAAAATTTTGTTGCTGGTGCAGTAATCAAATGGAATAGGGTGAAATTTTAGAATTTTTTTCTGTCAGTTTGTGTTCGCATCAAGTAAGAACTGCTGGATAAATTTTAATATAATATTGTAAGGAGACACCTTAGTATCTTGATTCAAATATAGGATACCTAAAATATTTTACTTCCAAGGGAAAATAAAGAAAGTATGCAATTTTTACCGATTTGAATGTACTGCAAACTTGACAATAGCTTTTATGTTTGAGAGCACTATTAACAGAACTCTATAATAATTTTAGAACTCAATATAAATTTTAGAATTGTATTCTAGAATTGGTACACCTTTAGAAAGAAAATATATAAAGCATAACCCAAGCGCTATAAAAGTAAGAGTTAAAATTTGGTGAGAATTGCTTTCAAAGCAAAATAATGCCACGACGCTCTCGATGTAGCGGGCACAGGTAGTATTATAATAAAAAGTTAAATCCTTTGATCTTTCCATCTGTTATATTTTACATGCATATATTTTTTATTTTCCATTAAAATTATTTTACAATTCTATGTCTGCACAATCCTCACTATATGAATTAAATGATTTCTTGCTCTTTATTATTTTTTTTTGTAATATGTATAAAATTTTTTATATAGATTTTTTCTTTGTGATAGTTTTAATTTTGCTTTATGCTGAAAATAACAAAGAATAAATCAAATGACACAAAAAAATCCTATGGTTTTTATAACTACAAAACTGAATTTATACAAAAATGGCCGACTCCAATAGAGATAATGAAACCAAAAACCCATTTTTTGTTTTTAATTTTAATCAAAACAGCAAAAAAATGTAGTTTATTGGTTTTGAAATGTAAAAAAAGCATTAAAATAAAAATAAAGAACAAGTCTTAAAACAAGTAATTATGAGAATTAATGAATTAATTACAATAAAGTATAAAAAAGTATGACAAAAATTAAAAAAGGTTTTCTATGGACATGCAGAGGGGGTGACAACTATTTGAAGGCAATTTTTGTTATAAACTGTACTCCGTAGTTTTAGTTTTTAATAACAAAAATTGTTTGCTATTAGAAAATTATCCAAAAGCCTTAGGATTGGCCAACAACAGCCAAATATGGATCCTTAATTTTTGTATAGCAATAATTTATTTTTTTTATTTAAAAATGATTTTTTCAAAACATATTTTATCTATTGTATCTTAAATGTATTTGCGCTAATAATAAGTATTGATAGATTAAGTCTAAAATAAGAAAACAAATATTCTAAAATAAAAACAAATACTTTTACTTGTTTACCCAGTGCTGGAGAAAAAGTTGTAGATCTACCATAATAAATTAAAAAAGTATTTTTTTAATTTTACCCAGCTGTACAAAACATTTATGTTTTTCTATAATACTGTGTAATTAATATTTTTTTAGTTTCGTTTTTTAATTTGGTAAATTTTCTTGATACCTCTTGCGTATGTGTACAAGAAAATAATTATTGCGTATACGTTACCTCAATTTCCCTCAGTGTACTTGACATACATATGAGCAGCTTGGCTACAAAACAATAAATGGATTTTGTTTTTTTTTTGCATTTAAAAACAATAATATTAAAAACTCTGCTTAAAAATAAAAGTATGTATTTGCGAGTGTGCGTTTGTATGTCGTTCTTTATATTTAGTCATAGCAGCATACCAGCGCTCATTAACTATTAAACAGCGATAATCCATCCATGTCATTTAAGTGACAATTAAACAAGAACATTAGTGTTCGTCAGCACAAGAACGACCACTGACATTATTGTCATCACCACGTTATCACTAAAACCACAATGCACATCGTTGCCTATGTGTCCCCATTATTTTAATGGCTTTTTTGTACTTCGTTCTGTGAAATAAATAATTTTTAATTTACGTGGAAAACACAACATTTATTGCAATATATTCTATAAAAGTGTATATTGAGGTTTAAATTTTATCAGCTTATTAATATTTAAAAATTATCCTATGGGGGAAACGGCTGTGTGGCACATATGTCTTTAGATTTACATACCACAATAATCTGGTGTATTCAAAAGGATGAAATCTTTGTTCATCGCGCGTTTGTTTGCCTTGGCTTTCCTGCATACATTTACGGCTGTGGTGAAGGCCTTACCTTGTCTTAATACTGGAATTTGCCAATTAAGTTTGCCATATGTGATTGATAAAAAATTTCTCTATCCTAAACCGATTACTTAGATAGGTACTGTTTTTGGTATAACACTACCAAGAAAAAGACACAAAAAAGCAAAGACGAATATAGCAATTAATAAAACGCAGTTAAGTCTAAAGTAAAGTAATTATATTTTCAATAATGTTGGTGCAAAAGCAAATAAATAAAAGTATTCACAGGCCTCGTTCTAACCTATAGGTTGAATAGGAAATGTTGAAGCAAACATTTTTGAGGATATTGACAACTAATCACTACCTAAAATAGATATAAACGAAGAATGCTGCATAAAAACTTAGCGATTATATTCTGCCAATGTCTAAAATAACATTTTTTCCATTTTTTTAATAAAAAATTATTTTGTAAATAATATTCTTTCAACCCAATTGAAAACTTAAAGCAAATAAATGAACTTCACCCTAATTATTCATCATTATATGTTAATAATTAGTTCAACTAATAAATTTAATATTAACAATGTAAGGACGAAGGTCTCTGTAGCCAGTTCCTAAAATTTTAATTAATAATTTGTAAATTTATTTACTTTTAATAAATAAAAATTAAATAAATAAAATTGTTGAAGCTTTAATATTCTGTAATATTATTCTATTAGCATCATAATTCTCATTGTGTTTTGTAGAATTTTATTACTTATAGAGTATTTTAGGCTTCCCTAAAATTAGGTAAAAGGTTTCCTGATGATCTGGCCTGAGCAACCAGTGAAATACGTATAGGGACTAGCTCTTTCCCCCAACAAATAAATTGCATTTTTATTATAAAACGTTATGGGTAATTAGCATAATATTAAATAATTAATATTTAAATTCCCAAAAATTTTATTAATAAACAAAATATTAACAATTTAAAAAATGTTAAATATTTAAAATACTTAAAACACAAAACTTCCTGACCAAATACTCTTAAGTAATTAAAAATTCAATTTTAATTCGAAAGTTGCATTCATTAATAATATCTCATATCCAAAGGATGAAGCTGTTTGGTTACACAATTAATATAGACTTGGTCATAATTTTATTTTACTCTGTTCTTTCCTGCTTCGTACTATATCCCGGCTTCATTACTACTTCATTCATTCTTTCTTAATCATGTGCATTGACTTCATAAACTCGATGTACGAGTAAATTCATTAATCATTTCATTTAATGCATAAAAGAAAAACAGCAACATTAATGGATTTCCGGAAATAAACTCTTGATCAAAATATTTCGCAATCTGGACTTGTGTAGCCAAAAAACCGACAGCGTATTTGGTTGGCATAAATAAAGATTTAAAAAGCCATCAAGCACTGTTGTGGTAAAAATTTTACATTTATTTATTAAATTTACTTTTTTATTGTTGTTCTCTGAATATATTGCAAAAAAAGAAATTTGAATTACGAAAAATGCCTTATGGAAATACACAGCCAAACTTTGCTGAATTAATTGTTTAATATTTTTTATTTTTTAATTGGAGGAAAGGAGGAAAGGAGGAGAAATACTTATTAACATTCATTAAAATATATGTAAGTAAAATTGAACAAACAGGCAACAGCTTATTCAATTAATACTTTTTGTTGGGAAACAATTCATTAAGTTTTGATTTATGGGTGAAAATATTTTATCTCATTAAAATATTTAATTTACCAGCGTAATGAGCAAAAAAAAAACTAAAGAAGAAAATAACCAAAGAAAAAATAATTCTAAGACAATCAAATATACAAATATGCTGTTAAAGTTGCAAAACTAAGGCCCATTATTATAACTTGCCTTTAGCTAAAGTTAGGATTTTTTTAGAGCGATAAAAAGTTTTTCGTTATTAAAAGTAAGCTAAAAACTTCTTTTAACTATCACGTACTATAAGGACAAGTTATAGCACTGAGCATTATCCCCATAATTATAGCGAAAAACTACTTATCGCTCCAACAAAATCCTAAATTTAGCTAAAGGCAAGTTATAATAATGGGCCTAAGAGGACTATCTTAGTTTTTGGAATTACCTCACCTCCTAAATAAACCTCAAACATTTACTGAAAATCCTATTTAATCTATTATTTTTGAAAAGACATTTGCAAAAAGTTTCACATTTAAAAAATCCACTCAACAAATGAAAGACTAAAAAGTTACATTTCAAATACAAAATTACTAACAATAATACTTTACAGAGCTTCTTGGGCAAAACTTTTATTTATATTAGACGTTTCTTTTTTTGTTGTTTTTGATTATTCAATTGATTTTTTTTGAACAGTATTTTGTTGCACAAATGGAAAAATTAATTTTTTTTTTCAACTTTATTTATTGAATCTTCAAATATAATTGAACTAACAATAAGTGTTCACATCTTAAAACTAAATTATACTTAATTAATTAAGTCCAGCCAATGCCGGGCTCAAATTTATTTTCGGGCTGATGTCATCATTTCGGGTTCACCTCTCTGGGGTTTGGCCAAAAAATGTAATATCCCTCCTTATTAGTCGAATGTAGCCGCGGTCGTTTAGGATGTTACGAGCCAGCGGGTTAGGATGTGTTTCGACCTTTTTTAAATATGATAATGCATGTTTCGCGATTTCTGCTTCAATCAATAGAACGTTTAAGTCTTTGTGGATGTTCGAGTTTTTAATATACCAAGGAGCGCATGTAATCATTCTTAAAATTCTATTTTGCCGCCTTTGAATTTTTTCCAAGTTTGAAGCTGAGGCAGTGCCTCATAACAGAATCCCATAACGCCATATTGGTTTGAGGATCGAATTGTATAGCAAAAGTTTGCAATCTAAGCCGAGAGTAGAGTTTCTGCCAATAAGCCAGTTAAGTTGGACTGCTTTCAATTTCATTTGTGTTAACTTTGATTCTATATGACTTTTCCATGCAAGGCGCCGATCAAGATGTATACCGAGGTATTTGACTTCAGAAACTTGAGGTATCATTTGATTATTTATGCGAATAGGGGGACATGAGTCCCTACGTAGTGTAAACGTTATGTGAGTGCATTTTTGTTCGTTGACTTTTATTCTCCACTTCTTCAACCAGTTTTCAAATTAAATATGTGGTCTTGTAAATATCGCGATGCTATTTGGGGACTGTCGTGGATGCTTAGAAAAGTTGTATCATCAGCAAATGTCGATGTGTGGACTCGGTCACTAGTTGGCATATCTGAAGTATACAATAGATATAAAATAGGTCCCAATATACTACCTTGGGGTACTCCAGCGGCAATAGACTGTGGTGAACTTAAAAAGTCTCCTTCTTTCAGTATAAACTTACGATTAGTTAAATAACTTTCTAGCAAGTTATAGAAGTTTTTAGGCAAATTTAGCTTTAACTTATATATTAAGCCTTTATGCCATACTTTGTCGAACGCTTGAGACACGTCTATGAAAAGGGCTGAACAATATTTTTTTTCCTCAAAGGTCTTTTTGACTACATTTACTAATCTGTGTGTTTGTTCGATTGTACTGTGTTGTTTTCTGAATCCAAATTGATGATTCGGAATACATCCCATATCGCTTAGAATTGGGTTTAACTTAGAAATTAAAATCTTTTCGAATAGCTTTGACATGTTTGATAAAAGGCTTATGGGTCTGTATGATTCTACTTTTGTGTGATCTTTTCCCGGCTTAGGAATCATAGTTATCAATGAAATCTTCCAATCTGATGGAAAGTACTCAAGACGACAAATGGCATTAAATATAAAGAGAATTATTTTTAGTGCAATACTAGGAAGCTCAATTAGCATCTTATTGCTCGTTTTATCAAAACCAGGCGCTTTCTTGGTGTTTAAATCAGTTATTGCCCTTTCAATATCACGGAGCTCAAACCTTAAGGTGACTGCAGGACTAACATAGACAGGTGGCAACTCAGCTATATCAGTCGAGTCATTTGGAATAAACACGTTTTTTAAATGGTCAACAAATAGATTTCCTTTTTCAGTATCATTTCTTGCCCAACCCCCACAAGAAGTTCGTAAGGGAGGTTTGCGTATGACTGGTCGTTTTAAGTTTCTACATGCACGCCATAATGAATAATCTGATTGTGAAGTTGTGTCAAGATCCGCAAGGTAATTTTCCAGGGATGCTATTCTTCGACATTCCAGCAGCTTTTTAAGCGTTTTCGTGCATTCCTTTAGTCTATTTTTGAGCTGGGGAGATCTGTGTAACTGCCACTCTCTTCGGATTCTTCTTTTTGCAGTCAGGAGCCGTTCGACATCCGCAGAATAAATTTGGTTGTATCTAGTTTGTTGTCGGGTTGTTGTTGCATGTTGAGCGGCCAGCTTGAGGTTTTTTTCAAATTGAGAAAGACACAGCTCTACGTCTTCTGGTGTTCTTAGCGGTACATTCTCCGAACAATGAGAACTAATATATTTTCTATAACTTAACCAATTTATGCGAGTGCTTGTTGTCGGTGACATCATTTCTTGTTGATTCCATATAGAAACAATAGTGGGTGAATGATCTGAAGATAAATCTAGTGATGCTTCAACTTTAATCATTTCTCTTGAAATGCCGTTAATTACACCAAAATCAATAACATCAGGTATTTTTTGTCGATCAGTAGGCCAATAAGTTGGTTGTCCACTCGAAACAACATTCATAGCCATTTTTGAGATTACGTCAAACAAAATGCGACCTTTTGTGGTAATTAGCCGTGATCCCCAAAACGTATGTTTGGCATTGTAGTCCCCAGCTGCTAAGAAACAAGGACCTAGAGATTTGTAAAAATCGCTGTACTGGCACTCTGATATAGTAAATCTAGGAGGTGAATAAATCGATGAAATGACTAAGTTTTTATGAAATTCCTCAAGACAGATGTTTGTTGCTTGAAGGTAGTCCTCACAAAAATCGCACAATAAATGGTGTTTAATTCGGGCCTTTATCAATATTGCAGATCCACCACAAGCTCTACCACGGGGGTCCTTAGTATCATAAAATATATAGCCACTGATTTTAAACAGGCTGTTTGTCGTTAAATAATAAAGTTAAATAATTTTCTTAAATAAAAAAGGTTGAAAAAATTATATTAAATAAAAATATGCTAAATTCTCATACAAGTATGAAAATTCAGATTATATTTATTCCCCTGTTTATAAAAATTCAAATTATAATTATTTACCCAACAAACACAACGGCAAACGTTTAATGGTGATCAATCAAACATGTTTGTTAACTTTTTTTAAAGCTAGAGCGATTACTTAATTTTAAATATTATGTATTTCAAATTTATTCTTGTACAGGTATGAAGTCGATGTGGCAGCATAATAAGTTTATCATTATCCTTTTATTTTAAATCACAACACATATAACGTAAATTAATTTCCTTTTGCCTTTCAATCCATTATTGAAAATGAAGCTATTTTGCTTGCTATAAATAGTTTTTAAAATTTTAAAATGGTCTGACCTATAATTTTATCTATGACAGAAATCTTTAACAAATAAGGCTTCTAATTCTAAATTTTAAATATCCTCTTCTAGTTTTCGTCTTGAAAATTATATTCTTAAATCGCTTCAATTATATGCCGCTATCAATACTTGGCTTGTCGACATAAGCCAATGACTAAACGTAGCCCTATAAAAACTAATTTAGAGGCACTGAATCGCAAAAACAAGGGGACGAATGTTAAGCGCGCTGTATTACAAGTTGCACGGTCATGTCTTAACCAAATGTTGATGTTGATTATAGTTGATTAATTTTTGAAAACAGAAATTCAGCCAGTATGGCTCAATAGTGCTTCTTGCTCCTTTCGAAAGAAATAAGGACCAATGATGCCACAAAGGTATAAATCGCACCAAACAGTCAATTTAAATGGATATAATGGTGAATCCTGTAAACTTAATTTGTGTTAGCTTTTATTCTAAATTTGGTTTTCCAAGGCGCCTATCAAGATGTACGAGGTCGATTCAAAAGAAAAGCTAAATTTTAAATTTTCGCGGGCTGTATAAATTCGAATTATCGAATTTTAGGCTTATTGGCAATTTGGCTTAGTAGTTTGTTGTTGACAACTGAAAAGCTTAGTCACGTTTGTGTGTGTTCTTCGATTTTTGACTTTAGAACAAAATGGATCAAAGAATATGTATTAAATATTGCATTAAAAATTATGCTAAAGTGCTCCAAGGCACCTGAAATATTGACTGTGGCATTCGGCGAGTCCATTTTGTCTCAAAACAATTGAAGAAAACATTGAAACAGTGAAAAAATTGTTTTGCAAAATTGTCGAATCACTAGTAGGGAAGTTGCAGAGGATGCTTCCATATCAATTGGTTTTTGCATGTAATTTTCTCTAATGTTTTGGGTGGCAGGGAAGTTTGTTTCAAAATTGATAAATTTTAAGCAATAGGAACGGCATTTGTATCACTCAGGAGTTGTCGAATGACGTCAACGATGATTTAAGTTTGTTCAAAAGGGTCATAACTGGTGACGAAACATGGGTATATGGTTATGATGTCGAAACCAATGCCCAATCATCCCATTGGAAGCGGCCAGAAGTAAAAGATCAAAAATCGAAGAACACACAAATGTGACTAAGCTTTTCTTTTGTCCAAAAAACCACTTATACAAATTGGCTGATGATGCCTTTATATGACTAAAACATGTGTACCAACATAATAAAAAAAATTGCGATAAAATAAATTCCCTTTTCTTTTGTACAGACCTTGTATACCGAGATATTATTTGGTGGTATTATTTGAATATTTATGATAAAAGGTGGCATGTGTCCGTAAGCAGTGTCGACGTTATGTGGTTATATTTTTGTTCATTCAACTTCCATCCATCTTCATCAACCATTTAAAATAATTGAATATGTGGTTTTCCAAACATTATAATGCTTAAGTTGCTATTTTAAGCATTATAATGGTTAGAAAACTAGCATTTAGGAAAATATTTTTAGAAACATTTTTGTTGAGAAATATCTCACCATCTATTCTCAAATAATTTTCTAATTTTTCGCAAACAGTTGACAGCAAAAACAAATTACAAATCGTTTGTAGTTTTAAAACAATTCAGCATTTTTGCATATAACCACACATAGTCAAATAGTATAAATAGCACGTATGCAATAACTAATACATTAAGCCGTCGTTTTACTTACCATTGTGAGTTTTACAGTACTACGCGTACATACCATTATTGTAGTTGTTGTCGGTACTAAAACCCTGCAGCCAATGACAGTGGTAATTTTAGACGTTCATAGGCATTTTTGTTTTTTTTTTTTTCAGTTTTGTTTTACCACAATACCAAATAACAAACATGGCCACAAAATGTGAACAAACCAGAATTTTTACAGGATTCCAATTTGTACACAAAAATAATGGAAAAATAGATGAGAAAAAACCTCAAGAATTTTTGTCGATAAACTAGCAGTAATATAATTTGAAAAATAAGCATTCAAGCTACACCTCCAGCATTAACGGCTACATCAGTCGTAATTTTTATAGAGAACAATAGAAATTGTAGTTGAATTTACATGGTTACAAATAAACAAATCGAAAAGCGAATGGAAATTTAATAATATTTCTGTGATTAAAAGTCAATAAAGGCATGTAATAGAAACAGAAAACACACACGCACACACATACAATAAAAATGGTTTTGATGTCTATGTAGCTATTGAGTCATATATATGTGAGGTAGAAGAAAATACGTTTAAAACTTAAATTATATAAACTGATGAACAGTGGGTGGTATTTAAAACAAAATTTTAAAAATAAATGTAAAGTTTCTCAATTTAAAAAACTTCATCTTAAGTTAAGCTAAATTTGGAATTTAACGAGAGAGCACTACAGACGCATAACTAAAAAAAATTAACTATGCTGGGTTGGATTTAATTAATAAATTACACAGTGCAACACGGAAAAAAATACCATATGCGGACACCACTACGTGATAAAAGACCAAAAAAAAGACCCCTGTCTCCCAGTTTTGCCCAAAGTACTCCAGGTTTTTTTTATGGGCCCTCAAAGATGTGGGGCCTCGATGTCATTTTTGCAAAAAAATGATCATTTACTCAAGCTCATATTTTGCAAACCGTTTGGAATCTTGATATACTCTCTGAGGCAAAGTTGTAGCTCTTGTCATAAAGAACAAAAATTGTGAACATATAAAATCAAAAAAACTTCATCTTCAAGGTCAAAATCGCAAAAAACTTAAAAAAATTCAATTTTTTTACCTTTTTTCCCCTGTTCAGGTCCATAGGTAGCAAACCGTTCAAAATTCAAGGAAACAATCAACTACAAAAATGAACCTAAGATCTCAGTAAACAACTTTCTAGAACATATGAACTTCCTAGGAATGATTCTTAACACCGTTTAGGTAGCCGCAAAAGTGAAAAATTTCCCAAAAATATTTTAGCTACCTAAACGGTGTTAAAAATCATTCCTAGGAAGTTCATATGTTCTAGAAAGTTGTTTATTGAGATCTTAGGTTGATTTTTGTAGTTGATTGTTTCCTTGAATTTTGAACGGTTTGCTACCTATGGACCTGAACAGGGGAAAAAAGGTAAAAAAAAATGAATTTTTTAAAGTTTTTTCTTTATGACAAGAGCTACAACTTTGCCTCAGACAGTATATCAAAACTCCAAACGGTTTGCAAAATACGAGCTTGAGTAAATGATCATTTTTTTGCAAAAATGACATCGAGACCCCACATTTTTGAGGGCCCATAAAAAAAACCTGGAGTACTTTGGGCAAAACTGGGAGACAGGGGTCTTTTTTTTTTGGTCTTTTATCACGTAGTGGTGTCCGTATATGGTTATTTTGCCACGACTTAAAAAATTACACAGTGTGTTATACTATTAATGTTGCAGATCGCAAAATCTAGATATTAAAATCTACAATGTCATAGTAACCTGTTTGTGTGCATTATTTCTTTGAGTTTAGGCGATACTTGACTTTCAGTTTTGAAATTTTTATGTTGTTCTAAAACTCAAATAAAAAATTATTAATACATGGATTTTGGGAGTTAATAATCGGTATGATGTTTTAACTTTTGTTCATTTATTTTGATTTCAGACAAATAAAATGGCAAGCTGCCAGGGTGGCAGACATAAGGGTAGGGCTTGCCGTTGCCTAGTGTACTTCCAATAGTTCCACTTAAATCTCCTATTTAGATATTTTATTAAATTAAGCAAAGTCTGTCGACTTGTAAACCTCCAGATTTTTATTTTTTAATATCGACTTATCTGCATTAATGAAGCACTGTATAGGTGGACATCTTTGTCATCATGAGTAGAAAGGTTGACAGTTATCAGTCGAAAGTATTAGATCACTACAGTCGAAAGTGGGTGACTAGAATCAAAAAAGCACCCAATTAGTAAAAACGTGATATTTTGTTGAGATTTTAATTGTTTAAGTGAAAATTATATTTTTATTAATCTTACAGTTTTTATATATTTTTCAATACCAGAACGCAAAAAAAACAATAATATACCAAAGAACAACATGTAAAAAACGTAAATAAATGGAGACGTTTGCTTTGTTTCTATCATATGTTTAATATTTCGAGTCGGATTTTGATTCTGGAAAATATGTTGGATGAAGTAGATGTTCCATATTCTTATTTGTGCATTTTTACCATACTACATGTAGCATGCACCCGTGATTTGTCTAGAGAGCGTCACTTATTGCGCAGATAGCTTCTTCATATCCCAATATTCATGCACAATAAATTGTAACGAGATTGTCTGGTGTTAACTAATGTGTATCAAAAACAAAATAATAGACACATCTTACCCAAAATTCCGCACTTATCCAGGAGCAGTTACACACTAAAATTTACTGCTCTGTAAATACAAAAATTCATAAAATTATTTAACTGCCCTTGTACTCTAATGAACATCAGATAATTTTCTCCAATTTCTTTATTTGTTGACGTATGCAAGTTGGCTTGAATTTAGCAACCAAATATTTAATAGATGACTGTGAAGGAAGACTATGTAAAACGGATCCAACCAACGCATCGTTGCCATAAGTAAACATTTACTTTGATAACGATATATTAATGATTCATATTGATTAGGCCTATTACTTACGGATTTTTTAATTAGAATGCAGGATAACTTTTTAAATAGAATTGTTATCCTTACTGAAGAACTCTTCATTACAGATATGGACAAAATAGTATTGTATAATTTTTTCATCTCTTTCTATCTGTAGGTTCATCTATAGACTGAAAAACAAAAATGTTTTTCAAGAGATGAAAAAATTATATAATACTATTTTGTCCATATCTGTAATGAAGAGTTCTTCAGTAAGGAAAACATTTTTGTTTTTCACTCTATATTTTATATGCTTTCTAATGCAAAATATTTTTTGTTCTAATTTTTCACTCTGTTTCTCTCTCTATCTGTCAGAGAAAATACGAGACCCATACCCTTTTGACACAAAAAAAATGTTTTTCATTCAATACAAAGTGTTCTCTGTTTTAATTTTTAAATATCAACCTAATGGAATTTCAAGTTATTCGTGCGAAAGAAAAGCAATTTTAAAATTCATTCAATCAAAAATATTTGATTCATCATTAAATTAAAATAAATTTCGATTTCGTATTATCCACTTTTGAAAATTGTTCTATGAATTGCTATTACTACTGCAGCAACTTAACTTTGTAATGAATTTGCTATTAAATCATATCCAGAATAAAGACCAAGACATTGACTTTAATGTCTTGCTTAGTTCTGAATCAACTTTTCAATAAAAAAAAAGAAATGGGAAACAAGGTCTTTTTCGACTACAAATTTTACAAAAAGCAAAATTAGCAATTAAAAGTAAGCAAATTATATTCTGGAGAAAGTAATTAATTTTTGTTGTTTTCTGGTTTTCTTTTTTCGGGTCAATCATTTATTTTTGTTTCTTTTTAATAATTTTTTTTAAGATAAAAAATGTTGATGTTAATTAATGCCAATTTATGCTTATATGCAAAAAATGATTTCTTGAAGAACATTTTAGAGGAAATTGTTTGTGAAAACTTTGACAATTAAATAAATGTCCATTAAATAATTAATAAAATTGATTAAAAATCAGAAATGTATAGTTCACTTAGTTCACAATGTTACAATTATGGCCTGGGAAATTGGAAAAATATTTTATATTTTATTGGGCTTGGAAAACTAAATGAAAGAGTATAAATAAAATAAGATCAAATAAAATACAAATGCAACAAAATATTTTTTTTTTCGGATCAGCACTCAGGGGATGACCCCTACTCATGTAAAGCATTGTGCCAGAACTAGGAAATTAGGATATGGGAAGGAGGATAGAGGGAGTAACATTCGATTTGAATTTTCCAACATTGTAGCTGACAGGAAAGACCTCTGTAGGAAGATGATTCCACAAGCGAACTGTACGGCTAAAAAACGAATTTTTTCTGTAATGCATTGTGCGATTCACTGGCCAATCGACCACAAATGGATGAGCTCTTAATGAAAAGCGTGTTGTGCGCGAAAACGTGCGGATATCGGAAACTAGTTCCCTAATGTCATCAGAGCACATTCCATTGTAGTAGCGATAAAACAGCGAAACACAATCCACATTGCGTCGATGTTCAAGAGAGTCAATACAGTTGGATACCCTACTGTCACCTATGAGCTTCTTCGCCCTCTCCTGCACGCGGTCGAGTAGTTCCAAAACAGACTTTTGAGCACCGGCCCATACATGAGAGTTGTATTCCATTTTTGGCCGGATGTAAGTGGTATAAATAGTAAGGAGATCAGATGAGGTGAAATATATTTTACACCGTATGAGAAAACCGAGACACTTCAAAATTTCTTTATAGATAAATGTATTATTTTTTTGAAGTGAAGCTTTTTGCAGCATAAAGACAGTTCAGAGAAGTAACGCATTTATTTTATCTAAACATCGCACACTAAATAAATAGTTATAAAATTGTTTTATTTTTCATAAATAAGTTCAAAGATCAACTCTCTAATGACCACGGTAATTTTTTATGCATCAGTGTCTTCTTTATCAGTATTTTTCCAGTTATGTCTGTTGTTATGCCACTAGTAGTTTGTTGACATCTCCTGAACATTTTTGAATTTTGGGTAGTGACGGTTTATGGTTTAGTATACGATATGTATTTCTTTTTTCATATTTTATTTATTGTATCTTCGATATATTTGAACCAACAATAATTACTCAAATCTTATGTCTAAAAAACGATATGGATATAAAACACAAATATGTTTGTTGGATCGAGCTTGATGTAAATTTCGTATATACATATTTTTTAAATATTTCAAGTGAGCGTGGCACTGCCTATACAAAGAAAATATTAATAATCACGGAACGTGTAAACTATTGAAATTTTGTACTAGTAGCTGCTTATTAATGTTCATGAGGAAAAAAAACGAGAAAAAATAGCTGGTTTGCTAGTTTTTTGTGTTTCCCACAGAAAGTAAAATTTTGTTTATATTACTTCAGATATTCAGTTACTTTTTTTCAGGTGTGAAGATTACAAATAATTAAGAGAGAATTAAATTTTTTCCTGCATTAAAAAAATGATTAATTTTGGAGATTTTTTTACAATATAGACACTAGTTCTACAGCCATCACAAAAACAACCTACATTTTTTAATAAACGAAATTTAAATATTTTTTGATTTTACAACTGTCTTATAAATGTGAGTAGCATTTTTAACTAAGTCCCTAAACTATTTTTTTTTAATAATAGTAAAATATAAATTTCCACAACAATATCAGAGTTTACAATTAATCTATTAAGGTAGTGTATTTCAAGCCTAAGTAAGTTAGAGTTTTCTAAAAAAAAAATATGACATAGATGTGAATACATTGCATCTTGCTAGTGTCCATTTTTCTTTAAAATTAATTTGCAAAAATATTCTTTTAATTTAGAGGGAATAAAATAAACTCAAGCCTTACTTCAAAATTTATTTGTTGTATATAAAAATAAATATTATACACAGAAAAAATTATTTTCTCCAATTAAAGGTTTTAGTTAGTTTCGGATACGACCTTAATTAAAATTTTAGTTAATTCAATTATTTATTTAATTAGATTATTATTTTAATCTTTTTGTTTTTATTTAATTATCTAATTTAACCAATTAAAAAATTTATCAATTTTGTATCTAAATCCCATAAAACCTTTAATTGGACTACAAATTATCCGGTGTAAACTTTTTTGCTAATTTTGTAATTTGTTATGAATATTTTTTTCTGATTAGTACGATTTAAAATTAGATTAAATCGTTGAAAAATGTGTCACATACTTGCTGAAAATTTGTGACAACTGTAACTTGTCAAATTAGATAAGAGATAAAAAGGAGTTAAAAAGGATTGAAACCACTCTCGTATATACACAATTTTTATAGAATTGAAAATGGAAATTTTCGAATGTGTGAACATTTGGTATCATAAATAATTTAACTTGTGAATATTTCCGAATGTTTACATTTTTAAACTCCAAAAAAATGCTTGTGAATTTTCTGGTTTTAAAATAATTACACACGATTGTGAATGATTCACATGTGAAAAATGTTGACAAATTCGAACGAAAAACATTCACAAAGAAACGTTTGTCGAGTAAGGTGGGAAAAATGTAAGTTTTCAAATAAAATTTAAAAAAATGGTTATAATTGCATATATTTTATTTATTTTGTTGTTAAAGGAATAAAACTGTAAGTAATCTACTATTCGGTGAAATGCTGGAAAATCCAGACATTTCAAGATGATTTGTAAGGGAAAATAAAAACAAGGTGTCTGATTTCTGGGAAATAATTAAAAACAAATGAAACAGCGTGGGTCCGCCTGTAAAAACAACAGCAGAATGGAAAAAAGTAAAAATTCTTAAAATTAGTGGTATGCTCATGCGCTAATGATACAATAACAAAAATAATGCATTTGCAGGTTTGGCTAGATCAAAAAATTTATTTGCGGAAAAAAGCATCAGCTATTGTGAATAATTTTCCTCCATATTGCTTCTTAAACCTGACATTCTCCAAATGAATGAATCATGGCTGGCACCTGGATGTGTGGCATCCACAAAACGAATTTTCATCTGATTGTCACATACCTTAAAGATCTTTATAATATTGAGTGACAACATGAAAGAATATAAAAATTAAGTAGCATACCAATAACACATTCAGACTATAATTACCTTTCCGGTTATAATATAAATGTCTGTTCGTGGGGGCAATTATGTTTATGTGAGTGCCATCAATGCATCCTACTACACCCGGTATTTTATATTTTTCAAAAAAAATGTTTAATTATTTCTTTTTTCTCTTGATCCTCAGGCCAAGAAATCCATTCAGGGCACAACTTTTGTTCAAAAACATTAAGCACTTCATTTAATACCGTGCTAAATGATGACTGCGCTAGACCAACTCTGCTGTCATTCCCGACGCCTTTTTGGTGTGAGCCTTCAGCAAAAAACGTAAACACGCTCCAAGTTTTATTACCAGTTTCTTCCTCTTCCAACGCTAATAGTGTCGCAAAGCTATACATTATTAAAATAACCTTGAAATAATTAATTTCAATAATTTCTGTTAAAAAAAACCTGATTTTTCTTAAATTTATTAAATTTTTCACTTACCGCTTTTCAGTTGTTAATTACTCCGAATAAAATAAATGACATATGTGTTTTTAAAAACAGGTATGTTACTTTGATTCACAACGAATTCATGATACGAAAACATAACTCATGTGAACAAAAAATTTCATCCGGAAATTTCCACATGCGAAATTTATGATAAGGCTGATTATATTTCCATTTTAATTTAGCCACAGGATTATGCAAATTTTTTATCAAGTGATTCATAACACAGCATTGGTAATTTTTCTTTTCTTAATAAATTTTTATTTTTAAATTTTATATTTAAAAGTTACAAGATTAGAATAAAAATAAAATATAAAATACAATATGCAACACTAATACTCTCTCTGAGCAAATTCTACCTACCTGATACTTCTATTGTTTTTTGAACTTGTATTGTTGTATAATAAAACAATTGAAAAGATTCTAAATAATCTTGTTGCAGAAACAATGTCTTACAGATTAAAGATGAAGTAGAAAATGGTTACATTTTGCCATAAAATCACGACAAGAAAATCTTCCAGGTGACTTTTGTTAAGAACAAGTGATTGCAAGAAGTCTAAAATGGCAAAGAAAATGAAAATTTTAATTTTATTGTTTTTATTCAGCTCTTAAGAACAATGTTTAATAGCTGTAAGTATAGATATTTTTTGTATGTTAAAACGGCAAAAATTCTAGTTCAATTACTTTTAAAATTTAGCAAAATTTTGTTAAAATTGTTTACAGTTGTCTAGAGGCAGTTTTAGGAATAGTAGAGAGGGTGTGAGTTACTTAAAATTTAACTAAAAAATAGATTATAGATTGATCAGTAAAAAGTGATCGCAACAAATATATTATAGATGGTGTGTAAAAAACATATGTGTTTTTAAAATGTTAATTTTGAGTTTAAATCTAGTCATTCTACTCTACCATAAAGAAATCTATTACGTAAGCTCACCAGCCCCTGAAAGACAATTGGGTACCCTAGTAGCTTTACTAACAGAGCATTGCGTCATTGATGTCCACGCTAGGAGATTAAATATCGACTAAATAAATCACTTTTACACAAGTTGTCAAGATGAAAAGGAGGTAGGGACGATAAAACATTTCCTCTGCCATTGTCCAGCCCTCTCTATTGAAAGGGCGGCCTTCTTTGGAAGTCGGAGGGTACAAGACATTGTAGACCTAAGGGGCTGCTACGATAAATTTAATTATCTGGGCTTCGGGATGGTTTTATACTCCATTACTCACAAAGGAATCATAAGCACCCAAGTGAGTCGGCTTTTTAAAGGACATGGTGTGAATACTCTTAATGCATTAGGAAAGGTATTTTTGATGTAGAACAAATAGGAAAGTTATTTTAAAGATATTTTCTGCTGCGAGATTTTGTTAAGGTATAGCTTTTCAAGTACATTAAGTCCGGTTCGATGGCACTTTAATGAAAGCTGCCAATAGTGTGACGTTAAGATGAACTTAAACTCCTATTCTAAGTGATCACAACCCTAGAGGGCTAGGGCCATGTTTTCAAATCGCTAATTGTTGTGCTTCCATGCGCAATAAGTGCATTTGTAGACGCATAATATTTATTTATCCAGTGGTAACAATACCGTCCGATTAAGGCAGCAATCTAGGCACTGACGTCTATCTGTACCTTCTGATCATCTGCATGTATTCAAGGGTGTAAATTTTTCTAAAAAATCCTTTTTGATTTTCTACAGAAATTTTTTAAATTTTATTTTAGGTTTTTTCTAGAAAATTTTTAATTTTGCAAATTACAGTGAAAGTATTTCGTATTTTCTTTTTCTATATGGAATTTTTAAAAAGCTATCTTTAAAGAATATTTTCTTTTTTCTTTAAAGCAAAACTTGTATTTCTCTTATTTTAAATTTCTACACAGTTTGTTTTTGTAGAATTCCTTAATTTTTCACACTGTTCCTTTCGTATATTATTCTGATTTCTTTGAAATCAAATTGGATATTAACCAACGATTTCTTTTTTTTTTTTGGTTTTTCGGTATTTGCATTAACTATATTTAGCTTAAAATTCCACACTTTACAAAACAACACAAAAAAATACATGAAAGGAACAACTTGCAAGATATAAAAGAACTTAAGCTACTGCTGCTTATGCTGTTGATTTTTATATTAATTTTATTGTTGTTCACTGGTTTATTTTTACGTATCAAAATAAATATCAACACTAAAGGATCATCAATTGGCAATTTTTCAACAATCAAAAGTGGATTATAGGAATATTTACCAGGCTCTGTTAAGGATAAATTGTAAATTGCATTTGAAGTTATGAGGGGAAGAAAAATTTTTGCAAATCTTATTATACGAAAATAAAAGCCATTTTAATTATTATATACTGTTTGATTGTTAATTAAATTTATATAATTTTATTTTATTTATGCTATACAGTAAATTTTTTTTTGC
The DNA here is from genome assembly GCA_949628195.1 of Phasia obesa. Taxonomy (NCBI): domain Eukaryota; kingdom Metazoa; phylum Arthropoda; class Insecta; order Diptera; family Tachinidae; genus Phasia; species Phasia obesa. The sequence continues at coordinate 211,226,249 of OX451215.1, read as the reverse complement.
ACATATTAAAGGTTTTAATTAGTTTTAAATTAAAGTTTAATTAATTTTTTTTGTGAATAAATAATTTTTATTCTAATTAAGCCTATTGACTTAAGTTCGTTATATTCTCTGTAAGTTGAAAAATATTAAATACAAATTGGTGATAATTGTTAAAGAAAATAAATCAGTCAAGTGTGGGTTAGACTTACACACGCTACACAGATTCCATACTATGTTTAGTACAACTTTAAAAATCAAGAGCCACCCTTTAATTTTAAAATTAAAGTCATAATCACGAAAATTGCATCTCTGTTGGAACACCCTTTAAATTTTAGTAATTGTTGTTATAGCGGCCATGGTAATAAAGTTTCTATATAAATATACATGAGTCTAACTATTGCGGTTTAAAAAATAAGGTAATATACATGAAAAACATGTCACTGGTGTAACACCCTTTAGATATTAGTAATTGTTATAACGGCCAAAGTACAACATCTACTATAAACATTTCAAGAGTCTACCTATTACGGTTCAAAAAACAAGGCTTTTTACGTACAAATCATATGTCTGTCGGAACACGCTTTAATTTTGTTATAGCCGCATGGCATTTCTCTTTCTACGAATATATCAAGAGTCTACCTATTACTATTAAAAAATAAGTAACTATACGTGAAAAACATGTCACTATCGGGACACCCTTTAATTTTAGTAATTCTCATAACGGCCATCGCAACACATCATCTGTACAAATTGGAAGAGTCTACCAATTACAGTTCAAAAAATATGTCGCATGTAGCAAAACACTTCACTGACGGAAAATCCTTTAATTTTTACAGTTTTTTATACGGATCATAGCAATACACCATTTGTGAAAATTTCAAGAGTCGATCTATTATAGCTAAAACATTAGGCTAAATTCATGTAAATCACGTCACTGTCCGCTCACCCTGGCAGAATGGAATGCATTTTCTAGACAGGTACGTCTAGCGTTTAGTTGTAAACATCATCAATTTAAAAAGAATACAACGAACTTAAGCCTAATTTCAAAAACTTATTTGTAAAATTATTAAAAATATTTTTACTTAAACCCAAAAATTGTGGGATTTACTATTGTTCGTTTTTTAAGGTATTTGGTGTTTTGGTAGGTTTTAATAAAAGTTTTTATTGGAAAAAAAAAATTTCTTGGTTGCAACAATGCCCTTGTAAATGTTTCGATAAACACTTGTATCCAGCGTTATTAACTTTGAAATTTCAAAACGCACCAAAGTTGAGAAAAAAACGCACCATTTAAGAGAAAACGCACCAAGTTTTACAATTTCTTTTTTATTTAAAATCTTGAATGAATTAATTTTCCAAAAAAGTATAATATTTTGTTTTAAAAATATAACATAAAACAGTCTTAAAGTTAAAGTTTTTTTTTTAAATTATATTTGGAATTTTCTAAATATTATTATTTATTTCTAATTACGCATAATTCCTTTTTTTTAAATTTATTATCTTATAGTAATCCAAACAGATTACTATTGGAAAACTGACAACGGAAGTAGCGGTCGTCGTTATTGTTGAAAGTAAAATAACACAGTCACGTTTAGATAGAACGCCACAAAGCTAAAACTAACAGAGAGAAAAAACAATCAAGCCAAAAAGAGCAAAACGTTAAAAAAAATTAATTTTTTTTATAGAAAATAAAACACAAAACTTTAAGGATAAATAAGACCCTTATCATCTTCGTCTTCATCACTATAACAGTGTTTCACAAGACAAACATTCTATAATGAATTTTCTTAATGAAAAACTGAAGATGTTTATGACAAGTTTGTATTTGTTAAGTACAGCTACGAGTATTACAAAGCAAAGACATTAAAGCAAATTTTGTTTTAAACATTTTTTGTTTTTTCACCAAACACTTGAACTTTTTTTTATTACGATATCCATTTCTCATTTACAGTTAAAAAAGTAAAGTTTAATTTATTTAAAATTTAGACAACTGTCACAAAAATTTTATTAATGCTTAATGTCTAAATGCAAGTAATTGTTGCATCAAAAACAACATCTCCAAATAGCAGCAGAAGATTCGTAACCCAAACAAAAAAATTTATTAAATTTGTTTAAAAAAATGGTGACATTTTCGAATTATGCTTTCTTAAAACTAACCTGAGTAAATGTTTAGTTTTTCATTTCAATGCACTTTTTATTGAACTAAATGAAAACATCATTTTGAAAAATGGAGTGCCTTGCAACGGAGGAATAAAACAAACTTAAGCAGTTTGAAAATTCCATGACTGTTTGTATTTTCGGCACAGAAACTTTTAATTCGACACTACTCATGGTACGTGTAATCTGTTACTGGACTTCTATCGCATTTCCTATTGAATGGAAGCAACCTCATTGGGTGCCTCGTTGGGCTAGTAGGTAGTGAGCTAGTCTATTAGTCCGGGATTGTGTTGGCAGGAAGACCAAGAAGCTACTTGGATATAATCAGGGTGCCTGGTAAAGGGTTTGGACTACAGACAGACACATATTAAATGTATATGTTGTGGACACCTTAGCCTTAGGCAAATGTTAACAATTACCATAGACTGTGTTAAGGAAGATTACCAGTCGGATACCAGAAGTTATTGAGAAATAAAGGGGGATTGAAAGGGAAGCTATTAAGTTAGAGCTCTGCTTTGGATTCCCTCCAACAAAAAAAGGAACTTCATTAATTTTAACGAAAAGGGAAAAGGGAATTTCATGTTGTGAGTAAAAATTATTCTTTGTGAGAAAAACTATAGTCGAAATTAAATAAAGGCTTAACAAAGGGTCCTCTTCAATTCAATTTCAGTATTTAAAAAAAGGGTTTAGTGAGTTCAGTTCTGGTCAGGATATGAAAGTGCACGATAAGGCTGAAGTTATGGGTACCTCAACTAAACCGGTATATTACATTTTGAATGGATATTTGGATTTGAAGAAGCTATCCGCGAGATAGGTGCCGCAGTCAATATAACTCACGGTAGCACACGTGTGTCAAAACTCTATAAATTGAGGTATAACTAAAGCTACTATTCCGCATACTAACCAGAGTTTTCCCCTTTCGACTTCTGCTGGAAGGTAAGAGATCTAGGCAAATCAAAAGGTTATATTTTAAACGAACATATATTTTAAAGTGCTTGAGAATTTTTTTGTAGCAATAAAAAACTAGTAAGACTGTGCATTACGTGTATAGAGCTTAAAGGAAAAAAAAGTTTTTTGCCACTGAAAATATATTTTATCCAAAAGTCTGTGGAATTATCAAATTACCCTCGTACATCAGTAAAAAACACTAAATGCCTACTAAAAGATGTTGAAACAATAATTTTTCTTTGAAAAATCTAATACTATTTATGAAGAGCTGCACAAAAATTCTTTGAATATCAATTTCCCATAGACTTCTTTTGAATTTCTAAACAAAATTTTAATTTATTTCTTTATAAATTTGCACAGATACTAAGTACATTTACAAATTTTAGGCAAGAATTTGCACATGCTTCTTAAAAAATAAATCACAGTGTTAAGAAAATAAGGTCTTCACAAAATTGTATAAAATTTTCCACACTTGATGATACTACTGCTAAATTCTTCGAAGCTCATATTGCTTAATTCCTCTAAGAATACAAACAAAAATAAAATTCTGTGCAAAAAATTCTGAAAATTTCTCCAAGCGATTTGTAAACTTGAAAAATATTTGTATATTTATTTGCTCTTAAGTATTAATTATAATTATTACCTGTTTTATTTAAAAAAAAGTCTATTGTAAAAACATTTAAAATATAAAGTAATATTTAGTTACCTCTACGTGGATAATAGCACCGAACTGGTGACTGATAACTGTCGACCTTTTTCCTTACTGCAGGTTTTGTCCTAAGTACGAGCGTGTTTCCAAGGCTAAGGAGCCTATAGAATCGACTTTTAATATGAATCTGCTCCTAGTCGTAAGTGTAATGTTACCCAGTGTACTAGACATTCACTCACAATGTGCACTGCCTTATCAGCCTCTTTAAGGCACAGTCGCCAAGTGTTTCCTTTCCTTGATTTTAATATTGGATTTCATATTATATTTGATGTTTACATTGCCTATCACTATTACATTTAACCAGTTAAACCAGTTTAGTGACAAGTTTCAGGCCATTACTGAATACCCATAAATTGTGTTGCTTTCTTTGGCAAAGGGTGATAAGACATGTGCTGAAACAAAAAAGAGAAAACCTTCACTTTTGGTAACTCTTAAGTTTCACGTCACACATATTTTTAGAGCAGTGCTGCATATTAAGCTTGAAGCTTTTTGGGTGTTTTCTGCAGACATGCAAAAAGCTTCGCAGGGTGTCTTAAAAATAAACATTTTTAGCTATTCGTTGATTACGAGAAAATTGCTAAGGGTTTTATAAAAATATGCGACTTCTAAAAAAATTTTATAAGATAATAAAAACATTATTTAAGAAAAATTTTGAACCAATTTCTATCGAACAGCTGAATAAATGTATGTAAAAAATTATATTAAATTTTAAGTTAAAAAATGAAAATGTTATCTTTAATTTTCTTATAAAATGTTCTCAAATTTAAATGAAAAAACTTTCACAAGCTTTTTAAAAAATCTTCTGAAATTTTTTGAGATCAACATTAACTGCCTGTCCTACGAAAACAAAAGCAAAAACGAATTCAAACATTTTGTTTTTGTTTTAAATGTATTTGTGCTAACGATCGACATCGAGCGATATCGTGGGACTGGCAGTAAATAACCGAAAGGAATTTTCACATTGAATTTTTGGAAATATTAAATATCAATAGAATTCCGAAATTTTCATTAAGTTATTGTTAAGGTTCATTTAAAGTACATTTATATGATTGGTATAAATTTATTAAGTCAAAGGCCCTAAGGATCACGACTCAAAGAATCTTTTATATAGCCATTGTGTTCATAAAACAAATTCTAGGCCACGGATAAACCCAATAACCTGATACAGTGAGACATTATTCACACCCTCACAGAGGCCCTCTAAGAAATTTTATTCTATGAGACAGCAAGGCAAAACAGGCACAAGGTACATGTTTCGAAGTCTTACCGTCCAGCTTATTAAACCTACAAATTCTGATTTCGGTATTTTTTAATATTCATTGATGGTATCTAAGACTACAATAAAAGTAAGCCATCCCGAAGTAAAAGTATGTCACCCTTCTTAAGTTATAGTAGCGTTTAGGATGTATCCCGAGAATTTTCCAAGAACAAGGAAACATAGGCTTCTAGAAACAAGTTTTCTCCTTAAACTATCCAGTAGGTATGCCTTATAAATGTGTGTCGTGTCCTAAGTTGAGGTTGGATAACTTATGACTTGCGAACCCAACATAATGTTAAACTGTTGCGACAGACAATCCAGTTAATTTAAATAATATGAAATAAATTTTTTTCTTAATTTATTTCCTTCTCTTCCTTCTCTTTTTTTTTACTTTTCTTCCAACCAATATTTTTAACATCTTTTTAACATAAATTGTAATCTCGTTAGTTTTGTCTTTATGTATTTGAAACATCTTGTAATCCCATTGACAATAATGTCGAGCAATGGTTCAAACAAAATACAGCAAATATGTCTTTGTGTATTTTTGTTAAAGCGATTTTGCATAATCTGTTTGCAAATCGGTTTCCCAGCCTACAAAAGATGGCTGAATCAATGATAATGATAATGATGATGACTAAAGGTATCCTGACGTTGTATTAGTTAAGGCCTTTAAATGTGTCTATGTGTGGATTTATAATAATTTTGGTTTTCTTCGTGTGTTTGTGTGGCTGCGTGTTTGTGTATTTCTATTGCAATTTTTTTTTCTCCTTTTGTTGCTCATACTATTGCTGCTTTTTTGTTTTTCTTGTTACCTTGACAACATATTTCCTTCATTTGCACTTCCATTTCATGTTAAAGGATATAATTACGTTTAACGAAATCGTGCAGTAATCTCCTGTTCCCGTTGCAGGAAACTAAACCAAGTAGATTCAATACAAATGCTGTGCCTGTGTAGACATTCAAGTTTGTGTGTTTTTTTTTTTAGTAAAAAAAAATTATGTGCTGGTGCATATATGTTGTCTACAATAACGACGAAAACAACGACATGTATAATTATGATTACGACGTGAGGATAAAGTTGCCAACCAACAAGCCTTAATGCAGCATTTTAACTTTAAGTCCATACGAAGTTCAACTGATAATTAAGTTTAATATAAGGCTCACAATATGAAACTTTTGTTAAATGGTTTGCATTTCTTCTTCATTTCATCGACTTTTAGATTGCGTATCGTTTACCTATTAAGGTTTAGTAGTTTGTGTTAGTAGCCGTAGACTTAATCTGCTTTTGTTTGTCTTGCTGTTGTTGTTTTATTTTATTTAGTACTTAGTACTTATTGCAAGTACAAGTATCTAATGCAGTCTCACAACAACAAAGACAACAACAGCACACATTATGTCGTGTAACTTTGCAATATATAAAATTAGTTTTCCCTTGTTTTTTGTATTTATTTCCTTCTTTTTCAACTGCAAATATAAAATAAAAATGAACGTTTGTAATAATGTAGTTGCTTAATAGACACTTATACATATACATAAGTGTGTGTATGTGTGTGTGTATGTGTGTGTGTTTGTATACAAAATAGAATTTTAATGAAATGGCAACTAAGAACGAATGAAAAATTAAAATGTGTTTAGCATGTATATCGTATATCCGAGAGTATCTTATTGTATTGGGAAAAAACTCATATTTATTTTTTTTAATCATATAATAAACTGTTTTCACAGACAGTTTGTTTGTTCCGAATTCTCTATACCCTTTAAAATTTTTCTTTAAAGCCAATTTATATGAAAATTTGTAAAAGTTTATGTATATTTTTTCTTTAAACCTTTTTAATTCTGCACAAAGCTTATGTATGTGTTGTCTATGAAAGCGTTGTATGTTTGTTTCCTGGAAAACCTTAATTCTTATTCGTTGTAAACAAAGATAATTTCTTTTACTGATAAAAAATAAACATTACAAAGATACAATTTTGGCATTGTAGAAATAAAAACAAAAATTATATAATTTCAAATGAACTTCAAGAAATTTAATTCAAGTTTATATATTTAAGGTTTTATTATTTTAAAAGCTTTGCTTAGCCTTGCTTCAAGAAAAAAAATTATAGAGTTTAATTATTTTGCAATACGAATGCAATTCCTTTATCTTCGAATATACTTTACACTATGCAAATAATTGTCATTTCGCCATGACGAGACATAAACAGTTAAAGGGCTAAATATTTATTGCCAAATATAGGATTTTTATAATAGTTTACCATATTAAAGAATTCTTACGCAAATTCGTCTGGCTAAATTTTTAGCAATAATATAATTGCTTTTTTTTTTGTATATTTACATACAAGAAGTGTATCTTAATGGTTATATTTTCAGACAGGTTTAGATTTTTATACAGTTTTCAGATCTGGCAACTCTATTATTGCACAGTGCAACAGTAAAACAAATACAAGGAAATTAAGGATTAAAGGTTCAGTTCTACTATAAAAGGGTAGTAAAAGCCTATACTGAGTTTAGCGAAATTGGTTAGTATTTTTTAGTTATAGGCCTCAAAAAATTCGGAAAATCAGTGGGCCCTTCACAAAAGGTGTCATCAGTTTTTGTCTAGTATCTCATTCAAACTAGGTGATAGCGTTTAACTTTGTTAGGCAATAATGTAGTCGAAGATTCGTTTAATAAATTCTATATACATATTGGTTAGCTATTGTATATTGATGTACATCTAAAAAAAATACTAGCATTCTAATATATCCTTAATAGCAATTTTATGTTTAGTGAAGAGGCTCATATCGGCCGTGTAAGAAATACATAATAGATTCTCTAGTGAAATCCCTAGACCACCTGCGATCATTACTAATTTTTGGTTTTCAATTGAATTGACTTTAACTGAAAACAGGGTTTACCGACAGGATGATATCAAATTCCGTCCGCCAATCGAATGGTCCCGTCAATTGGCCACCTATATCCATTGTGCATAATATTGCAGAATTTGGAACCTGAAAACATAAAAATTGGATTTTTAAATTACGATACATTATTTCAATGTATTACGTTAATTACGATGTACAAAAAAAAAATTTTAATTATACCATCTTATTTTCTGCCATTTAATTTTGTGAAATGCCAAAGAAATATGGTGTATAAACTTTCATATTCCTTCTTCACTCTTTCCACTCTGATGTCTCTTACCTATATGCAAATATACATATGTTTACGGAATATATGGGGATTACATGCATTCCCTATGGATAAAATAAACCTTAATGCTAAATATTGACTGCAGATTTATATTTATGGACTTTTCACATTTGACCTTCTTTATAAAATTTGTGATCCTTTTAACTTCACATAATGTAGTTTAATGTTACAAGTTGTTATTTTGTTTTTTCTTTTTTTCTTAAAAATTTATCGGTGTTCTAAACTTAATTTAAGTTAGCTTTATGCATTCATTCTCTTTTCGTTTCGTATATTTTCCTATAGTTGGAAGAACGGATGGTTAGATTTGGTTAAATATCCCTTAAAGAATCTTAAAATTACATTATTTGCATCCAAAGCTAACAATGTATCATCAATCACCATAAACTTTATTTTGGGTGCTTGCATTTCGTCTTTATACACCCACCAGCCCCCCATTACATTTATTCCACATGTTTCTATGCAAGAATGTAGTTAGAATGCTGATGTTGATGATGTTTCCCTGTAGCATTAAAGCAATACAGAAACATATTTTTTAATTTTATTTTTTAAATAAAAATTCACTACTCACTTTTAATGTATTTCTCCCATCCGCAGATACTTGTTTAGAAAAAATTTATAATCCAATATTTGTTGTCAGGAAAATTTATGCAGATAAATTTTAAAATACGGAAAAAAATGTTTAAGCATATTAAAGAATGCAACCTTTGGTTTTATAAATGAGCCAAGTGAGTAATGCGCAGTCATTAGAAATTAAATAAATATTGTCGAAAGAAATAATAATATGGAGTAAGTACCTTTTGAAAGATTAGTTTTTTTAAAGTATTTTCTTCTTAAAAAAGTTAAAAAAGATACCAGTAAATTAAAATTCTGAAAAGCGGTTTTAGTAGGAGTGTCTCCTTGAAATTATTTTTAAAATAATGAAAATGAATCAACATATGACTATTTACACAACTAATTGTTAGTGGGACCAATTCGTATTTCTATGGCGTTGAACTAGGAGAAGATAAATTGAAACGATACTCTGTATCCGTTTTGATACTCTGTGAAAGATCTTGGAACTAACTTTAATGTGCTTTCCAGTTCCAGTTATTATAGTAAATAGTCCATTACACTCTTAAATCAGTTACGTTCTCTGTTCATAGGTCACGATCCAAAGTGTGTTGTATAACTTGTAATTTGATAAATGAAGGGATGAATATGATTATTGCCACTAATTTCCCATAGGAAAACTTAGACAATAAAATAACATGTTATCAGAAAGTACATGTTTATTTAAAAACCTTTTGTAATAAAAATTAATAAAAATAGTACCCTTTTAATAAGAAATACATTTAAAAAAATCTCCATCCTAGTAAAAAAAGCACTTTTTTTAATAAAACCCCCTTTGTAAAAATTAATTAACTTTGTCATAAAAGGTAAGGTGCCTTTTAATAAAATTTACCTTTTTATTAAATGGTATATATTTAGTTATAATCGTCTTGTTTAAAAAAAAAAATAATTTTTAATCAAGAAGCAAATTTTAAATGTAAAACTACATTTTTTATAAAAAGTACTTTTTAATATAGAATATATTTTCAAACAAAAAAGTAACTCTTTCGTAAAACGCACATTTTTCATAGTCTCCTTTGAATAAAAAAGTACTTTTTATTAAAAAGCTATTTTTTCAGTGAAAAACCCTTTTTAATAACAAATCCCCTTTTCAGTTTCACTAATCTTCACTACGATTTAATTGCATGAAATATGATTTTAAGTGTTCGAAAGTGGTCTTTTGAAGTGATTTTGTCGAAAATTTGTAACTAGATCTGTCCAGAGAATATTTTATTAAAGCTGGATTACGACCTTCGTCATGACATTAAAAGTTATATCAGAAAAGTAACTATTTAAAAATATGTATGTAACTTAAAAAAAAAACATAATTTTTGATGTATTCCTTAGAGGATTTAGGTTTTTTCGTATTAGAACCTTTGGTATTAAATTTTTGCCATCCTTGATTAAAATGTTGGCTGGGTTCGTTATTTTACCATTAGTTCTGCAGTATTTGTACCACTTTAATGTTTCTGTTGGTTTGGTCGTGCATAAATATATTAAGATGAATTTAAAGTTTAATCATCACCAAACATTTGATTTTTCTTTTTCTTTAAATCCCTGAACATGTTTTCTTGCTTAAAAATCTATTTCTTTTTGGAAATTTTAAATTAAAATTAAAACTAATCCTCAATTGGATTTTTTAGTTAAACTATTAATATTAACATTAAAACTATGTAAGCGATTGTTAGAGCTTTGATTACATCACAATTGGTTGGTTCGGATTACGTGGCAGTTTGCCCTGCGCAATCTTTCCAGTAGAATTAAGTGATTTCGTTTTGACACCAACCCACTCGTCAGAGTAAAAAAGCTGATCCGTATATAGTTAAGTCGCCTATTATATATTCTCCAGTCATCGAACGTAACCCTGAAATCTGCAGCTGATTTATATAAGATCTTGACATGACCGTACAGTCTAGATCTCACAAATCTGTTGCAGGATTCTGGCGGATACGGTCATTAAGTGAAGGTCAATTAGAATTAGGTACTCAATCTGGATGTTGTTAATAGAATCCAGCACAACTAATCAAAGGTAATTAAGTATGAGTAACACATTCAAAATGATAAGTAACACAAATGCTTGTAGAAAGACTTTTTGTTTGAATCTGTAAAATATTTAAAATCTGTAAATAATTCTAAATAATCAACTGCAATAATTTTAAATAAATTTGTGCGAAAAATGGTTGAAAGAAGATTTAAAAAACGAAATAAATTTCATATAAAGTACATTATATCAAATATTTACAATTTAAAATTTATTAAAAATTACCTGGCTTTTAATGTGGATTATTATATTTTTTATAAGGAATAAATATTAAATAAGGTTAGAAAGGCTTACGCATTTTTTTAAAAATTATTTACTTATATGTTTATTTATTTGTATGTATATACATGACTTTAGCTTAAGGAATATTCAATATATGTAGTTGTACACATAAATTATGAAACGCAATCCTTTATTTAAAAAAAGACGACCTTCCTCCTTTTCTTTTAAAGTTGGTTAAAAGAAACCGACAACAATATTAAACAGGTTTTAAAAACATTTATAGAGTAAACGGCAAATATTGCTATAACCATTAACTCACATTTATATTAACAGCATAACGTGGTAAGCGTTATTACATTTTTATTTCTAAAAGTTAACACCCTTCCACTTTCCACTTTCATTGCAGTAATTTAGTTTTTAGAAAAACTGTTTTCATAAGCCAGGCTAAGGTATCAGCTATTACAAGCTTTAAAAGGTAAGAAATTATTACGATTTTTGTTATCTTTTTTTTCTGTAATTTGTTCAGCTGTTGAAAAATAAACTAAAATCGTTTTGAGTTTAAAGTATTAAAAACCCCACAACAAACGAACATTAGTAATATTGAAAGTAGAAGGATCTTAATAAAGAAGCAGCAACTCATGAAATTTTAATGATGAACGAAAATCGTAATTTAAGGTTATCAGTTTTTCCAATTTTCCATGTGAATATACGTCAGCTCACCAAATTTTAAATATATTTGCGATTTAACTGCGTTGGCTAAAGAACTAAAAAAAAAGAAGAAAGAGCGAAATAGAGAAGAAAAAAAGAAGTCGTAGTAATAAAAATAGCAGCAACAAGAACAACAATTTATTGCAACATTTTGTTTTATAAGTGAAATTAATTGAAATTGAAGAGAAAATCCCATTTATAATAATTGCCAATTGTAAATCGAAGGTTGGATAAAACACAAACACACACAAATGCATTCTATATAAATGAATGCATATGTGAAATCCCTCCATGAAATAAATATTTTATGAAAAACGAGGGGAACTGTGCATAAAATATTGAAAATATAGATTAAAAAAAAAGGAAAAATCGATTACAACAATGTGTGTGTTTTATAATAGTACCTTCGCGGAAGGTGGGAGTTGGTCTATTGATTAATAAAAGAACTCCCTTGGTAACTTCATGGACAATTACTTTGAATGTCCCAATGTAATATGTTTTTATAAAATCAGAATTTTAATTATAATTCTTTTTTAAATTAATCTTCTTAACGAATTTTTAAACTTTCTTAAAATCCCGAGTTCCCGAAAAATTCCGCGTTCCCTAAAAACTTTCGGAATTTTTATTTACGAAAAGAGGCTTGCTCATTTTAGAAATTCCTCCATTCTAAAATGAAATTATCTTTGTCTTGTGCCAAATTTTTTCACTCATAAAACGACTTACAAAATTGTTACGGCTAAGTGTGTCTCGCAATCGATGGGTGTTCTGTTTGAAAATCTTTCCAGTTTATTACTTAAAAGATTCAACAATAAATTGAAATTTGATAAAGACATTCTTGTTGCCTTAAAAAAATGTTCATCATCTTTTTCCTTAAGTTGACGAACGCATGTCTCAAAAAACCCTTCCTCTTCCCGAGTTGTGTTTACCGGGCGAACCCACCATCTTCGTTTATTTCTTTTTAGTTTTTTCTTTGCCTCATATACTGACGCGGTAATTTGAACTATTTTAGTGAGGCCTTCCATACAATTAATAATAATTTCCCGATACATCTTTTTTACGCTACAAATACTTTAGAATTTTGTAAACAAATATTAAGAAAACAAAACCATATGTTTATTGCTGCTGCTGCTTTCAAAATAATTATTCGCTTACTGAAATAGTGCTCAGGCTGTTGACAGCTCGGGTTTTAGTGCTGTCGCGTGAAGTGCTGTCTCGAATGTGTTTATAGCTTTAATAGTAAATTACCAATCCACGCAGTTAATTCCCGAATACGATTAATAATTTTTATTTAAGTATTTTTAGTTTTTGCACACTGTGTGAAATATTTAAAGTTCACCGTACTTCGTAAAAGTAAAATGCTGTTAAAAACTTTACAATATTATTTTTAAAAATAATATTTTTTTCTTATCATTGTTTGCATGCATATTTTCCAGATAAGACCGATATAAAATCGTATACATTAGCACAAAAATCGTCAATTAAAAAGTATAACAAGGGATGATTACGATCTTTGATATTTTTCACCAATGAAGTAAATTATCCAAAAGAACTACTACCTAGAGTGGGAAAGAATAATTCTTACAACATTGAAGATTTTGTGGAAACACAAACCATAAAAGGTTTTGGAGCGCCGACATCTTTAGTTACTATTATCCTGTTCAATAATATTTTATATTAGTTTTACAAAAAAATATTAATTATTAATTTACAAAAAAATTAGAATGAAAACTGCAATTATAATGCCTAAGTGCTAGCATAAATAACACACTGTGTAATTTTTTAAGTCATGGCAAAAAAAGTTTTTTTGATTTTATATGTTCACAATTTTTGTTCTTTATGACAAGAGCTACAACTTTGCTTCAGAGAGTATATCAAAATTCCAAACGGTTTGCAAAATATGAGCTTGAGTAAATGATAATTTTTTTGCAAAAATGATATCGAGGCCCCACATCTTTGAGGGCCCATAAAAAAAAAATCCTGGACGACTTTGGGCAAAACTGGGAGACAGTGGTCTTTTTTTTGGTCTTTTATCACGTAGTGGTGTCCGTATATGGTTATTTTTTCCGTGTTGCACTGTGTAATATTACAACTAAAACATTTAATTTTAAAAATAATTTTGGTTCACTAAATTATGTTAAATACTTTCTCTGTAGGAAAACTAATAAGATTTCTTGAATGAGCCTACTCAAAAGACATCATTAATTTAGGATTTTTAATGAGTTTCCTGCACACATTCAATATTTTTAAAGTCTAAAATAAATCTTAAAGGAAAAACACACGTCATTTGTGCTAATAAACGCGCCATAAACAAACTGTAATAAATTTGCAACATAAAATCCTGTATAGTAAATTACTTTTCTGATACTTTGTAATTTTTCCACACAATTTTATATTGTTTTTATTTATGCTTTTATGACCATTGCTCCTACTGCCATTGGTATAGTTTTTGTAACAACAACAATTATTTATTTTATTATTTATAGTTATTGCAAAAATTCATCAGGCATATGAACGGATAATAGATTAACACAATGTTTGACATACCAAATATAACAAAAAACTAAAAGAAAACACCTCCAAACGAATAAAAGTGACAGGGAAACGTTGTCTATCCCTTGATAGTGATACACTGACATTAAATTGCTTAAATTGCAGAAAGACAAATAGCACTAAATAAATGGTATATAATTCATAAATGTATGCAACTTACTTCGGACGTTTTTTCCTAGCTTCTTGTTATTATTCTCGTTTTTTTTTTTTTGTTTTTTGTTTTTGCAACATTTATCTTTCAAATGTGGCAAATATAAATTGTGTTAATATATATACTCATATTAACACAATTTACTTTGTGTACATGTATGTCAGTTTCATGTACACATTTGTATCTTATATTTATATTCTTTTGACGTCCGAAACTTATACTTTTTCAAACGGTTATCAAAAGAAAAAAAAACTGATGAAAGTTGATCGCATTCAAACAACCAGAAAATATATGCACACACATACACAACATATTAACTAACACACCTGGAAAAAACTACAGGTAATAATACACATGCACATATGGGATAACCGAATAAACATTTTGTTAATCAATTCAGGCGGTATTTATTTCTACAATTTTCTTTACTAGTTAAAGACATTTATACTATTTTTATTAAAATTTAGAAGAGTTTTAAGATTTACTTCCCAAGGAACTGTACTAAAAGATGTATCGTTACTTCTGAAGACCATAATTAACTCTATTATATAAACGTATGACTTAATTAAAAAAATATCTCGACGAACTTTATATCACTTAAAACAATAAACATAAAACAATTAAGCCGTTGGAGTCACAATATCTCATAAAAAACATGTTTTTACAACATTCGTAAAAATTTGGAAATATATAAAACAAATATGACGAGAGTCTGCTTTTTAAATCAATATTTTACAAGGGATATCGAGAGCCAAAGGATACATTCCTGGTTAGCCATTCCGACGATATAGTGGGAGTCATAACAGGAAGGGATACAGAAAAATCGATCGCAGCCTAAGGTAGTTGATGATAAAGAACAGTTTATGAATAAACTCACATGGATTGCAGCTGCTCCTCACTAAGAACGACATACTAACAGAATCAGTTATAACTATAGAGAAGGAATCGATAACTAGCCGATGTTATTGAAATTACCTAAAGCATGTCACGTCAAAGGCGGGGAAGATAAAACGGTATATCCGTTATATAAAGGTTGGTGGCACACATTATAGGGTCTCCTTCAACAAACAGGCTTTTAATGGAGATAAGTTACGTTAAATTACTGAAATCCTCGATGTGAAGCGATGAACAGTGGTTGGAAAACGATTTCTTTTGGATATAATTCGGTATCTTATAAACCACTGACGATATCTTAATGAAATTTTACGGAGGTAAAAGAGAGGTGTTCCTGATATACATCAGGTATATCATTTTTTGGAAATGTCATAAAAGGTTTATTTTAAGATTTTTTAAATTTAAGTAGACCATAAAACTATCTATAAAAGTGTGCTTACATGTGCAGGTTATCTCTTTTAGTTTGGGAGAAAAATGGGTTACAATTTTTTTTATTTTAATTTTGGCCGACTTTAACTTAGTATTTTGGTGTACTTACTAATGATCGGATTATTATTTTAAGACATTGGCTATATTCTTGATAAAATTGAGAATAAATTAGTTTCAAGTTTTGTTCTGATAGCGCTTTTCGTTAAAAAGTTACAAGCCTGCGAATTGGGAAAATGTAAAAAATATATCGTTTTTTTCAGGATTATCCCCAAAAAGGTGGTATGATTTTTTTACTTATATAATTTAAATTTACTTCGGCATTAGCAATTTTTTCAAACTATTTCAAAGAAAACCTATAGTAAAAGCAAATGAAAAAAAAATCAGGTCAAAAATTTTAACGGTTACCCCTCCAGTCCTATCCAAACATAGCTAATTTTAAAACCAAAATTATAAAATAATGGAAAATTCGTCGGATTTTAAAAGCCTCCAAACATACTCCAAAAAGAATTTGACAGCCCCATTATTATTAAAGGCAGGTTAGCCACTTTAATAAAAAAAAATATTTGGGACATTTTCTGCCCGATCTGGGAACTTATATGTTAAAATAAAAAAACACTTCGTGTGTACAAAAATGGTTTGGTGAGCTATGACCTCTTCTAACGTCTTAAAAGCGATGTTTATTTCAAGAGTTATTTTTTAAAACATAAGCAAATGCGAATCTTCTTTACACTGATAATAAAGAACACACATTTTTAGTCAGCGGCCGCTGAATAAATGAAAGAGAAAGTTAGAAGATTCAAATGGGTTGATTTACAAATGAAGAGCTGATAATTCTCGTAGCTAAAGCTATCGCTAACATTCTAAAGGCATAGAGTGACTCGATAGGTGATTTGGTGATTATATAGGTGATTAGTAGTATGCTAGTCTCTTGTGGGTTCGATTTTATGCCAAAGAATCTGGCTGTTTTATGCAGAGAAGAAAAAGCTTCAGAGGTAGTTTTGTCTTTGAAAAAAAGAACATAATCCGAGGATTAAAAAGAGAGACCTCGACTCCGGTCTGGAGCAATTGTTTAACCTGGTTGCAGAAAAATGGCCTCAGATCATATCACTCGATAGGTGATTTGGTGATTATATAGGTGATTAGTAGTATGCTAGTCTCTTGTGGGTTCGATTTTATGCCAAAGAATCTGGCTGTCCAAAAGTAGGGGTGAAAGTGAGGTGAAAGTTATTCCCAACGGATGACAAGGGTGTATTTAAGTCGCTATGCCACACAAATGAAAGGTAAAATCTTCTTAACTTCAACAAAAAAATAAAAAAATGTTTATTATATTTCAGCAACTTTTAAATTTTTCTACGTAAAGTTACATTCAAAAACTATTTATTTAAATTCCTGGTAAATAAAATAAATATTTATTTTATTTTATGTATTTTTTTTTAGTTTTTATTTAAAATTGTTTTATATTCCTTTGGCTCAAATTTAAAATAGTGATTATTTAATATTATGCTAATTACCCATAACGTTTTTTAATAAAAATGCAATTTATTTGTTGGGGGAAAAGAGCTATTCTCTATACGTATTTCACTGGTTGCCCAGGCCAGATCATCAGGAAACCTTTTTCCTAATTTTAGAGAAGCCAAAAATACTCTGTAAGTAATAAAATTCTACAAAACACAATGAGAATTATGCATGTTAATAGAATAATATTACAGAATATTAAAGCTTCAACAAAACACCAACAAACAAACCACGTTTTTATTTTTCCTTACTGTCCTTCTACAATTGGTTTTTTGCCATCACTGATTGCAGGCGTAAGGTGTGATGAAAAGCATACACAAGTTAATTTTGTTCTCGCAAGTGAATCGAAAAAGTAATACTTAAAATATATACTCTCTTACAAATTTGTATTGCATATTTTATTTTCAAGAGCCCATAGTGCCACAAGATGTATGCTATTTAAATCAAACAATAAGAAATACTTGGTCATCCTCTTTGTGCAAGCGTGGAATTATTATGGTTCATACCAAAATGCCGACTACCACTGCCAATACAAGAAATGTTTTGGTTGCACGTTAAATCAATGGTTGCATGCATAAAAACAACAACCAAACAACAATTTAACAAGCAACTTAACTCATAAATTTAATTTTGATTATCCATCATATGGATTTCCTACTTCCTTTTACGTTTTCTTCACATTTTGGTTTCTGTTTCGTGTAAGGTTTCTGTTACGTTGCTGTTTTTGTCTCTGTTGTTGTTTGTAATTTATGTGGCAAAAGAAAACAAACCTTTAGTTTGAGATATAATTTGCACTATGTTGTGTTGCTTAACACGCGCCTCGCCCTTAAACGAAAAAGCCTCAACTTTTCCGCCACCTCCTTCTCCTGAACATTAAATTGTTTTATGTTTAACGGCTTTGCTTGTCAGCGTATATTGTCTTTGGGGTTTTAGGTTGTCTTTTTTCTTTTTTGTGTTTGTGTATTTGTGTTGAAGCGTTTGCAGGTATAGTGCTAACTATAAAATAAAGTTGGGTCAAGTGGTTCAGGTGTGCACAGGAAAAACAGATTGTAAAACTGTAAGTAAAATTAGTTTTATGGTGATATTAGAGGTTTTCACGAAAACACTCAAACAATATGAACGTATATTTATTCCCTTTTATTCTTGCATTTATCCTTCTTTTTTCGTTTTTTTTTTTGTTTCTTTTTATGTTCTATAAAAAGATAAGGTTCTTGTTTAAAACATGAATAAAAAAAAAAAACAGAAATTTGTGAATTGTAAATGTTCACGTTGAAAGCTTTTTGTAATTATGGCGAATGGTTTTTTCATTGGGCTTGGAAACTGTAACAAATTTACAAAACCGGTGTGGAACGCGTACAAAAGTTTTATTTTAATCTTTAATTTTTTCCTTGTACAAATTCACAAGTTTACCATCGCACTATGATATCGTGCCACATTTTATGCTCGTAATTACATTCAAATACATTGTAACAATACCTGATAGTAGTTACTTGAATATACTGTTTTGTTGAAGTGGTAGAGACGAGCAACAAAATTAAATTAAGCTCACTTTCATGCTTCTATTCATTGAGGCTTTGTTTGTACGAAGGCCAACCGAAAATTTTATTTTGCATTCAAAAGATGGTATTCTTCATCTAAAAGCTAAAAAGTATGCAAAATTTTAAAATTTAACCTCTCGAAAACAATGAATACTTTTGTAAGAATTAATTGATTTCTGCTCATAATTTCATTAAAATCTTGATCAACATTTTTTATTAAAAAACAAATTAACATGCCCTCAAATGGACTATTAAAAAAAAAAAAAAAATAATTAAAAAAAACTATTTAATCAAATCATCGCCAGGGTTTTTAAACAACTTTTGTGACTGCCCTCAAATGTTCGAATATGTGTTCATCCACCATTAGTAAGTACTTCAAATGTTTATACAATTTAGCGTAGAAAACTTTCTAGTTTCTTTCGTTGCTAAATCGACCTTAATGATCTAGATCTGAAATTGTTCTTTTCTTTGCTATTTTGTAAAGTACAAGGATTTGTGTGTCTGGTATGAAGTTTTTGTAAATTTTATTTTGCCATAAAATTAAACTTAATCGTTGGGAAAAGCACTTCTCTCAAGCATGCTGCAGGATGAGTGAATATTAAAATTTTAAGACACATTGAATTTTAGAGCAGCATTTAAGTTTGCGGCAATGAACACACTGCAACTGTTTGGATTGAAAACTTATGCAAAAAGTTTTTGTTATGCAATAAATTTTTCAGATATTAATTTAAAGAATTAAGTTATATAATTGAAATTTACCATGGAGTATAACAGAAGCAGTAGAAAGTACACCAGATGAAAAACACATTACAAAAAAAAAAAAACAGGCTTAAAATCTCTTGAATATTTCTATCAGTCTACTTTTAGCTTGAAATATTTCTTCTCTTTGCTTAAAAGCTTCTACAGCCTCAATCTACAGAAATGTGGATTCACCAGCTTTTTTTATTGTTGAATAATTTTTTATTTTCAAACCATTTTTTAAGTTTGAAAAAAGATAATAATTAACAAATGCTGGGGAGGAGCACTATGTTAAGTTATTTGTAACAGAGAGGACAGTTCCTTGATTGTATCTTGTATAAAAATTGGCAGTGTCGAGATTTTTAACTTCATTTAGGCCCACTTTCAAACTTTTTTAATTTAAAATTTTTTTTAATTTAAAATAAATAACAATATTTCTAACCTTTCCATTTCTCGCTCCCTCTCTCTCTACTTCTGGTTTATTGTTTGCTTTTGGAGAACACAAAAAGCTGAATTTTCCTTAGTCTCCATCACAGGTGAAAAGGGTATGGAATATAAGGATTTTGAATTGACGATATCACTATATTCCTCTGTTTGTATTAAAGTTGAAATCTGATTTTCGAAGACGCCACGAACCTTATAGAAATAACTATCATACTTATACGCCCGATATACTATTGAGAAGTTCACTGCTGAAAATCTGCAAAATCGGTGAACAAATGGTAGAAATGTGATAATAAAAGAGAGACAATGTTTCTATTTTCCTTGAATTATAGTCAGCAAAATTTAATTAAATGTTTCAGAAACCCCATAACATAATTACTATAAATAGCCACAAAAAACAGTTGGCTTACTTAGTAATATCTGAAAACACTGGTAGCAATGCCTCCAAGACGCTATTCCATTGTGCACCAATGCGGCAATCGTTTTGGTAATTTTTTGTTTTAAATTAACTTCAACTTGTCTAGCGTTGCCACCGAATTTTTTTAATATTACGCTAATATTAATAACGGTGTACACTTTGATACCGCCTCTTATAAATTTTGTTGCCAGTGATTTAACATAAACGACCAAACTGTCTTTGTGTTGAATTTAGTCCGGTAGGTATTTGAATTAAATAAAAACCTTAATAATTTTATTCCGAATTTATTTTTTGCATCTTCTATACAAATGATTGATCTTAGAAAAAAAAAAGAAAAGTATTATACAAAAAATTAGATGACAAATTAAGTTTATATGTTTAATTATTTATAAATAAATAATTGATCATTATAAAATATTAGCTTGTGTTTAAAATTTTACTTGCCTACACAAGTAAGTTATCCTTTTTCAGTTTAATGCCTTAATTTATTGCAGCATATTTCATTCATAACAATAGTTTTTAGTGTTAAATAAACAACATATGGACAGCTCATTGAAGCCGGAGTTCCCCAAGGTAATATTTTGGGACCAATTTTATATTTACTGTACACATCGGATATGCCAATTAGCACCCTAGTCCACACATCAACTTTTGCAGATGACACAGCTTTTTTAAGTATTCATGAAAGTGCCCAAGAAGCATCATCATCAATGCACCCACATAACTTTCACACTGCGCAGGGACTCATGCCCTCCTATTCGCATAAATAACCAAATGATACCACAGCTTTCAGACGTTAAATACCTGGGTATACATCTTGACCGTCGCCTTACTTGGAAAAACCACATTGACTTCCAGTTAACACAAATGAAACTAAAAGCAGTACAACTAAATTGGCTTATTGGCAGAAACTCCACCCTGAGGTTAGATTGTAAACTTCTACTGTACAAGTCGGTCCTCAAAACAATTTGGTGTTATGGGATTCAGTTATGGGGCACTGCCTCAGCTAGCAATGTAGAAAAAATTCAAAGGCGCCAAAATAAGATTTTACGTATTATTACATCTGCTCCCTGGTATATAAAAAATTCGAACATCCACAAAGACCTAAACATGCCATCAGTTAAAGCAGAAATAGCGAAACATGCAGTCACATATCTAAAGAGGCTTGAATCTCATCCAAACCCTTTGCGGCGTAACATGCTGAATGAACCTGGTTACATTCGACTAAAAATAAGAGATACTGCCTTTCTTGGCCGTACATTAGAGGGATGACCCGCAAATGATTTCAAAATCCGTGAAACAAACATTATTTTTGTCTGGCACTGGCTGGACTTAAAAAGAATATTTTATTTTAGACTTAAGATACGAGTAATTATTGTTAGTTCAAAAATATTGAAGATACAATAAATAAATTATGAAAAAAAAAAAAAAAAAATATGGACAAAATAACAGTTCTTTTGCTTGTCAAAACCTCAACACTAATGACAATGAAAAATTTCTACAATATTTTAAGTAAGTAAAGAACAAAATGTTTTATAATTGCTAAAAGCAGCTTAAACAATTACAACAAGAGCATCAGCTAAAACAACAATGAAATATTTTTTATACAAATTTATTGTAAATAACACCTTCCTCTCTTAAGCAAACAGACAATTACACATTTGGGAGATAACATAAAATTTCAGACATGAAAGGAACAAAAAAGTTTCTCACAATCATTTGGGAGTTGAAGTGGAAGTACGTGAAGTATGAATGATGATGAAATTGTTGTATTGTTATACTGAAGAAAATGAAGACTTTTTGAAGTTGTATTTTATTTGTTTAGTCATTTTTAGTTGTAAACATTTCTTGTCCTTTTAACATGTTTTCTTTATTGTTTTATTTTCCCATGCTTTGTTAAACTGAGAACATTAGCAGACTAAATCTTAAGCCTGTTTACGCAAAGAAGGAAACATGAAAAGAAAATGATTATATAAAACATTAACTTTTTATGAATCTTAGACAAAACAAAATCCATACAGAGATTAAAATGAAAATAAGCTGTAAGGCAGTATTACTGTACGCTGAAGAAAAAAACTCTTACACTCAAATTTCATAATAATGTGAACACTCCGAAAAGACACAATCGTGCTGCGATTAAAATAATTTATTTTCTTAAGTGTGTTATAAATAAAACTAGTATTATTGGTTCTAACATGTCATAACGCATCAACTTATAATGTGTGATCTAAATACAAGTATATTTTAATGAAACTAAATAAAACGAACTAAACTTTATGTCGTTTGGCATATTAAAGCTTCCTTAGAAATAACAAATATTATATAACGAATACGAT
The DNA here is from genome assembly GCA_949628195.1 of Phasia obesa. NCBI lineage: Eukaryota > Metazoa > Arthropoda > Insecta > Diptera > Tachinidae > Phasia > Phasia obesa. Next base: position 211,203,437 of record OX451215.1, on the reverse strand, counting down.
TTCATTCCTATGAATCTGCAGCTGGCTTCGAAGTAGCTAATCCTATCAGTTCAATTTTCCCGGACAGTTTTTGCAGCTTTCTGGTGGCATCTCAAGAGTGGCTCGAATGATATTAGTCTTAATGTTGTGGATAGTTTCGAGATTAATCGCATAGCATCGGCTTTAGTCGGCTTATAACAAGATTACCTAAAAGATCGATTGTTTGGGTGCAGCCTCCAAAGATTATGCATTTTCATATCACTCACCGTTGAGCGGCGAGTTCTTTACTTTTCTAATATAATCGCATTTAGTTGGTTTTTAAAAAAGCAAAATTAGTCGCCAGCCATATTTTACAGGCGGACATTTTTTATAAAAGTAATTTGTTTTAAACTTTTAGTGCTTCTTATAAAATTTTGATAAAGGCTAGCTTCAACGTGTACTTTTAAATAAAAGAATTAAACATTTAATTAAATCAAAATGTCTAAATGAAGTTTCATATAATTGTTGCTACAATAGCGAACACCAAACTTAATGTCTCCCTATTAAAAACGTTATTACGATCTAACACCCTAGTTAACTGCAACTGGTTAAGTTTGTAAGTCTGTTTGGGATTCCCGTCCCTTATCTGATTCCAAATGTCCTGGTGATTTTTCTGAACTTAAGAAATAGTCATAGTTAGAGATATCAGGAAAAGGAACCTGCCTTTTTCTATTTTTCAAGACCACTAAACCAAAAAATAGGACCAGCTTGCAAATGTACGACACAACTGATGGTTACTAAGCCTTTGTTCTTCAACAGGCTAAATGTTGTATGGATATAAACCAGGATCTTTTCTTCAATTTGTTTATGTAGCTGTCAGACAAAGCCCAAGTGGTGGCGTATTGACAAAACTTACACTTACAGATGAGACAGTTTCGTCTTTGAGAATATTTTTTGATCTTGATAATAGCACGATGAAAAGTACGAATTTTCCCAAATGACCTTAAGTTTGTTGAATAGAGCATTTTTTTAAATAAATTTCCATATTACAGAAGCTTTGGCTAAACTAACAGAAAAGAAATGTGAAAACAAATTATAATTTAGAGTTTGACATACTTATCTTTTGAAAGATCGGACAAACTAAAAAGAACTTTTTACTATGGGTTAAAAAACTTAAAATATGAATTTAATACAAGAATGGATCTTTTTTTAATCCCAACATTCTCCAATTGACTCATGAATTATTTTTCATATGTATGCGATTTTGCTTTGAAAGAAATCCACATCAAATTTTAGGACTCTTACGTATTGACTTTATATAAAGCTACCCATCCCTGGCTGAAATTCTAAAATTTCTACAAAATCCTAAAAATTATTGTAAAGCTCTGTAGAAGCTGTTTAAAATATTTTTAAAGCAATGTAATTCCAGAAAATAAAAATAAAAATACAAATCCAAATCCAACACAAATTTTATTCAATTGGCTGTTTGACAGTAAGTAATTCGTATTCTGTCATTATTTTAAAACAGCGCTATCTGATGCGTAACTGTGTTTAAAATATCCCGCTTTCAAAAATAAAATATGTCTTAAAGTACGCAGTACCTTTGAATCGGTAAAAAAAATCGGCGTACTTTCACTGCTTTTTCTCCACTTTCTCTTGGAAATAAGATATTTTTGCGGAAAAAGTATCCTATATTAGAATCAGGATACTAAGTTATCTCTTCACAAAATTTTGTTGTAATCCATCTAGTAGTTTTTACGTAATGCGCACACAGATAGAAAGACAGACAGGAAATGAATTACTGTTTTATTATTTTGCTTCTCTTTTTATTGCTTCAAAGTTTTTTACAAATTTTTGTGTCTCTGCTGTTGTTGCTGCAGAGGAAAATCCCTTTAATTTCAGCTCGCCTATTTTGGCCTAAAGCACATTGTATTAGTCAAAAATTTGTTCTGTTGTATTTTTAAACGACTTCAAAAAAAGAAGGAGGTTATCAATTCGTCTGAATGTTGCTTTTTTTATGTTTGTGCCCGCAGAACTCAGCCATTTCTAAACCGATTTTTAAAATTTTTTTTTTATTAGAAAGGAAATGCTTACAGATTGGTCCTATTTTAAAAGAAGTTCAGAATTTTGAAAATTAAAGGGTGTCCCCATACAACATACGTGTTTTTTACGTGTATTATGAACCGTAAAGGGCACCCTTATAAGATTTTAAAAAACTGTATATCACTATAGCCAATAACAGAAATATAAACTTAAAAATTAAAGGGTGTCCCCATATGTGACGTCAATTTAAATATATGAGCCATTTGAACCATTGTAGACAATTACTTGAAAATTGGACAGAATGTCCAATATTTATAATCAGAAATTAAAGATTTATAATTAGAAGTTAAAGGGTGTCCCAATAGTTAATGTAATTTGATGTATATTGCCAAACTTTTGAACCGTTACAGAGAGACGGTTGAAATTTACAAATAACCTGTATATATAAGTCCTTCATAACATTAAGTATATAATTTTTGGAAACTAAAGGGTTTTAGTTTAGAACTGATGCACATATATTTGTTTTGTAGTCGGTTTTTTTTTTGCAAGAATTATTTATTATTTCATTTTGTTTTCTTTTTGTTTTGGTTTATTTAAAACAGAAACCAAAATCAACGCGTTTGTGATTGTTGGCCATTGTTTTTTTGTTTAATATTTTTTTAGTTTGTGTTGCTTTTGTTCCTGTGTCACTGTTTTAGCTTTCATTACGTTTCAAAGCATTTCTGCGTGTTATGTCCCTTCTTATCTTAGATTATTTATTATTTCTTTACTTGTTTCGGATGTAAGTAATTTGTATATTTTTTATCAGGTGTTACAATAAAAAAACAAAGATGATTAACGCAAGCGAATCATTCTAAGTATATTTCAACACTAAGACTAAAATTTTTATTTTATATTTATTTTGCTATTATCTTTAATTTAAACTAACAGTAATAACGCATATCTGAAGTCTAAAATGAAAAAACAATTATACTTCTTCCAGCAATGGCTAGACAAGAAAGTGTATGTATTCCTACTTCTTAGCCTAGTGTAACCAAGATCATTTAGGTTGTTATTATAAATCAAAGTTTGGAATTTTCTCAACTCAGTTTTTATTACAAACCACTGATAATTGTCGTCTTAGAATCATAGGACAATTTCAGAGTAAATGTTATGAGAGTAGACAAAAGGCTTATTAGGTAGTCTTTATTGGGGTTTTTTTATAATTTTTTTTTTTTTTTGGCGGCTTAAAAATGTTTTAAAGCAGTCATAATTAGAGATGTCAGGGAAGATGAACCTATCTTTTTTATTTGGTTGGGTTTGGTTGACCTTTCAGTAGAGAAGGCTGGGTATTCGTAGAATAGGTGCATCAATTTATCTCTCTCCTTCTTGTGCTCCCGTTTTTACGCTTCCATATAGTATTTGTAAGTTACCTTTGGAATTGACAAATTCTTTAGTAAAAGTTATATAGTCAAATAACTCTCTTTTTTGCGGTACCGTGTTAAACCTCAACAAACGGTATTACTTAATTGTTCTCTCGAAGATGAATAAAATACGACGAAAAAGGGTCAATAAAAAATTTTTATTGTGCGTTCGTGTTAGCCTAATAAGTAGGTGTTGACACGCACACAAACATGCAACCAAATAATGATTCAAGGATTTACTAAAGCTATTTGTTGGATACTTTTTGCTTGCGTGAGGCAAACATAGGTGTTGCATGAACAAAAGAAAAAAGAATTAAAACACATAACCACACAAACATAGATTTTATAATGCAGTGTAATGCATTGCCGTTAACTGCTTAAATTGGTAGAACCCACACAAGCGCTTTACACCAAAACACTTTTGACCAAATTTCTGTTTTTGTAGGTCCGCGGTGTATTTGTTTGCAAGTGTGCAAATTGGAATGATGTGTACATTTTTAGGGTACATGTATCATTGCATCAATATTGTTATATTGTTATTGCCTTCTACTGCCACTACCACATATTGACGTATTTGTTGCTGTAGCTACTGTTGTTCGTTTGCTGATTGCTTAACTTTAATTGAACTTCTATAAGTGAGATTCATGTTCAATGTGTTGTAAACAAAATTTTAATTAAGAGCATTTCAAACAAACAGTGCTCTGCCGTATTTGGCTATAGTCTAGCCTCACTCTGTCTCAGTTTTTGCCTCTTGTTATCTCTGTCTTTTTAACCCTGCAGCACGCTCCATGTGCGTTTGAGTTTTTTCGATACAATTGAATTTGGTAAAACAAACAACAGCAGTGCCAGCCAGCAGTTTGAAAAAAATAAGAAAAATAAATTGAAATATAAAACAACAAATTAAATCCGGCAAATGTTCCACTTACTATACATAGAACTACTGACTATATCACTTTGGAAGAAATGTTTTCAAATTAAATTAGATATTTGTTTTCCCTACACACAACAAACCATTGTGCAACAACTTATTTTCATTGCAGTAAGAGTCATTAGGTGAAAGAGTATCTTAGGAAATTAAAAATAAAATGAAACATTTTAATTTCCTATAAAATGTTTAGTTAAAATGAATGGAGCAACACAAGAATACCTTTTAAAATGTAATGCGAATGTAATTGCAACTTTATTTAAGTGAAATAGCAAAAATAGTTATAAACTAAAACATTAAAAAGGGCTTTCAATTATTTCTTTACCACAAATATGACCTGTAATGAAGAAATGGGCTAAATAAAAAGATTGTTCGGGTGTAGGTCGATACTATCTTTAATTAGACCCTACGAAAAATCTCTCAAAAGCAAAATAAAAAATCCATTTTTTAAGAAGATTTGTTTGCACAAAATCTTCTTGATAAATGTTTATCTAATATTAACGTTAAGCTCAAGATAAGTCATATGCTGGTATTTCGTTATCAGTTTACGCATAGAATCCATCTTCTATGACAAAAATTTCGCTTTTGTGTGGCTTATCCCGAAGTGCCATATATTAAGCAGCATGAAAACAACATTTTGGCGTAAATTATTTTCTCTTCCCATTTTAGGAAAAAAATTTGCATTTATTCTTTGTTTGAGAAAAAAATGAGTTTAGTATAACGAAGTGTATTCAAAGTTCGTTTCCGATATCTCTCAGTAAATCGTTAAGAACATTGTGATTTTTTATTTTTCGTTTATTTATTTCTCATTGCAATATTTTCTAAGTACCATTTATATTTTTAATATTGTTTTCTGTTTTTTTTTTCCAACAACTTGTTAATTTTTTCATTTCTAAGGAAAAAAGTTCTATCTTACATAAGGCAGAATTTGTTATAAAATTTTTCTTGTGAAAAGTCTGATATTCTTTCTGCACCCACTATGGAGACCCACTGGCCTCACCGACCAACAACAATATTTGTCACATTTTCTTTTGTAATTTGAATTGTATATTTTTTTTATTTTCTCGTTTGTCTTTGTAAAAATGTTAAATAACATAAATCGTATTTTCAATCGCTTGAAGTTTAGTTCTTTGAAATTGAAAATAGGAAAAAGTAAAATAAAACGCATTTTTACAAAGGTGAAAAGAATAACTTGCATAAACTTTCACAAATAGTGATTTAAATTTTTCTATAGTCATAATGGTCGTTGCAACACAACTCAATAAAGTTAAGGAGAACTAAAAAATTTTATTAATGGAACCAAAGTACGAGTAGAATTGAAAAGAACTGCATAATATGTCATCCATAAATGTATAGACAATTTGTTGCCTGTCATACTTTGTTTGTTCAAGATATTTTTTTTATCTAAGTTTTAATTACTGTTCTGCGCTTTTTATCGACGTTTCTCAAGCATTCGATAAGGTTTGGCACGAAGGCCTAATATTTAAGCTAAAGCTGAACTTGCAAGAAAACTTTTATAAGCTCTTAAAAGATTATTTAACAAATCGCAAGTTTTTACTAAAAGAAGGTGACTTTTTAAGCTCGCCACAGCTCATTAAAGCCGGAGTTCTCCAAGGTAGTATTTTGGGACCAATTTTATATTTACTGTACACATCAGATATGCCAATTAACACCCTAGTCCTTGATGTGTGGACTTTTGTAGATGACACAGCTTTTTTAAGTATTAAAAAAGTGACCAAGAAGCATCACAACTTTTACAAGACGACATACTCAATTTGGAAAAATGGCTAGAGAAATGGAGAATAAAAGTGAATGAGCAAAAAGGTACTCACATAACTTTCACACTGCGTAGGGACTCATGCCCTCCTATTCGCATAAATAACCAAATGATACCGCAGCTTTCAGACGTTAAATACTTGGGTATACATCTTGACCGTCGCCTTACTTGGAAAAGCCACATTGATTTCAAGTTAACACAAATGAAACTAAAAGCAGTACAACTAAATTGGCTTATTGGCAGAAACTCTACCCTGAGCTTAGATTGTAAACCTCTACTGTACAAGTCGATCCTTAAACCAATTTGGTGTCATTCGATTCAGTGCCCCTACACTGCCTCAGCTAGCAATGTAGAAAAATTCAAAGGCGCCAAAATAAGATACTACGTATGATTACATCTGCTCCCTGGTATATAAAAAATTCGAACATCCACAAAGACCTAAACATGCCATCAGTTAAAGCAGAAATAGCCTAACATGCAGTCATATATCTAAAGAGGCTTGAATCTCATCCAAACCCTTTGGCGAGTAACATGCTGAATGAAGGTGGTTACATTCCACTAAAAAGAAGAGATACTGCTTTTCTTGGCCTTACATTAGAGGGATAATCCGCAAATGATTGCAAAAGCCGTGTAACAAACATTATTTTTGTCTAGCACTGGCTGGACTTAAAAAGTATATTTTTATTTTAGACTTAAGATATGAGTAATTATTGTTAGTTCAAATATTGAAAATACAATAAATAAATTATGCAAAAAAAAAAAGAATTTAAGTTTTAATAAATTCTTTGAATTTTACTATATTTTGCAATTTTTTTTTCTCATCAACACATTGTTTAATAAATGAAAGTAAAAAGTTTTTATTCTTAGTCAATTTGCTGATTTGATACAAATGATTTACTTGATTTTTGTTTTTTTAACTGCCCAGTGTTGTGTTACAATGTTTTTTTTTACTTCATTTAACAAATGTACTGAAAGAAAAAGTTTGAAGTTTTTATTGATAAAATATAAAATAAATAAATGATTTTGTTTTCCAATGTGGTTTTGCGGCAGCAAGTCGTAACATGATAAAGTTATATTTATGTGTTTAGGTACGAAGTCGAATGGTGAAGCAAACAAGAAAATAATTTATTGTGGGAATTGTAGTGTTGGTAGCAGAAAAAAAACTTTTTTTTAAATATTAACTTACATATTTGTTCACTTTACACCACATTTTTAACAGATAATTATTTACCTCTTCCTAAGCGGCTTTCGAAATGATAAGGTTTGAACCGCCCCCGGAGATCTTATTGTCATTGCGGTTTATTCCCAAAGCTTTGACGCAGTGCTATCGGGGAAAATGGGGGCACCAGATGTAAATGTTTCTTGAACCTTAATCTGGAAGAACCCCACCCTAATCCACAGTGGAACAGCATACGCCAGGGATGTTTGGTCAAGAGGGTGCTTGGCCGTTATTATGCGAACTTTGGATACCAGTCGACCTCCAGTTTCAATGTAGACTTACCCATGCATAAGGAGCTCTGTGTGGGTGGACAACGTTTTCTCCAATAATGGCCTAGGAAGAATTCAGAAGGGATGGACAGGAACGCCTCGTAAGGGGTGAACAGTTTAATCTCTAAGGCTTCTCCTATGGCGTTGAACCGGAATATTTCGATAGGGATGGATAAGGAAGCCTCGTTAGAGGTGGAGAGGTTAATCCCCTTAGGAACTCCGATTGGCACTTGCCAGGGGAGGATATCGAAATAGAATGACAAAGAAACCTCGCAAGGGGTGGACTGGTCAGTCTATGAAGATACTCCTGCGGCTATGGAGGTAAATGTGGATGAATTGGACGCACCTGTCCCTGTGGGCTTAGGCAAATCCTTTTCGGAAGCAGGAACCTCAAAACGTTGAAATTTTTATATGCGCAGTTTTTATATAATAATAATTAAAAAAAATTTTCACGTTTTAGAGCCTTCAAGCATTGTTCACGTTTTAGAGTAGTAAAGGTAAAAAAATGAATTTTCATGTCTCTCATGTTTTTCACTTTACTGGATGTTCACGTTTGTGCGAGTTCACTGTATGTGCCACAGTGCGACGTTTTGTTTCTATGTAAAAATAATAATTAATTAAAATGGCGTGTAAAGGATTGTGATGTTTTATATGACAATAGATACAAGCAGCTGGGTAAGCATCTCCTGAAATATGTGAATCTGCCAACACTAGAACCATATAATAGGTCTTTTTTGTAATAGTGGCCTGTTTCTCCTTTTGTTACATTGATACCAGCTTATATAATTCTCATTTCATTTTTGAAGTAAATAAGTTTTCATTTTACATGGTTATTTGCTACCATGTAATTTTTCTCAAAACGACTTTTATGTTTAGTTGCATGCATTATTATTCACAGATGACTTCAATCAACTGTTTTTGTTTTTTAGTTAGTTAGGGAATAGATATAAACTGGTTCGATTTGTCTAGATATTCTAAAGAAAATTTTATACGCCATCAAAACGAATCTCTTGTATTATTAAAAATAATTTTTTACCCTTAATACCCTTAAATTATTTCAGTGCATGTTAGAAACGAATTTATCTCTTTAAAACAAACTGTAAAACTCTTCAAAAACACTCATGTTTATAAATCAAAATAATAGAAAAACTTTTTTTTTTGCAACATAAATTTGTTATTTTTTTTAAATCCTGTTCTTTTGTATGGAAAAGAAAGGAGATACATTGTCGAGCTAATTTGCAAAATTTATATTTATTTTTCTTAACTTGCTTTGCATTTGTTGTCTTAAGTTTTTACAACGTAAACGGAATGTAAATAACAACTTTCTATTATACAAGTTTTACCAAGTGGAAAATATAAAAAAAATACAAAAACAATTACAAAAAAAAGATAAATAATTTTTATAAGAGGACTTTTTATTTCCGTTAATTTTTTATAATAAATTTAAAAATCTCATAATTTTTTGTTACATTTTAAAAATAAAAAAAAAAATAAACCATAAGCCATCAAATGAAATTATAATTAAATATTATTTATTTTTATTCACGCATGATTCCTTTTGAAAATTTATTTAAATAAATATTTTATGAGTATAAAATATTTATTTTCAAAAAATATAATAATCGAAATTGATTACTATGGGGAAAGTTGAAAGAAGAATAAAATAAACTTGTTGAAATTGAAATGGTTACTACTATTATTTTTTATTTTGTTTAGAAATTTAGATTTGGCTTCCTTTCTAGACTGATTGAACTTCTCATTTAGTCTATTAAGTTTTAAGTATAAGAATCTGAGTTTTTATTCAGAAAAATTGGGAAAAATCCACTGATGAGCTAGTTGAGCACTAGCAAAATAGCTATCTGGATATGCTTTCCCCATAGTAATCAATTTCGATTATTATATTTTTTGAAAATAAATATTTTATACTCATAAAATATTTATTTAAATAAATTTTCAAAAGGAATCATGCGTGAATAAAAATAAATAATGTATAGAACCGATTCCAAATATAATTTTTTGTATATTTTAATTAAATAAAAACTCAAACGAAATTTCTACTGGAATTATAGGACACACTTCAAATCTCCTGAAGCACTAAAAATAAAATAAATACAATTGAACTACAGCAAATTTACCTTACATTAATAATATTTACTTTAACCGTTTTAGGTCATGTCACACCAATCAGAAATATATATTTACGTTGCAAGTTAAATTTAGTTTTTTCATATATAATGCCCAATCCTAAATGTTAGAGTTCTTTGTCCTTTTAAAAGAATATTAATTTCAGTGCAAAAACAAAAAAATAAATATTAAATTAAAAAGTTTTGTTTCCATTTTTGATTTTTACGCTTTAAATAACATTTGTAGGTACTGGGCATTACACCAGCAAATAAAAGTAAAATATACATTGAGATTAAAAAAATTAGAAAAAAAACACTGACCTTTTAATCAGACCCAAATCAACTCAATCAACATTTACTTAACCCAACCGACCCAGAAAAGTAAAAATACGCAACTTAAAATAACACAAAAACCCAAAAAAAAGCAGGAAAAACTCTACTAAAAAAGAAAACAACAAAAGCAGGAAAGTCACCATGTTATATTTTTGTTTTGAACTTTAACTTAAGCTGTCACAATAAAATTTTGCATGAATGGTTTTTAAACAGTAAGTGGCCGAGTTGTTAGAAAAGAGAGCATTTAGTCAGATAATAAATATGGCTTTTTAAAAAAATAGTTTGTAATGGACAAATAGCTAACTTTAATTTGTCTTTTAAATACTTTTCAGGGTTCCGGGCCCAACGGAATTTTATTAATATCGCTCCAATGTCTGTCCGTCCGTTTATTAAATGCTTGGATTTCTTGAACTGTAATAAGTAGATATCTGGAATTTAAAAAAAATTACTATGAATGAACTTATTAAACCTGAAAAGGTGGAGGGAGAATGCTTCGTCTAGGCAGGCTGAAATGGGGTTCAAAGAGCCAATGTATAGGAAGGCCAGTAATGTACTCAGATATAATAGAAGTACCTTAAGCTGCATAACTGCGTTAGTGAAAGGTCAGAGAAACTTTAAGTATCATCTAATCAGCAAAACCTGATTTATTTTATAAATTTTATCTTTTTGAAAAAGAAACTGTATCTTAAATCCCCTCGTCTTTTTAAGGCAAACAAAATCATCAAGAAATCTTAATATTCTTAACCGCTCATAACATACTCTATTAATAAATGATTAGCTTTTAAACACAAGCTGATTAAAGTTAGATTCAACTTAGCGTGAAAACTAAACTTATCTAAACTAAACCCTTTTTGCTGCAAAGTGCTTTAGAGAAACTGTTTATATTTTCAATTGCCATTAAAAAATTTTCCCTAAAATCTTTTAAATTTTTTGTGTCTTTCTTAAACAAATAAAAACTTGAGAAAATATTCATTTTAGTTTTTAAAAAACCCATTAGAGTGTCCTAGTTAATGATGGTTGATGCTTTGCATTTGCTTTTTAATATCACTTTTTCTATTTTCTTTAATATTTTATTAGGTTTATATCTACATTTATTAGGCTAATAAAAATATTAAAAAATACATTTATATTTATTCTCCTCCATATCAGCCGGTGTCTTTTGGTTTTGTTTTGCTTGCAAACCTTTTGATTTAAAATTATTTCACCAACTTTCGTACCTGATAATTTGCAATTGAAACAAAACTGTAGCGAAAATGAGAGCAAGGGGAATGTTCAATACGCTCGTCGAAGATATTATAAATTGTACAATTTTAAATATATTTTCTTGTACAATTCGAACCTGAAAATTTCAACGGTACGCGACTACAGGCTTCCGTAGATTATCAATCATTAACATTAAAAACTGGAATCTTATCTATAATAAAATAATTATCTTTTAAGAATAAATTCAGTAGAAAAGTTTTAAGCTTTAAAACAAAAGCTTCGAAGCCTTTCCTCCTATACTTCCCTCCAGCACCACTAAAAATTCGCTTCTTCTCTCAATGGTGGTGTCATTAAATATTGCCTCACTACAAGCCTTAATTTCTTCTTATTTATCTGACGCCATGATAGAGGGTCGAAGACAGTAGTTTTGGTAAATCAAATTTGAAAAAAATTGTAAATTAATTATAATTTTCAATAAGAAAACTAACAAAAGCTAATATTCGAGCTATATTATTCGGACTTGCAAATGTATGGGCAGATATTCGTTGCTGGTTGCATCACTATTATAAAGGTCGGACTCCTTAAATGATTTCAGAAGAAAAACCTTCCATTTGGTGCTTCAATTATATAATATTTCTACTGGAAACAGAATAGCTACAGTAAATTAAACAGTGCAGTTTTTCAATTGATAAAAAGTCCATCGATATAAAATATCCTGCGATATAAAGGTGAAGTCAATGTCCCCTGCTTCTAATACAATTTAAAAAGACTTCAAATGCGGGTCTTAACTACGCTTAGTTAGATGGTCCCCTCAATACGCTGTGACTATGACACTAAATAAAAAGAAAATTCTTGTTGTTTAGTGAAAAGTAAACAAAAAATGCAACTTAGAGGGCTGTACAATTTTAAAGTAGCATTTTCCATCCCTGATGTACAATATTCATTGCTTCTTTCAAAAATATTTAAACTAACTTCATCCTCATCTCCAACATCATTAATTCTTTTAATGAAAGTAAAATTTCTTGAAAAAAAATCTGTTGCGGTAATATTTGTGTGCTTTTAGGGGGTGTTTTTTTTTAGATTCTAAGTATCGACAGAGATAAGTGCCATCGGATGTCATACCTAGAAAATGTTTTATCGCTATGTTCTGTGAGGATGTGAGGCTTATTTTTATTTAAAAAATATGTCACTAAATAAATTTGTCGCACTTGGAATAAAAAAGTTCACGAAAAAATTTTCAGATAGCGCTTTATACACAACCACCCTCTTTTGTGCGATTTAAGAGCCAGTGGAGACATTAATATTAATCATTTCAAAATTATTCGGACCATAATTTTACAGTCAACGTAAGCCGTACATGGAAAGGATTTAGAATTATTTGGCGTACCTCATTGACTGGTTTTTCTCGAATAGTCCAGATAAGTTGTCACCAAGATAGCTTGACAACGTTATGTTATTTTTGTTTGGCTGTAAATAAAATCATTGCTTTATGACAACAAAAACTGAATCGCTAAAAGTTTATTCGATTCAATTTTTTTAATATTGAAAATCATAGGAAAGACCGCTGAAAGAATATGATTCCATATGGGTTAAAAAACCAATTTTCCCTGTAAAACATACACTGGTCAATCGACTACAAATATATGATCTCTTAACGCAAAAAACGTGTGGATATCAGAAACGAGTTTTCTTATCTCATTAGAACACATTTCATTGCAGAAACGATAAAAATACATCCCACATTTGGAGCCTAATGTTAGTGGTATAAATTGTAAGAAGAGCAGATGGAGTGAATTATCTCTTACACATCACTATCAACATGATCAATCGCATTAAATATTTAATAATACAGCAACAATTTAATAACTATAGAATTAGAATACCCTGTAAAAAAATACTCTGCAATTACTGTGTATAATATTCTCTAGTGGCGGCAGTAAAGAAGTGAGGCCTCGAGTATATCACATGGTTCACTAGTTTTGATTTTACAAATTAAGATTGTATGGAAAGAAAAGAAATAAAAAACAATAAAGGGAAAATAATATTTATCAGTTTTCACAAGAAACAATATATTTTCCCTCCGTTATTCTTGAGTTATAGCCTTGTTTTCTTTTGCATCTGAATTATTAATTAGGAATATATTCTTTCTAGCTCAGACTAGTATTTTGCTAAGTTATTGATAGTTTTTCCAAACAATTGCCATGATTTGTAATACATTTACATCCGTACATTTTTGTATCTTGAAATGATCTGTCCCTGGCTTGTGTATCATTGCTACCAAAAGAAGCCTTCCATTCTGGAGTATAGCACTAAGCGTACAAAATTATTTCATTTGTCATAATTGTGGTAATTGTGAGCGTGATGTCTGTTATATTTTATTCTTTTTAAACTCAGGATTTTATGGTAAACTCTAGTTTCTGCAACACAAAAAAAAAAGATGAAAGGAAAAGGAAAAATAGATAAGGAAAGTGATTGTGTATAAAGCACAAACCTTTAATTGCTGTTATTTTCTTTTGTAATTGTACTGGTAGAAATTGCTACAAACAAACAATAAAAGGAACAACAAAATAACAAAAACTCACTTCACTTTAATTTTATGTGAATGGAAAGTGGCTCAAATTAAGCATAAAAATAATCGTTTTTAGAGCAGCAGCCTGCCAGGCAGAAAGGCAGGCACACGTTTTCTTTGTAACGCCAAATGCTGAGTTGTTGAGTAAATTTCATTAACTACTCTTTCGTTCTAAATGCGGCATTAATTAAAATGGCTGAATGTTAATTGTCAATTGGGGAAATTAACTACAACGAAGAGTAACTTTTTTATGCATTTCGCAAACTTTGTATAAAACTATTTTCTAACGTTTCAAACTCCTCAAGGCTCAAGAGTACTTAAGCTAAACTATATAAATGAAAAAGTTTTTATAGAGAGTTATCTTTTGTTAGGAATGAAATCTGAAGTAGTAAAGGAATTGCTCTATAGCAACCTTTTGATTTATTTTGCAAAGAAGGTTTATTTTGGGGTAAAATAAATTTAACAATAACTATTATTGTTATTCTTATTTTTAATTCTTTATTATCTTTTCTACTTTATTGCTTAATTAATTTTATTAAATAAATGTTATTTTCATTTTTCAATTTTAATTAAGTTTTTTATTTTATTTTCTTCTTTATTTTCATATTTATTACAAAATTTCATTATTTCTTAAAATACCAATTTTTGTTGAATGTTTTGGAAGTATTTTTTTTATCAAAATTCATTTTATTTCCTAAAATTTTATTTAAAAAAACAAAAATATTTTTATTTTCTTTAACATCAACTTTAAATTGTATTTCTGTTGTAATCCTGTTTATTGCAACAAGACAACCACAATAAATGAATTAAACAAAAAATATACAATAAAAAATTTGACATGACAAATACAATACTTATCACTTACAGCATAAAATGAAATGAAACAAAATAAAATTTAACAAATTCAACAAAAACCTCAAAACATGAACACTGTTTTACAGATGTCCATCTTCTGAAAGGTTCAGTGCACAACACAAGAGAAGATAGTAGTTTACAAAATTCAAAAATGCTGTCAAGTTTTATAATCATTTTCAAAATTGCCTAAAACTTTATTTTAGTTCTTTAATTTATAACAATATTTTTTTTTAATTAAATCAAAAACGGCTAAATGAGTTTTTGGGACTTCTAACAAATACTTTCTTCGTGTTGTTTTACCCACGACTGTTATTATTTTTATATATGTATATCTGCAATAGTTAGATAATTAAAGGGTGTTTGATTTACAGTTATTATTTAAAATCATTTTTAAGAAAACCTCAGCATTTATATAGGGTTAAGATAGTGACAACCAAATCCACATATACACAGCGATTCCACTTAACACGCTATGAGTTAAGCTGCTTAAGGGATTGGGAGCTTCATAAAATTTAGAAATTCATAAAATTTAGAAAGATTGACCAACATGTATCTATTAAACGATATTGGTTTTGCGCTCATAACAAAAATCATCAATAATTCCTCTTAAAAAAATACTGCTTCGTCATGTTTAATATACGTCATGTTTAATATAATGCCAACGATTGAAATTTATTTTATCGGAAAATGTATTTATTTTTTCATTTATTTCAATATAAACGAATTTTATTGATTTAGCGTTTTATTACAAATACTAATTATATTCTGACATTATTTATTGCACTTAGTAATGAAGGTCTTAGACAAGCACCCAGAGTCTTTGGTGGAAATCGAACCAGCAAACCCCCATGTGGTAGACTAGCACACTAGCCTATAAGCTAAACGGAGCGCCTAAGTAAATTAAACTAATTTTCCTCGTTAAATGAAAACTTAGACTGCCGATTACAAGACCAATGGTGATACCGATTTTTGCAATATCTGCGAATCGAGTATGTTCTGCAATTCCACCAGAAAAATTATCAAATTTTTTGTATTCTTATTTTCTCATTCACATTGTCTTTAAATCGAAAATTATATTAATGTGAAATACAAAACACAATAAATGTTATAATATTTTACTTTTAACTAGATCTGGAATTACATAACATTCTCGATTAGGAAGATTTTTGACTTCTTTGTTCCTCTTACAAAAAAAAAAAAAATGTTGTTTATTTAAAGAAACAGACATAATAAATAATTAAATCAGCAACATATGACCAGGATGGTTATTCTATAGGTGGGAAAATCTTAAAACGTTTCTGATTTACATATAAGAAGGGACCTATAAAATTATATAAGAAAGGACCTATAAAATTAACAGTGCTCTGTTGTTATTAAAAAATTTTTCATAATTTAATTTCATTCTTAAGCTCAAACGACTGTAGTTCACAGGAGATAATGCAACATGATGCTTAACAAGCATCACAAATGATATATATTATCAAATAATTATTATAATTTTTGACCTTTTTTTTCATTCAATTAAATATTATAGAACTATTTTTATTTCCTGACGATGTAACCCAATGGTGTAGCGAAATATTGAAAATAAAAATAAATTAAAAAAAGCCCTATAGCGTAAAAAACATAATTGGAAGATTTATATTATCTTTACTATATTTGTGTTATCTTGTTCACATGTAAAATTTAATATTTATGAAGTTTCATCACCCAAAAATTTTTTAATGTTAGAGATCGCAAATGAAACAAAATCTTATTTTATAAAAATCGCAAAACGTGACCTTTGAAAAAAAAAAAAAAACACAATTTCAGAGAAGTTACAACAAAGATTAATACCTTAGAAAGATACCCGTTAAAATTATATTATTTTCTTTGCAATCCTTGCTTGTCAACTGACATAACATATTTGACAAACTAAAGAAATACATTGAGTTCGTATTATTTTTGTTGTTTATGTAGTGCAGTCTGTATTATTGTATTATTTTTAGCGTCATTGTGGTTAGAGACAACATTTTTATATGTTTGTATTGAATTTTGTTGGTATTTACATACTGTACAATACTTTTATAGTTTAGGTTTTTAAAAAACTCTATTTGTTTAGTTAGAAAATATAATAACAATTACAAACATGAGATAGAAAATATATGGGTCACAACATTTCGTTTTCTATTCTTAGCAATTTCAAAGTTTCTTGTTATACGTCAAAAAGGACAATAAATTCTCGAATTATATTTCTCAAATATGATATGTACTGGAAAAATGACGCCACTGCATAAATGTGGAAAGACTTGAATATAAAACAGCAATAAAAACACGTAAACCTTAATAAGTATTTGAGAGATTGTAGTTTTCATCACCCGATAGAGGTACCGAACATACCATAGTTGTAATTTTAATAAATCATTCTTAAATCACATGTTCATTGGATGTGAGCTTTGCAAGATTGGCTAATGCATGGTAGAGTAAAATAATGCTTATTGGGAAAGGAAGAGTTAAAATCAGGTTATACCACTCCTTGTGTAACTAAGAAAAGCACAATTAACGGAGATGTTAATTGTCGATCTTCTAACAGGCGTACAAGAGATAATAGCTGGGTTAAAAGTATTTAGATATTTTTGCTGTATCTGCCGAATTATAAAATAAGCATTCACAGACAGTTTTCTCTTGTAATCTTTGTAAAATTCTAGATGTCAAGTATCCATGCAAACGACAATATGACATCTTAAATTACAATATTTTGTACACTACTGTACGTGTATCGAATAAATTTTTGCCTAAACATAAATGTGTTATGTCACAAATTTTCTTTTTTTTCGTCTCATAAAACTTTGACTTTTCTTAAAAATGTCTTTTTTTTTGTTGTCTCGTGAAAAATAAAATATTTCTCAAATTTTATTATTAAATGAGAGATAATGAATCATTTTGTACCCATGTTAAACAATATTTGATTTTTCTATCTATATTCAATTTACTATTGATCACCATATTTTGCATTTTACTATCAAACACATCGCTATTGGCCTTTATTCCCTCTTTGCAGGATTGCCTTTGTCATTTGATAGTAAATCAACACTGAATGATAAAGAATATCATTATAAAGAGAATAGATAATGTTGTTGTTGTTGTTGTTGTTGTTTTCATACAAGTTATAAATTACTGTTTTAATTATAAACAAATGAAAGATTTATATAGAACTGAATATACGCCCGTGTTTATACAGCAGTATCCAAATGACAGAAAACATCTTGAATAATTTTTATTTTTTATTGTAAATGTCTTTACATTATTCAAATAATAAAAATTTCATATAAATTGTTTCCTAGTTAATTAAAAATTTAGAATTTAAAAATTATTTTATAAGAATCTGTCAACCCCTTAATATTAGGTCTGTTCAGTAACTTTCCTAGCAGAAACTAGCAACGAGAGAGTAAGCCAGATATTTACATTATTACTCTCCTAAATATGAAAAAATAAATGAACGCTTTACTAGCAAAAGTTAGCAAGTAGACTACGGTGGCGTCAGGAAGGACTTAAAACTTGTACCGATTAGACCATAAAATAGTACCTTTGAAAACGTAATTGTACTGAAAGGGCAAACATAAAGTAATCTGCCGTTGTTAGGCAGAAATGTTGCTTTAAAGAAGTTTAAACTGATAATAGTAATTTCAAGGAAACCAAAGAAATAAATCAAACAACAATTGTTTTAAAATATTGGGTAGTTTTAAGCTTTAGATGTCAATATTTTTGGTTAGTCAGTGCTGATAAACATTCTTATTTCAAAGAAACTGCTATAATATTTACATTAATAATATTCCAAAATACAAATATGTTTATTGTTCAAAATATATTAAAAACTGTACAATACCAATTTTAAAATCAGAATTGTACCGAAAAAAGTACGGTTGCAATAAATGTTTCATCCCTGATTTGTTTACTATTTATTATTTTAAAACAAAAAGACCTAAAATGAAAACTTAAATTTTAAGAGGAAAAACTAAATTTTATCGTTTGATATCCTCGCTAAATTAAAGAAATACAATACACCAACAAAATTTTATTCACTTTTATATTATCTTCACTACCAAATACTGATATTTTCCTCAATATTGCAAAAATTTCTTGTTCATACAATTTTTCCAAAAAATATTTTGAACACAAAATCCCGAACAGCTGTTTGACTAAAATTTGCAAGTAATTTTTTTTTTCTCTCATATTTTTATTCTCTTGTTTTGATATCTCATTGCTAGTTTTTAGAGTTAATGAACGCTTTTCCAGTAACAATTAGTACTAATTTTCAGTTACTGAACGGAGCTATTATTAAGTTAAGCTGCAAAAATTGTTTTTGATACAAAAAGAATATTTTTAAATATTTTTCGAAAAATGTTAAAAGTTAATATGGCATTGGTACCAAGAGGAAGGAAGTTCAGATAGACAAGAGATAACAGGTTAGTGAATTGCACTACAGTATTTTTTCAGTTGAAGAACAGAGTGATGCAAAGGATATTTTTGAACTCATCCATTCATACTTAAAGAACAATCTACTGGAAATTGTAATACATACATATGTATGTATATATGTAAATTGTACAATCACGTAAGAGATAAACACATTGTTGTAGTTCTTGTGGTTAATAATGAAAATGTAAACCATAAAAAAAGGGAAAAAAGAATTGCGGAAATAAATGTCCGTTCTACATTTTTATTTTATAATTTTAAATAAAAATTTGTACATACGTATGTATGTATATTTACGCAATGTCAGTGAATAGCAGAGATGGAATTTTTACTTATCGAAAAAATGTTTTAAATAGTATTTGCGTTTTTAAACAGTACATTTGATAAACGTATGGAAAAATACCTTACGTCTTGTAAGGTATTTTTCCATACAACTACTGTAGAATTCGACGACTTAGTACAGCTACAATAGGTTGCGAACTGAACAGTTATCTCCTGTTCTTTTAATGGATGTGTTGTAATAAATTGAATTTTTATAACTTTATTTCCAAAAATTAAAGTTAGCAAACCCACCAGAATTTTACTTTAAACTTTTCGATTTTATATGTACACATATACACATAATGTACGTTGGATTTATTTATTTATGTGAACTGTGACATAAACACTAAATGTCATCTGCAAGTAAATACATATATGCGTATATAAATTTATGCATCTCTATATATTTGAAATATCATTACACCATTTTATTACATATGAAATTTTTGTGATAAATGTCAAGTTTAAAACATGTTACAACATAACCACAAAAGGTTGAAAATGTACATATAAACAGGAATCGTAATAGTTGTACATGTTAGACAAGTCACACTTACACAACTGCACAAATAACAAGCAGCAGGATCAGATTGAAATTCATAATTGATTGTTCGACTGACAAGCTAGCAAGCAATTCAAAAGCAAGACAAATGTCAAACATACTTAGATATATGTATGTTTGTATGTAAAATGTATCTGTGTATTTATGGTTTACTAAGTTTATTATTTTTTATGACGTTTTAATTGAGTAGAAAAAACAAAACACAACATAAAAATAATATAACAGATTTAATGTTTACAATATGACTGAATGTCTTGTTGGTGAGCCATTAGCTTTAGCATCAAAATCATCAGTAAAAAATAACAACAGCTACAACTTTAACCATTAACAATAACTTTGACATAAACATCAGTTAAACCACCAACCTCAACGTATAGCAGCCACTAATAATAGAGCAGAGGTAAAGAAAAATATCATTACGTTTTTAAATATTAATACCTATCACACGAGTTGTCATGTGCAAGAGTTTGTGTATATCGTTGTTAAATTTATAAAAAAAACATATCCATTTTTTACTTATTTATCATAATTTTATGATTGATTTTGTTTGATGTGACTTTAAGGCGCAACTAAAAAAATATAATAAGTTATTGAAGAGCTTTATATAATACTAGCTGTGCCCGCCACTTCGTCAGCGTCCTTCAATATTTTGTTCGATTTTGCTTTGAAACCAATCCACACCAAAGATCCTTAGTTTTTTTTTAAGAGAAGTAACACTCAGGCATTTAATGCCTTAATTAACTGCGTTACTTCCTTAAGATAGGGATAGTAGTGGATAAGACAGATGGATAGTGCGATAGTAAAGCGCTTCTGGCGGTCTTTAGGCGAATTAGTTTGAAGCTAACATAGCGAATTAATAATTTATTTATTTAGTCAACTGCGTAGTTTTACTGCTTTTTCTCCACTTTCTGAAATATTTATGCGGAAAAAAAGTTTTCTATATTGGGACCAGGATACTTAGGTGTCTTCTTACAAAATTTTATTAAAATCCATCTAGTAGTTTTTACGTGATGCGAACGTCAATGAAAAGCAGACAAGACGGACGGATATGAGTTACTATTTTATTTTATATGTATAGATTTCGGATAATATTTTGTGCCCATATACATAAAAATATTTTAGTTTAAAAAAATATTTTCAAAAAACATTTTGCTTACGGTTTTTATGGAAATTTGGGTTAAAACCTTTTTTTGCCATTAACCATAAGTGGTTGTGGCCCCATGTTCCTTATAAGAATTACAGGATATTATAACATAGGTGGTATACGAATTAAAAATTTATAAAAAAAACTATTGGTTACAGCCGGATTATTCTGGAGCAGATCTGGATTTAACGTTGCTCAATTACCGAGATCTATGAGAGACGATGTATCAAGCTTACAGTGGTCGTTGGCTAAATTGTTTGTCAGTTTGATAACTGAACTATTTAACGTTTCAAAGTTTAGCTTTTTACCCCTATTTTAAAATTTTTAAAGAGTAAATTAGATCATTTATGATCATCATCTCTTTACATAATCTTTTTTATAAAAATTATGAATATTTCAATTACTAAAAAGCTAATAATTACTTGAACTTCCATTGCATTTTGCTCCCCTTAACATCCTACAAGTTATAACAAGATTTCGGGCTCGTGGCAGTCACAGCTAGATCGTATATAGCGTAACCTCGTCGTCTAATTTTCACATGCACATCACAGTAAACCGGGTTGTATTTTGACCACAACCTGTAAATGCTTGATCATTTCTAATTTTCCTGAAATAGAGAAAATGATCTGATAGTAACCATTTTGCCAAATGCTTGTCTTAGTAATTTGCTTGTGTCGCGAGCTGTCTGATATGTGACCCCATTCTGTTCTTCCGTTGTATTTTAGGAACGAAAAAATTATCAGGCATGTCTCTATATTGCTGGCCATTGCGTAAAGCGTCGTACTGTCACAATTATTCCACTGGCCCATAAAGCGAACAACATAGAGATTTGTTCTGGATGTAATGGTGTTTTGATAATCGTCTATAAGAGTATTGTGAAAATAAGGCATAATTTCTTATAAAATGCACATAATGCCTAATGTGCTCGTGAGAATGTAGAATGATTTTAAAAATCAATTTGAGCGATTTACAAACTTTGCTCTGGCATGACTTTTTTAAGATAAATTGCTGTTAAATCGGCGATCACAGAAGGCAGCGCTCACAATTTAAAGATTTTTGCCTTAAAAAAGACATTTATTTTTCTTGTTGTTTTCGAATTTTTAGCTCGAAAAAGGTTAAGAAGAATAACTTCATAATTTAACTTCATAAAATCATTTCATAATTTAAGAGAAAACTTTCGTTTGTCAAATTGTTGGATATCAATTAAATATGTCAAGAGCATATTTTCGTTATAAAATTTATTTCAACTTTTGCTTATTTTATTGTTCAAAATCTTTTTATCTTGTTTAAATTTTAATAAGAATTTAAATTTGGCTATTAGTCAAGTCAGATTTCTTGTTGTCAAGCTGTTAGCTGCTGATCCAACTATTCTTTGTTTTTGCTTCATTGACTAAATACTTAATTTACAAACACTAATCTTATCTTCTTTTTAGTTTCACATTTTAAACTACTAAATAATATTATCTTTTATTTTCTGAATTATTCTTTCTTAAAACAGAAATATGTATTATTTTGTGTTCTTCATTATTATTATTTTATCACTTCGTATTTATACAAATGGACAAATGATATTTTCTGCTTCTACAGGGTGGGCCAAAAGAAACCAAGGGCTCTCCAAAAATTTGTCTTAAAAGTGCCATTGTGTCTCGGGCAGTATGGGCAGTGGCTCCGTCCTGCTGAAACCACATACCAGGTCTGTTTTCAAGAGCAGGACGTAAAAAATTTTCTATCATAAACCGATACCGCTCTCCATTTACGGTTACAGCACTTCCATCTTCATTCTCGAAGAAGTAGGGCCCAATGACATTTTCAGATGTGATCCCACACCATACTGTACACCTGATGGGGTGCAATTGGCGTTGATGAATGGCTTTTGGATTTTCAGAACCCCAGAACCTACAGTTCTGCTTATTAACAAAGCCATTCAAATGAAAATGAGCTTCATCACTCATAATTAAATTTTCAATAATGTCGGCGATATGCCTTTGCGTTAAAATAATTGATCTCTGGTTTAAATAATACAATTCCAAGTGTTGTCTATATAATCTGAAAGAAAAAATAAAAAAAAGTTAATAAACAAAAAAGTTATTAAACTTTTACACCCCTTGGTTTCTTTTGGCCCACCCTGTATATTAAATGATAAATGACAAACAAGTGATGTTTTTTTTTTCTTATCTTTAGCATTTCGTTTTCGCTGGCCACTTGAAAATCGTATTATTTTTTCTATTTTTTATTCCATTATGAAAACATATTTTCCGTTTTTTTTTTTCTGCTTGTTATTTCAAATGATGTATTTTTCCTTCTCAATATTATGCTAGGGGGTGAGAGTGGGTGAGAGGTAGGTGTGAATATACTACATTTGTGGAAATTTCAGAATCAGTTAAACATTTTACTTATGCATTTCATTTTGGGTTATAACGGATAATGCTCTTAAATCAAGGTAATTGAATAACTGAATAGACAAGCAAATTTTAATTTCTCTTTCCTTGACATTCGGAATTTAACAATGACTTTTAATCAGCGAGAAATGATATACTAGTTATTATTCTGATAAAGATTTTTTTTTTTGATAAATCAAGCATAAAATATAAAGACAGTTTTTTAATATAAAATCAAAAAAAAAAAAAATATAGGTGAAATATATAAATTGGGTAATTCCAAGTCAAATCAACCAAAAAAAAAAAATGTTTTCAAATTTACCACTCGCGCTTTTATTGAAACTTTTTTTATTTATATTCGTTGACTCCTCCAAATATGATTTTAAAAAAATTCTATCTCTTACAGTTTTTCCGCTACACAGTTATCAAAATTGAAAAATGTCGCTTTTTGCATATGCGCTCGAGGATTAAATATATTCTAAATCCAGTTCTATAAGTCCTAGAAAGTTGAGTATTAGCTCACTTTAAAGGGTATTTCATACGCTTTAATTTGGTATCAATCATGAATCATGAATAACAAAATTTTTCTGATATTTACAAAAAAGTTTTATTAAAATCTTTGAGATAGTGTCTTTTAATATTTTTTAAATTTACATATGTTTTTTAATGTGGCTTAGTGAGTACACCATAAAAATTTCAGAGTGGGTCCATGATGATGCAAAAAAGCTACATTTTTCAATTTTGATAACTGTGTAGCGAAAGAACTGTAAGAGATAGAATTTTTTAAAAATCATATTTGGATTCAGCGAGTCACAGAATATAAACAAAAAAAGTTTCAATAAAATCTGAAGTAGTCATTTTGAGTGCCTTGTTGATTTGACGTGTATTGTATTAATTTTTTTATTGGTTAAAAATACAATTAATAACTAACAATAAAAAAGCTATTTAATTTCACAAACATTGCAATTTTATCAGATTGTCGGTAATAAAATATCAAATAATATATATTTTACACAGCATTACTACAAAACATATGGAAGTTTTCTATACTATATCTTATATGTGGATCGGTTTTTAAATTGACTTCTCTTATTATGGTGTAAAATAATAATATAAAAAAATTTTTAGGAATTATATATGGATTGACACACATTTCTTTTTAACTTCCAGGAAGGCGGTAAAATGGCAACACACCGGTTTCTTCGATTATTGTGCGACAAGTCACTGCAACATGTTTTTGTTAAATTATCCTCTAGCTCTACTTTTATATATTTACATTTTTTAATAAACTTAGAAAATAAATCATTATTATTATCTAAAACATAGCTTGATATTATTGTTCTCACATCGAAAGTTCTCATTAAAGCCACAAAATATAAAGCCAGTGACAACGCTCTGCACCAAAATATATGACTACAGTATTTCACTTACTGGCGAGAAGAACCCAATTAACTTTAGAGTAGAAACTAAAATGTTTATTTTGTACATTTCTTGCCCAATTCACTTTTTTAATTATATATAATTTAAGTGTTACGAGGGCAGTATGATAACTCCTTGATTTTTTGGATAAATGGTAGTTTTTTCGGAAAAAAAACGCGTAATTTCTCAACGTCATCTATCTCCTTTAAGTTCGATACATTTAGTCTAACGTCTATTTTTATTCCCTCTATATGATTATAATTTCTCATGTGTCTTAAAATTGTCATTTGTTTCCAAGAATTTAAATTACGTTCGACCCAAATCCTTTACATCACAGCCTTTTTTTCAGATTTGGAAAGAGGAAATATTTGAAAGGGCGTAAATGCGAAGAGATGCTAATGGTTTAGTGCTTATTTCATGGACTACACATTTTTGAGGCAGCACCTTTTTATCGCTAGATAAAGAAGTTTTGGTCCTAAAAGCTCTAAGTAATCTTCGCCGGTAATCGATCACCAAATTTAATTATTTAATTTTCATTAAAATTAACAATATTGTCTGTTTCCAAAGGCTTTCACAATAAATACTAATAGTTCTTGCATGCTCAAAAGTAGTCTAGTAATAGATGACAGTTAAGGTAATTGTTAGTAAATTGAATGTTTCTGCTCTAGACATACATAAAGGAATTATCAAGGGAATCAACTTTCCTTCTTCTTAGTCTAATGAAACCATTATATTTTAGGATGCTGCGAGCTAGCGGATTAAGATGGGTTTCAACTTCATAAATACGTAACTGCATGTTTCGTAATGCGTAAAAAGTCTACGCTTGTATCAAAATATTATATTTAAAAAACAACAAATAAAAAGTGCGAAATCTGCTCCCACTCTCAGATATAGTTTACTGATATTTATCTCAAGTAATGCGCATAGGTGGTGTATTGGGTTCATGTCTAGATATTCTGGGGGAGTAAGCAGCCTTATTGGCTCATTATATCTGTGGCAATAAGGAAAAAGTGCTTAAGTCTGATTTTTAAGTTTTGTAGCAGAGCAATTTTAAACTTTAACATTAATTTCTTTTTTAAATAGCTTATCTTAAAACTTTACATACGAGAGTCTAACGTATGTTTTGGAAAAAAATCTTATATCTACCAAAAGTATGCTGGCGTTGCAATAAATAAGTTGTGAAAGAAGTTTTTATGCTTTAAAAAAATAACTTAGTAGTTTCTTAAGCTTTTTCCCAAATGCAATTAGACATTGAAAAAAGATAAGCAGAAAGTAATTTCGCTATAACTTCCTGAAAAATGGTACAAAATAATTGAAAATTTGCACATGGGTACTTTGGATTACGAAGATTACAAAGGTGTCAGTAACTAAAATTTTGCTTAAGTCGACTTAAGCACTTATTCCTTATTGCCACAGATATATAGGAGACAAAGTCTAACGATCCTAAAACGATGCATTGAGTCGTTGTAATGCTGATTGATAATATTAGTAGACAAATTAAATTTCAGTATTTTGATTTTTAATCCGATTGTGAGATTTAATTTGAATCCATGAATTCAAAATGGCGTATTCCACCGGCTCCCATGCTACCTCACATCATGGCTCTCTACCTACTTGCTTGACCATTGGGAGCAAATTTTTTTTATGAGAAATTCCTCTATATGTACACACAAGTTCAAGCTCTTAAGTTCTATTGCGTCAACTTTCATTATATATGACTTATACAAGTAAAATGGCGATCAAGATGTATACCTAAGCATTTGACTTCTGAAAGCTTTGGTATAATTTTGATTTTTATGCAAATAAGTAGGAATGAGTACATATAAATGTGAGCATTAGTGACTATATATTTTTTTTCATTACCTTTTATTTGTCACTTTCTCAAGCATTTTTCTAAGTTAAAGATATGATTTTATAAACTTCGTGATCAAAAACGGACCCACTACGATATTCTCACCGCAATAATATAAACATCGAGATGATACTTGGGGACGATGCGTGGTATAATGGTTTGAAAAACGTATTTTTTATTTGAATACATTACATACATATTGAGTCAAAACATGTAAGAAAGTAGAGGCGATTATATTTTTTTGTTCATCTCTGAAAAATATAAATTATTTTTGTTTTTATTTTCATTATCAAAACACCTGTATCTATATCTAAGAGATCCTTCTGAGTTATTAATCCATAATTTTGTTTCGAAACCTCAAACAAACCTCAAAAAAATGACAAACAAAAACTTGTTTTTGTTTTAAATAAAAATTAATTTATAGTTAGTTATTAGTTTATGAAAATAAGCGATTAGGTTATACAACTATGTCTTATAAATAAACGCTATGGAAACCAACTTGACTGGATATAATATTATTAAGATTGAGTATTAAAGGTTTATAATTCCTTCGAAGATTTTTTAACTAAATTTTTACCACAGTGTGTAAAAAATATTTCGAAAAGAGCTTCCAAAATTCTTTATTCACCATCTTTTCCCAAAATAGTTTTGTACTTAAAATTAATTCATTTATTTTTATCTTATTTTTTCTCACTCTTTTCTTTGCACATTTAACTTATTTTTATTGGTGTTTCCAAAAATAAGCAAAACTTTTTCTCATTTCTACATCCGCCTCGAATTTATTCATTATTTAGCTCAAAATGTAATTATTCTTTTCAATGAAACCCAGAAAAATAGCAAAAAGAAAAACTTAATGTTGATTGTTGCTGCAGCTGCTTGCTGTTTGCTTAGAATACCAAAGTGAATGGAAATTTAGATCCGAAAAGAAACAAAAAAACTCAAGACGGTTAAAAGCGTATTGGCTTAAAGTTGCTGCTCAGTTATTTGTCTTATGTCTGTTGTTTTTACAACTTTGCTAGTTTTACATTTTATCTGTTTTTCTTTTTTATTTTATTTTTTCTTTTTACTTTTTGTACACAAAATGGAATTGCAACAAATAAATCACGTCCTGCTGATTTTTCTTAAAATCACTGCACGCATTAAACGTGGCATTATATTTTAAAAATGTAAGCAAAGCTATAGTGTTTTTCCACGGATTTTTACTTTTCTTTTAAGGGATGGCTATCTGCACTAAATCGTTATTATTATCATGCTTATCACTGTCGTCGTCATGCCATTTGTTAAGTGTTGCAGTAATTTACAGTATTTGTTGCTGCCACGTTTTTTTGTTTATTGCCATCTGGTGTAATTTTTAAAAATCTTAATTTCTACTTTCACTTATTCTCCATTGCACTTGCTTCCTCATTTCTTTTTCTTTGTTGCATCCACACTGGATTAAATGTTGCACTAAATGCCAGTTTAACTAAAAGGAAAAATGATTAACAGTAGTTAGTGTTTGTCTTTTTGGAGAAAATAGTTTCCTCGTACAAACATTTTGATATATTTTTAATTTAATTAAGTTAAATTAAACTAAATATTCTACAACTGTTTCAAAGTGCTGCTTACAGTCACAACAACCAACAAATTTGTACAACGAATAGTTGAATAAATACGAGATACATATTTAAATAAATTTCTAAACAAGCTCTTATACTTTGTAAATATTTTTGGACACAAATTTAAATGTAAAGTAAATTCGAGTACAAAAGTTCAAGTGCTCTTTATGTTGAAATAATTTAAATTAAACTCTTGCTTACTAAGCATTGACTATATTGTACAGAGTATATTCCTTTGGTCATATTTAAGTAATAGAAAACTTATAATAAATATTGTGTACTTCTGACAAAATATAAAAATAACTTTTAGTATCAAGAATTTTTAATTAAAAAATTTCATTTAGAAGTTTCATTTCAAATAAGTGTTTGTTCGGTGTAGTTTGGCTTTTTTATATAATTTTTACGTTTGCCACTATTTATAATTATTGGATCATACATTTGTAAACATAGTGTCTACAGTTTTAATCTAAAAGGACTTATAGAACAGCAATAGAAATTTAAATTAAATTTGAAATTTTTGAGAATTTATTTTTAACTAAATGCAAGTATCACCCACCTGCACGCAACCAAAATTTGTAAAATTTGTAAGTGTTAGTATACACATAAATAAGGCACATTTATACAAAATGCGAAAAAGAGAAATTTGTTTAACAATTCAAGCATAAAAACATTTCATAAAATTTTCATAAAATTGTTTATGATTCTATTTCAATCAAAATATATCCAGCAAAATGTATGCTTCCTCACACTTCTAATAAAAAACTGAAGCTCTTTTGAAATTTGTATTTATCAGATTTTATTCCAAATTATATTTTTCATGTTTTAACAATATTATGCTGGAAAAATATTTAAATGATACAAATATAACACAACGAAAATATGTTTTTTATTTTATTCAGATTTTAAAGCTTAAAACTAAATAAAATACTAGATATATAAATATATGCACAAAAAGATTTCAATTTTTTAAGAATTTAAGTACTTTAATATTTTTATATTTTATTTCCTATTTTTATTATTTTTAAATTATGTTTTTAACAGACATTAAAATTCTAATAATTAAAATTATAATAAAATTCTAATAAGTTGTTGTTATATCATAGTAATATACTTTCTGTGACAATTTTAATAGCCTATCTACTCTAGAAGACTGTGGAGGACGGTAAGAATTATGGAGCCTTAACAAACAGTAATAGCTAGACGTTACAAACTTAATCCCAATTGAGATTATAGGTGCTACTTTAAAAATTTCAAAATATTAACATGCATACACACATGCAACAACTGTGAAATAAAAAATTTTTGGCTAGCGCTGGCTGGACTTGAAAAGTATATATTTTATTTTCGACTTAAGTAAATTTATTTATCATTTACATATATTTTGATTAAATGGACAGAAGGCAAAAAGTGTGATTGGAAGTTATGCTGTTGGTGAAAAATCAGCAATAATTTAAAAAAAAGCTGAAATTACTTTTTCTGTAACTGCTTTACATTTGAAATTTTAATATAGTTTAAAAAAATTGTGATTATGTGATTGCTTGTCGACTGTGTTGCCATATTAAAATGGCCAAATTCAGTATAAATTCATAAGTTAGTTTTAATTAATACTGCTAATTCAAATTAACGCTAATTCATAAGTTAATTTCAATTAAGACTGTTAATGCACGTTAACACTGACATCTGTCTACGCCACATAATTTTGCTACAACAAGTTGCAGAACAAATTTGTGGAGGTAGCCAATTTTACACACCTTTAAAGATCTGATAAGCCTATGAATAGTGATATTTGGCTCGTTTGTAAAAATAATTATTGGAGAACCCAAAGAAGATGAGATCTAGTGAGCTTAGAATAAATAGGCTAAGCTTTGATTCTCATAAAGAAATCGTGAAATAACTAACTTCTTACATATCTGGAGGCATCGACAATTTGTTTTTTGTTCATTTTGATTACTTTTGCTTAAGATTGCTACCTTAACGTAGCAGTACAATATTATTTTCCCTGCTTTACAAGAACTAAATGTGACTGCTTTCAAAGTTTAATAATTTCTTTTTTTTTCTAGATTTTGTCTGTATAGAAAATTCACAAAATTATATGTTGCGCATACACACCAAAGTGCGTATACAACAAAACATAACTATCATCTATGACTAGAAGAATATGAAAAAGGCAATTAATGAAATTACATTTAAAAAGTAATAGCCAAAATAGAAAATAACTATTTCTCTCTTTCTGCTTTAGTACTTCTGGGAAGCAGTAAACATTTTTTGTGCCTTAGTTTACTACCTTTATGAAGCAAAACAATATTTTAAATTTGTTACCGCTTAAAGAAGAACTAAACTGCTTCCAAATTCAAAAATTTTTTGCTGGGTTGTGTCCGTATACTAAATACACAAAATTATATGTTGCGTATACGCTCCCATGTGTATAATACAAATTATATTAAACTTAACATTAACCATAATTTTATTATGGTTATCGAATATCTATGATATAGAAAAATAACTATCACATCTATTCATCTAAAAAAACATGAAGACAATAATTAAAAAAAACTAAGATATAAAAGTTTTGATCAAAAACTAAAAATTACCATTTTAAACCAGTTTAAAAATAATCTCAAAAAATGCCAAATAATGGAGGAGATTAAAAAAAAAGATTATCCTACTATCATATTTGGCATGCTACGCCTCGTATCCGTTAATACATTGTAGTAAACAAAACGTTATCACACTGGACATAAAATTAATCTTTGGGTTTTGTTGTTCGCTCATTTTTGCCCTCTTCAATTTTGTAATTGCAGTTTAAGTCGAGGTCAAATGAGAAAGATAAAAAACTTTTCTAATTGCCTAAAATTGAGCTCAACCAAAAAGTTTTGGACATGCTTCTGCTTGTTTGTGCATTGCACAATATTTATTTAGACTACTGCCATAAATATACAGGCGTACATATGTATGTTGCTTCTTTTGTATAACTATATTACCTCACTCCCACACTGTGTGTAATTTTATTGTAAATATTTAGCCTTCAAACAGACACTGTTTGTGCATTTGGAGTAAAAGTTAACTTTCGATAACAAAACTGAAAAAAAACCCTTGCTTAAATTCGTTAAAGGTTTATCAGTTTTATTCATTAATTTAATTTTTGGCTTCATGGCTTTTTCAAACAAGCAAACAAACAGACAAAAAATAAAAATGCAGTCAAGAAATAACAATTTCATAAAAGTATATTCCTATAAAAATTTAATTTCAACAACAATACTTTGGACAGAAAAAAGCCGAAGTATATCTGTGTTTGCTTTTGTTTAAAAAGGAGTGTAACTGATTGATGAAATAATGGTAGTCTGGTAAACAGGCATCAGTAATTGAAATTTCTAAAGTGTATTTTGTACCAAACGAAACAGTACTATACTCGCGTGTGTATTTTTAATAATTGAAGTTTATAATAAATTAAAAATTATGAAAATATTTTAATAAAATATTTTTACAATATTATCCAGTTACCCTATATAACAAATTGTTAGAATGTATAAACCTTACTTTTTGAGCTTCAGATATGGTTTAAGTATTTATACTTGTATAAGCAAAGAGTCTCATCCTAAAAAAAAACTGCGTACTTTCACTGCTTTTTCGTCACTTTCTCTTGAAACTAAAATATTGAAAAAAGTATTCTTCATTGGAATCAGGATACAGGTACCTTCTCACAAAATTTTGTTTTGTTTTTCGGTAATATGAACGAAGACAGAAAGACATAAAGACAGGAAAAGAGTTACTGTTTTATTATATTGATAGATATAGATTATTTATTTTAGGAGGTAATAAATTAGGTCTTAAGCGTCTCATACATTTTTGTAGGAGGTCACCGAAGTACACCACTAATTTTATGGGTCTCTTATCGACCCCCTTCGTTCTGGAATTCGCCTGCTAATTTACGGTTATTTTTCATTGAGTGTCGTGCTAACCTTTACCTCTCGACTGCAGACTGGCACAACATCTACATTAAATATTTGTCTGTCTCTGTGTTTAATTTTATGTTAGGCAGCCTGCTGTACATCCATACAAAATGTACACTGCCGTCTTATCATTTTTTCCAGGCACCGTCTGATAGTATCGTCTTAGCTCGATTTTTAACTTAGCCAGATATTACTAAAATATTCCATGACTTATTTGACCACTTGTATTCGCCCAGATTATAGCCAAGCACCTTCTTGGTATTTCTGCCAACTTGTAGTGAAAAATACCATATTATTTGGTGGAATCTAACCTAAAACCTCAAACTGATAAACTAACATACTACCTACTAATCCATCGAGAAGGTGTTCTTGAATGTTTGACAACAATCCCAATTCAAACAATAATTTAAAATTTTTATTATGACCTCAACCAACTCGCCCCTATTAGCATATAGTTTGTAAAAGTGGTACATAATTTCTCAGTAAATAAATATGTTTTGATTTTCCAAACTCATCTCTTATAAATTGTTTCACTGTCCCTATGTTTTATTTTTTTAAATATTCTACTATTTATTACAAAGTCTCTTCTCCTCTTGTTTGTTGGTGTGTTTCTGCTGCTGTTATTTAACTTGTTGTTCGCTTCAACTGTTTATCATATTATTATTATTTTGATAAAAATTAAATCAAAAACTTTCCTCTAAAAATGTAACAAAAATTAACATTTAAATAAATAACAAATAAATAAATAAAAAATTAAAAGGAAACAAAATTCAATCTCTTTGTTGTTTAAAATTTATTATCATGTTAAATAGTTTGTTTCAGTATTTCTCATCTGTTTGTTTCATTTTAACATATTTTGGGGATTTCTTTTTCCATTAGAATTTAAAACTATGCGCAAAACTGCTAGAAATAGGTGTGTCACAATTTTTGAAGAAAAAGTCAGGCAAATTAAAATAAATATTTTAGACATTAAAATTATTACGAGTCTATCAGTCTATTGGTTGTGGGTTCGATTCCGACTAAAGGGGTATATCACTACAACGAAGGCAGTTCCTCCTCCTTTAAAACATTTAAATCAAAAATTATTTATTTCTTTATTCAATATAACAACATAATATTAAAATATTTGTTATAATAAAATAATTATATATTAAATAAAAAATTATTTTAATTAATTTTAAATATTTTGTTTTTTTTTAATTATTTTGAAGGTAATTGAATCTTGTTTACAAAAATTATAAAAAAGCCCTAAAACGATTAAAGATTGAGATGAAGTTTTGTGTATATTAATATTTCGTAATACTCGTTGTCCTTGTAAATTATCATTAGTCAACAAAGAATGTGTACCACCCTAATACAACACAAACTCTTCCTCTCATATGTATAAAGTTTTAGTTTCGTAAATGCTTGTTTATTTAGATGTTTATGAAAAGATTGAAACTTGTTAGTAATTTGTTCATTTCCATGCAGATTAGAGAGGAAATATAAACGTTAAAATGAAAAAAATTTACATACACAACAAAAACACCACTAAAAATCAACAACCCATAATTTTAAATAAAAAATCATTTTACCATAATGCAAAAGGTACATTTATTAGGTATAGGTTCTTCACTTTGAGGTAAATGGAAAAATAGGTAAAAACAGAACTAAAGTAATCTTATCACTTCGATGCACTTCTGATAATACTTTACAAGCTACACAAGTCTAACGCAGAATATGTCTGCATGTCTGTATGTTTTGTTTTTCGTGAGCACACACATTGTCGTAACGTAAGTAAACGTACACAAATTACTAAATGAAATCTAAGCTATGTCGTTTTTTATGATCTGTTGTCATTGCTTGTCATTGTTTTAACAAAATGAATTACTTGTTCATAAAACAAAGGCATTTGGAATTCATATGTGCAATAAGATTAAGTGAAATATAGTGGAGGAAGTGCATGAATACATATTGTTAAATATTTATTTAAAGTTTTAACAGTTAAAAAGTTTAAGCCAAATTTTTTTATGGAATGTTATAGCGTGTGCACCAAAATTCATCAAGTATATGGTACGGTGTAGGTAATCATAAAATCCACAGAAAAATTTAAGTTAAAAATTGAAATTGGAATAACTTATCTCTAAAAATTGCAATTTATATGATGATACGCACTTAAATGTGATAAAGACGATAACTAGAAATTTATTCATGAAAATAGAAAATAATTAATTTCGTTTGCTGACTAGACATTAGTTTTTTCATATCAAACAATCACGAAATTAAAGACAGGCTTGCTAAACAGTATCAGGATTCTACATCGTCAATTTTAATGTTGAAATATTTGGTTATTGAGATTCGTTGTGGTCGTATATATAGTCATTTATAGTCAATAAAATCCATGAAAAAAATTTGATGATCAAAGAATGAAGATTCGTAAGGCGATTGAGGATCCAACTGAGTGCGAACATCATATTATGCCGCAATAAAGCAAATGCACTTTTGTCTATATCAGTCATTGTGGCAAAAATCAATTGTTACCTCGTCCATCAGATTCTTCAGATTTAGTAATAGATTTGGCTCAAAGGAACAGGTCATTATTTATACGCACGCCTATTTCGAGGCCCCTGAGAAGTATTATTGATAAGATAGAACTTCAATAAATGTATCGAAATAATTCTTGCAAAAAAAAACCGACTTCAAAACAGACAAACTTAAAATCATGTTTCTTTAAGACGGTAACTATTGCGACACCCTGAAATTTCCGAATTCAAATTTTATACTAGTTATAGTGGTCGTAGCAATACAGGTTCATTGTAAATTTCAACCATCTGTCTGTAACGGTTTAAAAGTTTTGTCATATACATCAAATTACATAAACTATTGCGACACCCTATAATTTATAATTTTAAATATTTATACTTATTATAACAGATATAGTAATGGACATTCTGTCTAATTGTTAAGTGTTTATCAATAACTGTTTAAAAGATATGATCATATATATCAAATGACGTCACCTATTGGGACACCCTTTAAATTCAAATTTTAATATAAATACTTTTTAATGAGAACTTTGTCATACAGATTCTTTTTAAATTTTAACTTTGTGTCCATATACATCAAATTACATCAACTATTGGGACACCCTTTAATTTCAAATTTTAAATATTTATACTTGTTGTTATACCAGACATAGTAGTGAACATTCTGTCTATTTTTCAAGTGTTTGTCTATAACGGTTCCAAAGATGAGGACATAATGGTCAAATTACATCAATAATGGGGACACCCTTTAATTTATAGATCCAAATTTTATACTTGTTGTAATAGCGGACTAAGCAATATAGGTTCTTTGTAAATTTCAACTGTCTATCTATAACAGTTGAAAAGTTTGGCCATATATATTACTTTTACATGAACTATTTGGACACCCTTTAATTTCCAAATTCATATTTTACACTTGTTATTTTAGCGGACTTAGCAATACAAGTTTTTTGTAAATTTCAACTGTCTGTCTTTAACGGTTCAAAAGTTTGGCCATATATATATCAAAATAAAAAAACTAATGGGACACCCTTTAATTTTTAATTTTAAATATTTATACTTATTATAAGACACATAGTAACGAACATTCTGTGCAACTTTCAAGAGTTTGTCTATAACGGTTCAAAAGATAGGAGAATAAAGGTGAAATTAAGTCACCTATGGGGTCACCCTTTAATTTTTAATTTTATTTTTTAATTACTTTTTGTGATTGGGAGCTACAGTGATACGCACTTTTTTTAATTTTAAATTGGTGACCTATAAAGTTCATAATACACGTAAAAAACATGTATGTTGTATGGGGACACCCTTTAATTTTTAAACTTTTGAACTTCTTTTAAAATGGGACCAATCTGTAGCCATAACCTTTGTAATAGTGCAAAAATTTTGAAAATCGGTTCAGAAATGACCGAGTTCTGAAGGCACAAACATACAAAAAAAAAAAAAAAAAAAAAAAAGCAACACACAGACGAATTGATAACCTCCTTCTTTTTTTGAAGTCGGTTAAAAAAGAAGACTAAGTTGAAAAATAAATGTTTTTTTTTTAACCGCAAAGTAAATTGCCATCGTATGACACCAAACATTTTAGTATTTAAAACAAAAATCGTAATTTGGTTAAGATTTTTTTTTCTTTCCTATAAGTCCTTTAAATAAGTCCTATTCTTTCCTATTTTTAAAATAAGTCACACACATTTTTAACCCTAAGTATAGAATACATGAATTCATCTCCTAGTAAAACATCCATGGCCTTGCATTCTGGAGCAATTACACATAAGTATGTTGGTTTATGCCTAACCCATATGGCTTTGGAAAGCCAGCAATCCTCTCTATATCTTCAGGCTGGTCAGCTCTACAATATAATTTCATAATTTCAGATTTCAACTTAATATTGTCTGATTGGTTGTTTTGCCGATATCTCTAGAAACTTAAAGTTCATCGTTTAATTTAACCATAGTTATTCATCAGCGATCTTATTCCACTGGACATTGAGATGACCCATAGGTCGACATAGCCATAAGTCGCATTTTATCACGAGCTACCTTACACTTTCGTTTATTTACAAATAGCTCGACTCGTCACATACCAGTTAAGGAAATAACTTTTTAATAAAAGAACTGAACAAAAGAACACAGCATGACATTTTCAAGCTTTGATGTTACCTGAAAGTCAAGATCATTTTTTCTTTTCCATATGTAAAATATTAATTTAAAATGTAAAAAAATTGCCCTGAAAATGATTAAAAAATATGTCTTCTTCAACAGATTAACTTTAGTGTAAAAGTTTAATAACAACAACAGGGTATAAGCTTATCAATTTATAAAAATGTATAGACGTTTTAATTAAATCTCGTATTTAGAAAACTGAATTTTAGTTTCTCATGGTGATTTAATTTAGCTTAAAGCATCATCAGCTGTTGTTTGAATTTATAGCATTCACGTCTTCATTTTCTTTTTGCTTTTTTAGTAAAAGTTATTCATGTTAAGTACTCAGTAGCAACACGAATTGATTGTCATTTTAATTTCTAACATGCATTTGTACAATACTTTTAAACCAAGTCCAACACAACCATCAATCAAATCTTCTTTTTCCACATAAACACACGAACACAAACACAAACTGAATCTAAATTATACACATGTATTTTATATCTGCATATTTATATGAACATTTTTCAATCATACAATCATGCAGTTGCTAATGCAGTCAAAACGAACTCGACGTTGCATAATAAGTTTCTATTTTTTAACAGAAAAAAAAGCACAGAAAAAGAACAACAATAACACAATCAGTCACTATGAAATAAAAACTAAAACAAATCATTACGGACGGAATATGACAAATTGTTATTCTAAATGTCACTACATATAAAGGAGACAAAAAAAAAATATGACAAAACAATAATCACAAGTTACACACACTTCACAAAACTAAATGATTGGATGGACTAAATAAATTCTTGAAAAGTGAATAATATTTTTTTCAACTTTCTATATTATTACCATTATTATTTTGTGCGCTATAAAAGAATTTTATTATTGGTAGTTAACATTAAAATAGAAAATTATAGCATCTTTAAAGGGTACATTTGTTCAAAGATTTAAAAAATACTTTTAATTAAAACCGTCTTTGCTAACACTTGGTTTGTCTTATTATTTTCTAAATGAATGTCTTCAAGAACAAGTACTCAAGTGCTATAAATCTCAGTAACTTTTTGTGCAAAGAATGTTTTTGTACACATTTGTAACAAACTGAAAGCCAGGGCTAAACGGAGACAAAATTTATCACAATTTTCTTGATTTTATACACAAGACCTTCTCTTAAAGTTTGCTGTTTTTTTATTTTCTATAAAAGTAGAAGAATAGAATTTAGTTGTATTTTAAGATTTTTGTAGTTGTTTTGTATTTTCTTTAAATTTGTTCATTCATTTATTTGTTGGTTGAATGCTTGACTGGTTGTTTTGTTCTGTGTTTCGTTTTTGGTTTGATGGTGTTGCAACTATTGCAGCTACTGTTGGTGTTGTGTGTCATAAACACGTACCAGAAGTTGAATACATTCTTTTATTTAATCTCTGTAGTAACTCATTTTGTGTATTTGTAAGTATGCGTGCGAGGGTTTGCTGGCTTCTTCTCTACCCCTTTATGCATTTATATTAAATGCAACAAAAGTATGCTTGGTTTTGGCTACTTGCCAAGATACAGTAGCTAAACAGAGGTATAAAAATACAGAAAAATTCATGTAAAAGTATTCAATCGTCTCTACCGAATGGTATTTTTACTCTCCATTCAGTTTTTCTAGTCTAATAAATCGTCTTAAAAAGAAAATTCAAGTTACTCCATTTTCTATTTCAATGCATTTAATTCTTTATTACAGGAATGTTATTTTACTGGTCTGGTAAATTTTAAACCTTCTTCATTTACTCTTGCTATGGATAACATTTTCAGACCACGCTGGTAAATTTTAAATATTGTTTTATAGCTATGGATTTTTGACAAAACGCCTTAAGCATTTAATTTTTTAGGTTAAGGTGCTTAAATATAAAAATATTATTTAAAAAAATAAATTTTTAGCTAGTTTTGTTCGGTATTTAAAAATCATTTTTACTTTCCTGAAAAATTTTAAAATTTGAGTTGTTTTCTCAAAAATACACAGATATTCATAAGCCACCAGTGAAACTAATTAAATTCATGATAGGGAAAGCTCTAAGAGGGAATTGCTAGCACTTGTATCGGAAAAAACGATTCAGTATCAAATTCATATTACGGAAGCGCAGTTCTAAATATGATGCACTTTTGCCAAGCTTATAGTTTTTGATGATTTCGTTTGTTCATATCGAATTTCACCAGAGGCAGCAATATGCAACTTGTTACAAAAAAAGACTTCTTAAAACCACTGAGTATCCTTTTATTATTTCTTATTTTCCTAATAAATCTTAATGTCATACTAATCGTATTAATAATAATTCTTACTTGCAGGCAAATGCAGCATTTGGTATTCATATGCTTTTAAATATCGACCAATCTTGTAAGATATTACGTAATTTTTTAAAATTTCTGTAATATTATAGATTTTTCGAATTACTTTTACTTAAGACAACAGAGAAATTTAATCTTCTCTGCAGAAAAGAACCAAAGGCCTTGGCGTGGATCGAATTCTCGAATCCAAACTTTAATTGTAATGTGTTACGGATATATTAATGAGATTGTGGAACAAGATTAACGTGAGTACCTGCCTAGTTGGCCTAACCTCACGGTGGTCTTACCACCGAGTGAAACTTAAGCGTAGACTAGCGCCCCCACTGTGTAGTATAACAACACTTTACAACTGCCACCAATCGCCTTTTATGTGTGAAACAGTCACAATGAGTAGCAATTTATATAATATGGCAAGCCTTTCCAAGGCAAGCCTGGATCCACATTATAACCTCTTGCTTAGGGGTTTGGAGACTATCCAAACTCCGTCTGTTGAGAGTGCAACAGCACACTTGATCGACCTTGCACCTTTCCTACATAAATCGATCTTAAACCACAATCACCACGTGTACCCCCGAAGGGGACCTCACCAATAACCGGTCACAGAGAGTATAGGCTCTCTGAGGGGCCACCGATTCCCGTGGTACCAGTCCTTTGGGCACTGGTCGGGCCTCGAAGAGGAGCCATGTAAAAACAACAGACCTTTTCTTCCAGACTTAGGCTCTAGGAACCCTAGCGTCTGGTGCCCTTATTTTCCCCGAGTGAACCGCGTCAAAGCATTTGCCATATTCCTGCAGTGACAATTGGAACCCCCGGGGGTAATATTTATGTGATACAAATTATACTGACGGTAGTCTTAGTCGTTCATTTTTTTCTTTTCAGTCTTAATATGTTAAAGATATTATAATAATATATATCGCCCTATCCGCCGTTTCTATGACAACAATTTTCGACACGTAAGCACAAGAATATTTAAATAAACAATTCTTGCAAAAAAAAAACCGACTTCAAAACAGATAGAAGGGCACCAATTCTAAACTTAAAATGTAGGAAGTAATCTGTAAGAATTAGATTGAAACCAATAAAATATGCGCCAAAATTAGAGGGAAAAAAAGTAAAGACTATGTGAATGTCCAGCCTCTCCCTATTACTGTTCAAAAGTTAAGATATTTTCACCAGCATCCGTCATTTATGGGGACACCATTCAAGCCTCTGTGTATAACGGTTTCAAAGATAGGGTCACATAGATCAAATAACATCTCATATTGGGACACCCTTTAATTTACAATTTTAAATTAAAGAACTGTTGTTTAATTTCTAAATTCAAATTGTATATTTGATATAGTTGGCTTTGGAATGCAGCATCCTTGAAAATTTTAGCTGTTTGTCTATAACACTTCAAAAGTTTAGCCACATACATAGAATTACATTAACTATTGGGACACCCTTTTATTTCCAAATTCAAATTTTATAGTTTTTGTTATAGCTGACTTAGCAGGCTCTTTGTAAATTTCAGCGGTCTGTGTACAACTGTTCAAAAGTATGGTCATATACATCAAATTAAATGACCTATTGGAGCACACTTTAATTTAAAATTTTGAATATTTATACATTTTATTATAACGGTCATAGTAATCGACATTCTGTAAAATTTTCAAGGGTTTGTCTATAACGGTTCAAAAGATATGCACATATAGGTCAAATTACGGCACCTATGGGAACACCCTTTAAATTTTCAATTTATTTTTTTTAATTTCTGTCGTTGGGAGCTATAGCGATACGTAATTTTTTTAAATTTTAATTTGGTGCTCTTTACGATTCTTAATACACATAAAAAAAATTTATGTTGTATGGGGACTCCCTTTAATTTTTAATATAATGAACTGTTTTTAAAACGGGACCAACCTGAAAGCATAACCTTTTAAAATCGGTTCAAGAAATGGCTGAGTTCTGCGATTACATACATAAAAAAAGCAACATTGAGACGAATTGATAACCTCCTTCTTTTTTGAAGTCGGTTAATAAATAATGTTTATGTAATCTTAAAATCAAAGGAAAATATTAATCGGCAAAAGTAGTATTAGTAGTTAAATAATTTAAAGACAACAGTTCAAGAGAAGAGGCAAGCGATATTCCATATCCACATTAAACTGTAGCCCACGTGCTGCTTTGCGACTCGTAAAAAAATTGCAAAAAAGCGAATATCGCTTATCTTGTCTACTTATAAAAATTTTGGAAGAGCCAAAACTTAAAAAAATTTAGGAAGATATCGAACAAGACTTTGGTAAAAATCTTCGCATCAAAGTATGAACATTTCACGCTAACATGAAGTCATTTAAAATAATGTTCATTATATTACCTAATAATATAATGTAATATAAACTATAAGAAAATTTTGTATTTCAATTAATTTAAAAACGAACATACCTTTCCGGTGGACTTAATAAATTCCAAATAAACTAAGCTCTTGATTATTTGGCACGAAAATTTAAAGCAGTGTCTTTCGCAAAAAAAAACATATTATTTAAGGACGAAAAGAGGCATTCAATTCACTATTTTTTAGAGTGTAACAGGTACCGCTCCCTTTTTTACCTCTCTCACCCTTATTGAAAATGGATTAAAACTGACTTCAGTGTTATTGTTTATCCGTGTATTTAACTGGAAAATTTTTTTCCGATCATATTATGAATTCATTAGCAAAGAGCTAATAAATTTTGGCATAAAGGTAATTTTATTTCGCGTCTTTCAAATCGAACATAGAGTTATATTGCAAAAATTGAGCGTTGACGTATTGTTTCGGGGCCAAGTTAGTCATTTACCTATTTAAAAAAATATTTACGTGGTTTTACGATTTTGAATTGAGGGAATTGAAGTCACTATATTCCACGTATTTATATTTAAGGAGCAATTTTTTTGCAGCCATTGTAATTAGTAATCGACTGGACAGATGATTTAAACCATTGGTAAGTTTAGCTCTTTGTAGATGTGCGATTTTGAAATAAACTAGGAATATGATTCAGAGAATCAGATTTTCGCTCCTTTGTTTTTTTTTTAAGTTTAGAGAAAACCTTCAATGAATTTTACAAAACCAACCAACATAAGTTTATGGATTAAATTATAAAACGAATGTGTGACATGTAATCTATGGCATAAATTAATTATTTTTTAATGTCATTGGCAAAGCCGTTTTTGAACTTAACCTTCCTGATTATTTTCATTTTTGTGCGACACATTCACATTTCTCGGTCTCTCAGACCGATTTCAAGTATTTCTCGGTATCTCAGAACTATTCTAAAGTTTTCAAAACCTGTGCAGTGGTCATATTTAACAAACTAATCTGAAATAACTGAAGTAAGAAAAAAACAAAATTAAGTTTTTTTAGCTCACAGCATCAATT
This sequence comes from Phasia obesa, assembly GCA_949628195.1. Classification (NCBI taxonomy): domain Eukaryota; kingdom Metazoa; phylum Arthropoda; class Insecta; order Diptera; family Tachinidae; genus Phasia; species Phasia obesa. Next base: position 211,160,693 of record OX451215.1, on the reverse strand, counting down.
TATATTTCATCACAATAATTTGGCATTTTTGATCCTAGACCTAATATAAAAACACAAACACAACATTTATAAAATGTTGTTTTTCTATTAACATATTTTTTAGAAGTAAACAAAAAAATAAAATGACTTAAAAAAAACCAGGAACACTAAAAAAAATAATTTCAAAATGCTTAAAATATATGCCTCATTATGAGGTTCGTCTTTGTAAATTTCAATCAGTCGTTAGAGATTGTAGCTCGATTCAGCATCCTGTAAATCTTCAACATCACTTTCCTCTGAGTCGTCTTGTTCAGTATCAGTGTATGCTTCATACACATCAATATTATCTTTGTATTTAGTACCACTTTTCACATCAGAATTTAGATCTGAATCGATTTCATTCAGAATAGCTCTTATGCGCTCAATATCTGCCATATCTAACGAAAATCTCACGATAATTAACTTTGAACATAATTCTTTTATTAAATCATATAAACTATTCTCTAATTGTCCATTTTCATCTAAAAATTTCCAATTTAGCAAAACCAGCTTACCTATCGAAAATGTGACACTTAACTATAAGTCGGTTTCACAGACCGCCTGATTAGCAATCACCGGTAGAACACTTTAACTCAAACGCACTTGTTACAATAAATGTTGTATAATGAGAAATAATGGAGATACTGAGAGAATGATGGTGTTGCAATTTTTTGTTTTCGTGAAATTAACACAAAAGTGATTCATCGGTCTCAGAGACCGGCGAAATGGTCAGGAAGGTTAACCTCATCGCTATCAACAAGCAACTTATTTCTGCAGGACTGTCTCTGTGCTATTAAGTTTCATAATTCTTTTTCTAACTAACGAACATTGAGATGGAACATTGAATAATTCATATGATCTTTAATCTTTAAAAAGTCTTAATTTTATTTTTAAAGGATATAAAAAACATAAAATTGCACTATTTCGAATAAATTTTTTTTTTAATTTTTATGCGCTTTATTGCTTTCCAAAAAAACTGGATTTTTTCACAATATTTTTCTATTGCCTTGGAAATATGAACGATAATAACATGAATTAAATTGTAGTTAAAAGCATACGTATTGCATACATAAAATAATACAATTTTTTTTATATAAAAACAAGAATTTGTTTTATAAAAATATCAAATGAGGGTGCTGTAGCTTAAGTGGTTAGCACGTTGACTACTAAGCAATGGTCACGAGTTCAAATCTCAGCCGTAGCAACATCAATTTTTCTGATATGTATTAATTTTTCTTCATAATAATGCATATCACAGCGCCCTCCTTCGCCGGTATTACTACATAGCACTAAATCGCCGGCGAAGTAAAATAATTATAAATTGGCTATGCTAGCTTCGAACTAATTCGCCTAAATAACACCAGAGGCGCTGCAATACTGTTCTAAAAATAATCATAACGTGCAATTGCAGTGTTGCCAGAATCGAAGCTTTACTATCACTAACCATCTGTCTTATCTACTACTATCCCTTTCCAAAGGAAGTACCACAGTTTATGTACGCATTAACTGCCTGAGTGGTACTTCTCTTTTTAAAAAAAAAAAAAAAAAAAAAAAAATATTTTCCAACTATTTTGTTAATAAAACAATAGGAAACAAGCGATTTATATTGAGTGTATGAAAAAAATATTCAACTATAGAGATCAAAAAAATCTTAAATTAGATTTTACGCATATGCACCTATTGGCACAATATACCAATTTGAAATTTTTAATTAATCCTCTTTTGTGGTAACATTCAACCATACGGTATTGTGCACAAAAACCCCAAAGTTCAAACAACAATCAACTTTCGTAGCATTTATTCGTTTCAATTTGAAATCGTTTAAAAAGAAAAGTTTCATTAGGAAAATAATAGCTGCCTTTAAGACTTTTTTTAAATAATTTATCTCCTAAGAATTAACGGCACTTAAAAATTTAATATATTTGTTTCCAAAAACATCTTTAGCATTTAAATTCTCTTTTGAATGAACATTTATTACTAAAAATAATTTAGCTTTCACAACTGTCGAGTAGCCTCAATTTTTTCCAAAACAAATCTGATCAAAAGCAGCATTTCAGCAATTTCAGGTGCTACCAATGATATGAAATAACTAAAATATATGGCTTTCATTATTATCATAATAAAAATTCTGACCAAAAAAACTTACACATCAGTCCAACAATACACTGCATTTACAGTCAGTTCGTGTACATTTTTAAGGCCGCAAGTGGATTTCAACAATTCCTATTAAAATGAAATAAGTAACAAAACAAAGAGCAAAGCATGAAAATAAATACAATAATTCCATCTAGAACTGCATTATTGTTGCACAAACCGCCGCAAAAAATCTTTAGAATAAATAGAAAAAAAAATATAGAAAACCTAAAATTAAATGTCCAAACAAGTAGAACTTTTCAGCAGCATTTTTTAGATTTTTTTATTGTTGAATACAGCGGGTATCTGGAATGTGTCTGTTCTTCTTCTATTTTTTTTTTTATGTCTTTAGATCCTTAGAATAATTTTATCTAAAGTTTAGCAAAGCATTCTGTTACTTGAATATGCCAAAACGATTTACATTTAACGCATAAGAAAGGAAATGAAAAAAAAACGAAGATAAAATACACTGAATTATGGTTTACTAAACGGTCTTATGATATTTTCCGCTTAAAATATGGGTTAAACATATAATCACTTCGGACAAGCAAAAGCTAATAAACGTGAAATTCAGAGAATTGCATAATTTTGTTATAACAATATTTCTTTTTGGAAAAATAAAATCAACTGTATATGGCTCAAAGGGTTTCGTTGGTTTTATACGAATATATTTTTGTAATTAGGCTTAAGTTCGTTATATTTTTTCAAAGTTTAATTATAAATTTGGTGATTAGTTTTAAAGACAAAATGAGAAAATTTTATTTTTAGACTCTAGCAGAGTCATTATCAGCATTCTTCGCATCCATCTACTTTGGGTAGTGTTTAGTTGTAAGCAACATCTATTTAATCAACCAAGCTTAGATAAAAATTAAAAACCTAATTTGTAATTAATTTTCTTTTTCTTAGAGAGAATATAACTAACTTAAGGATAATTTCAAAAAAATCATTTGTATGCTAAAAATGTTTTTAGCAAAATTTATTTTTAGCAAATCTATTTTCTATAAAAGAGACTTATAATAAAAAAAAAGAGTTTTCTACATAAGTTGCTTTTAATTAAGGACTTTTTAATAAACTCTTAATAAAGAGTGCTTTTATAAAGGGTATTTATTTAGATATCTTCAGTTCAAAGGCTATTTTCATTTGAGGTAGTTTCAACAAAAAATACTTTAATAGAAGCAACTTTTAATGGAATAATTTTAAGAAAAGGTACTTTTAATAAAAGAACCTTAAGCAAAAGGTATTATTTATAAAAGGTACTTATAAAAATTTATCTTTTAATAAAGTTATTTAAAAATTAGGTGTTTTTATAGAATGTACATTTAATAAAAGGTTTTTTGATTAAAAGTACTCGTATAAAAGACACTTTTAATAAAAGTTAGTTTTTATAAAAGCTACTTTTAATAGAAATAAAAGGTACATTTAATAAAATGTTTTTAAATAAACTTTATTAAAAGTAGTTATAAAAAAGGTAATTTATATAACAGGTACTTTTAATTAAAAGTATTTTTATTAAAAGACTAATTTGATTAAATGCACTTTTAATAAAAGACACTTTTAACAAAAAATAATTTTAGTAAAAGGTACTTTTTAAATCATTGTTGAAAAAGTACTTTTAATCAAAAAACCTTTTTAGAATGTACTTTTAAAAAAGATACTTTTAATTTAACGTACTTTTTAAATGACACGAGGTATATAAATCTGGGGATTGCTGGTTCGATTCTCATCAAAGACACTGGATTTATTCTGCAAAAGAGCAAAAAGCTTCGCAGATAGTTTTGCCTTAAAAAAAGATCCTTTTAATAAAATACTGTATTTTTAATAAAAACTACTTTTAGTAAAATTACTTTTAATAAAAGGTGTGTTAAAAAAATTCTATTCAAAAGATACAGGTAATAAGATACTTTTAATAGTATGAAATTTTAATAGAAAGTACTTTTTAACCGACTTCAAAAAAGAAGAAGGTTATCAATTCGTCTGAATGTTGCTTTTTTATGTATGTAACCGCAAACTCTGCCATTTCTGAACCGATTTTAATATTTTTTTCTTTATTTTAAAGGCTATACTTGCAGGTTGGTCACGTTTTAAAAACAGTTCATTATATTAAAAATTAAAGTGTGTCCCCATACAACACACATGTTTTTTATGTGTATTAAGAACCGTAAAAGGCACCAAATTTAAATTTAAAAAAGTAGCTCCTCACGGCAGAAATTAATAAAAAAAAAATTTAAAGGGTGTCCCTATAGGTGCCGTAATTTGACCTATGTGTGCCTATCTTTTGAACCGTTATAGACGAAACCTTAAAAATTTTACAGAATGTCGATTACTATGACCGTTATAATAAAATGTATAAGTATTCAAAATTTTAAATTAAAGGGTGCTCCAATAGTTCATTTACGTTGATGTATATGGCCATATTTTTGAACAGTTGCACACAGACCTGTGAAATTTACAAAGAGCCTGTATTGCTAAGTCAGCTATAACAAAAACTATAAAATTTGAATTTGGAAATAAAAGGGTGTCCCAATAGTTAATGTAATTATATGTATGTGGCTAAACTTTTGAACTGTTATAGACAGACAGCTGAACTTTTCAAGGAACCTGTATTTCAGAGTCCACTATAGAAAATATATAATTTGAGTTTAGAAATTAAAGGGTGTCTCCATAAATTATGTAATTTGATCTATATGGCCCTATCTCTTGAACCGTTAAACACAAACACTTGAAAATTAGGCAGAATGTTCCCTACTTTCTCTGGTATAATAACAAGTATAAATATTTGGAATTATAATATAAAGGGTGTCCCAATAGTTCATGTAATTTGATATATATGGTTAAACTTTTTAACCGTTATGGACAGATAGTTGAAATTTACAAAGAATCTTTGTCCTCTATAACAACAGGTCTCTAATTTAAAATTGTAAATTAAAGGGTGTCCCAATGGGAGATGTTATTTGATCTATGTGACCCTATCTTTGAAACCGTTATACACAGAGGGTTGATTGGTGTCCCCATAAAAGACGGATGCTGGTGAAAATAGCTTAACTTTTGAACAGTAATAGGGAGAGGCTTGACATTCACATAGCCTTTAGTTTTTTCCCTCTAATTTTGGCGTATATTTTATTTGGTTTAAATCTAATTCTTACAGATTACTTCTTACATTTTTAGTTTAGAATTGGTGCTCTTCTATCTGTTTTGAACTCGGTTTTTGTTTTTGCAAGAATTATAATATGTACCATCAAGAAATGGTCCATTTTAAAAGTGTTTTTCATAAAACGTACTTTTACATAATTCTCCTTAATAAAAATAGCATATTATTTACAAGTTCCTGGAACAAAGTATACATATGTATATGTAAAAAATGTACTTTTAATAAAAGTAGTTTAAATTTGTACTTTTTTAGAGGCACTTCCCTTTTATGCTTGACTGGTTAAATAAAAGCTGCAAATTCATTTCTTTTTGATTACTTCATTGTTATAAAAATTTTACAAGGACAAAAACTAAGTTAAGTTTGCTGGAGCAGTACAAAAGGCAATCTGAAACCCTAGTTTTTAGTTAAAAAAAATTGTTTTCTTCTTTGTTGGTAAATTTTTACTGTGTAAATTAAATGCTGATTGAATTTCTCTGAAATTGTTAGCATTTTATTGTTGTGATCAATTGCCTTACACGAATTTATGCCCAATAAAAAGAAAGAAAAGAAAATCTTCGTATCTATTGTTTGCGTGTGTTTTTTGTCCATTTAACATTTATTCAAAATTTTTTGTTTTCATTTATATTTTACTCTTTTTGAGTCATTGTGCTGTTGTGTTTTTATGATTGATTTTTATATCGCAATTACACTGTTCATCAGGGCAAAAATAAAACCAATTTTAAAATACATGTTTTTTAACGAACTTTGAAGCGTTAAATCCAAATGTGGCAACAAAATTTATTCTGCATTTTTATCTTTAATTTTTGGTCGGAAAACTAAAATATAAAATAAATTACTAAAAAATTTTATTCGACTATTTGGATTCAAAACATTTTAGTACACTTTGAAAGTGTTTGTCCACTGACGTAGATTGTTCTAACTTTTAAAACTCTTTAAATTTGTATACCATATTTTATTTATTATAATTAATATCCTTAAATTGACAGACAAATATCCTTAAGTAATTATAACCCAAGAAAACTTAATTAGGTGTAGATTTATATAAAAAAAGTAAGCGAAGAATGCAAAAACATTGGATAAAGTAAGGAAACTAGAACTGCGAAAAAATAAAGTTGTCATTCTCGGATTCAGTATAAGTTTACAAAAAAAAGATAAAAAGTAAGTGCAAAGACAGGTTGTGCAAAAAGTCACAAATAGTGGAATAGTGTTTTATTCATGAACATTAATTTTTTTCCATTTTCTTTATTTGCCATTTTTTATTGAGATTTTTCCCTTTTTTATTTTGAATTTCTTAAAGCATCTGATTACAAGATGCCATCAAATCTTGTCAAAGGATTTTACCAAAAAAAATAATTCAAGTGTAAAATTTATGAATGCAAATGAAGCGAAAAGGCTCATAGAGATGATGTTTACGACGATGCAAACAATGGATAAGTAGCTAGAAGGCATCCACGTTTGTATTTGACAGCAAAAACTAATGAATAATAATCATGAATAAATAAGTAAAATTTTAGTTTTCCTTTTTGTCTTGCTTCGTAAAACAAGTGTAAATGATAGTTATTTAATGTTTTTTTTTTTCTTCTAAAACAAAGTAACATAATTGCAATGAGAAGTTGAGGAAACAAATCAAAAATGCCTATAAGTATTATAATAACAGATCTTTTAATAAGCGGTTTCTATCTTTAAATATATTTTTAAATATAGTAAGCTTGAGATCTATCTTGGCCAATCGATGCCACTATGGACTCTATCGTAGTATAAATGTCCTTTTCGGTTGCAATGCGTGGCGCACATTCATGACTATGGCGCATAAATCAGGTTAAGTTTGATCGGTGGCAATTATTTTTGTTGGATTTTTTTAAGAAGCTTGTACAGGGAAAAAGATTGACAAGGCGAAATATAAATCTCGGTGGACATAACCTTCACGTGAAATAACTTTGCACTAAAATTGTTCGCACAGAACTTACTATTTGGCGTGAGGTGTGTGGCATGTAGTACCATTCACTTAAAACCACATGCCGTTGGTATCCATATCATCCAATTCAGGCAATAGTAAGTTGGGAATCATCAATTTATAGGTGAGGGTGATGGGTTGGCTAACGTCGTTTTCAGAGATGATGCCACGAATCCAACATCCACTTCTAACAGTGACATTTTCGGGTGCTCTTGGAATCTTGTGGATTGGTATCGTTCCAAATTTTGAAATTTTTCTATATTAACGAATCGCTGAAAAAATGAGCCATCGACGAAGAAGTTAAATTGCAATTTATAAAACACACAGTCGCCTCAGTAGTAGTGCTGGCAAAGTATTGAGTAGTGGGTATCGAGTACCGAGTATTTGATTTTTTTTTTGAGTACTCAATACTAAAAAGTACACAGAAAAAAATTATTCCAAAATATTTCCAAACAAATGGTTTTTTTAAATGCTTATTGATTTTCAAAAACTTTTTTGTTTGAATCTAATAATACTTTTGTTTGATTTTTAGTTTGCTGCTAACAGTGTTGCCGTAATAAAAATATATTAATTATTAATATATTATTATATTATTATATTAAAATTAATATATTAATATCGAAATTAAATTTAAAAAATTTTAACATTTTGAATAGCCTCTAATTATACTTTAGTAGGGGAACTACATACATATAGACAGAAAAATATTTTCGCACTGTTATTTAAATCGGTTTTATACAAAA
>OX451215.1:211042612-211152497 GCA_949628195.1 Phasia obesa | reverse complement strand
TCAAAAACTTAACTTAATCAAAACACTAAAAAGTAATCAAATAAAAGATTGCCAAGCAACCCTTATTAATTATTATTAACCCTTAATGGGCAATCTTGAATTTGTTTGGTTTTTGGTGTTTGCGTTAAATTTTTTTGTTTTGGTGTGTTTTGACATATACATATCTCCCAACCTTTAGTGAATTTATACTGCAAACATCATTTAGTTAATAGCATCCAATTACGATTTTTTATTATTATTATATTTACCTTTTAAATTTATTATAATTTTATATAGCAGCCATGGTGTATAACGCCTCAAGAGGCAAAAGATGAACAGATAACGGAGCGATATTATATAGGGTTTCATTTTTACCTTTTGCGTACATAATTAATTGATTTCAAAAATTGTGCTTACAATCGATACTAGCCAAGTAGAAAGACTCAAAAATATTAATGAAGTATATAGACCTCCACAAAATTTTTTTTTACTCCAATTAAAAGTTTAAGTAGTTTTAAATTGAAGTTTAATTAATCTTTTAATTAATTCAAATATATATATATATATATATATATATATATATATATATATATATATATATATATATATATATATATATATATATATATATATATATATATATATATATATTTGTATAAAACAGAACAAACAAATTCTTAATTAATCAAACAATTGAGTCAATTAATCATTTAATTAAACTTTAATCTGAAACCAATTAAAACCTTTTATTGGTTTCTACTAATTTATTTTGTCTATATCCAGAATGTGCATTACATTTATAAAGATAAGAATAAGAACTTAAAGAACAAATTTAAGCTTAATTTAAAATTTTTATTTATTTTTTTTTTATTTACAATTATAGTTGACCCAGAATTATTAAAATTCCTGTTGCCTTTTCCGCATCTGTTTACGTATGCATTCGTGTGTGTTAATATGAATGACATCATCTTTAACAATTGTATGTCTGGTATGCAATTGATGCTTGTATTCTTGTGCATGAACTTAGGAGTATTTATAATGCCTTTCTAGTAAAGAAAACTTAACAACAAAAATAACAATATAATAGGTACAACTGTACCAATGCCAGCATTGTGGCAATGTTGGTAGCAAAAGCTGTAAAAACTTTGCATAATAAAAAAAAACTATGATGACCCACTTGCAAACATTCAAAAACAAAAATATGCTTTAATAGATGAGAAATGGTCTAAATATGGAACTTAATATACCTGATATTAAAATATAAAACGTTTTTACTGCAACACAAACGAGAATGCAGGAAAAAACTTTTATTTTTAATTTTTGGGTTTATTTTGTTTTGTTTTTCATTCCAGTTGTGTATGTGTTTTTTCTTTTTCATTTATCTCTTTTTCAGGTGAAAAGAACGTTTGCTTTGTTTTTCATTGCAGTTGTGTATGTGTTTATATTTTTATCTCTTTTTCTGGTGACATGAATTGTTATAAAATGCTATAAAGTGTTGGAAATTAAAAGATTAGGAACAGCTTATCAAAGTAGTCTTGGCAAAGATATCAAATTTAAAATAATTAATTTTCTTTTTTGCAAATAGAAAAAACTAACTGATGTTAGGATTTTTTATAGGTTAAAAATAATTAAATTTATTTTATTTGTCTTTAAATCTCCATATATGAAGAGAATAAAACATAATATTTGCCTTATTAAAACTGGTAGCATGTACAAATATTTTAATTAATTTTTAACGCCTTTACAATTCAAACAATTAATCTTTTCAGCAATACAAATATGCCTATCTTTTAACATATTTGAAATTATAAATTGTTTTATAGATTTTTTTCTGCCAACATAAAATTTAATTATAATTCCCCTACAAAAAGCAATTTAACTCAACACAACATTTACCCAATGACCTGCAATAAACCAAAAGCTTTACGTTTAATACGATCGAAATTTCATATTAATTAAATTTATAATTTATACCTTTTATGAAAATCAAACAAAAACAAAACAATGTAGCGGAAATTGTTTTAAAAAAAATTGTTGAAGGTAAATTTTTTTATTGGAGAGAAAAATTAGCAGCAAAATAACATTAAGGAAAATACGTATAATATAAATTAATAAAATTTGTAATTAAATAAATTATTATAACTGATTTAACTAACCACTTTGTAGAGAAAATAAAATACATATTTGAGCATGTACGTATGTGTGTATATAAGTTTGTCCTTTTAGTGCTTACTGGGCATTTAATAGTTGTAATTGAAAATTATGTTTAATAAAAAGATTTTCCTTTTATTCAATGGTGCTTATATTTACACTCCCGATAAATTGATAAGACGCACAAAAATAATGTTGTATACCATATATATAGTATTCTTTTAAGTATAGTATTCTTTATTTAGGAAGTAACAATAATATGTTTAGATCATTATAGTGCGTGTAATCAGTTTAGCTTGACTATAAGACCACATTGCTTCAATGAAATTTTGCAAAAAAAAGTTTTTCGGTAACTAGACATTAATAATTTACTTATTGAGACTTTTATTGTACGGAAATTAATTTATTTTTTTTTTTGTTTTTATCTTGGTACTGCAATTTTCAAAATTACAGATATTTTTTTTACTATTCATATTTATATTTTTATATATTGCCCACACACGTAGTGTGCGGCCTGACATCAAATTTTAAGATTTTTACGTATTTACTTTATATAAAGGTACCTATCCCTGGATAAAATTCCAAAATTTATATAAAATTCTAAAATTGTAAATATTATTATTGTAAAGGTGTTTAAAATTGTTGTATAACAAAGTAATTCCGCAAAGTAAAAATACAAATTAAATAAAAATTTTATTCAATTGGCTATTTGGCCAATTAAATAAGTTATATTTTGCTATTATTATTATTATTATTATTATTATTATTATTATTATTATTATTATTATTATTATTATTATCTGTTGCGTAACCGTGTTTAAAATACCCCACTTTCAAAAATAAAGTCATAAAGTATGCAGTACTTTTAAATCGGTAAAATTGCGTACTTTCACTGCTTTATCTCCACTTTCTCCTGGAAATAAGTATCCTATATTTGTATCAGGATACTAAGCTGCCTTCTCATAAAATTTTGTTGGAATCTATTCAAAAGCTTTTACGTGATGCGAACGCAGACAGACAGAAAAACAGACGGACATATAGGAAATGAGTTACTATTTTATTATATCTCTATGTATGTATGAATGTAAGTAGCAATGATTGATTTTATAAATATGTTGCAGATATATTTTTTTAATATAGAATTTTATATTTTTAAGTCGTGAGACGGGAGTGTGTAAATTTTATTTTTCTTAAAAAAATTTATTTAAAAAAAATATTTTTTTTTTATTTTTTTTAAAAATAGTATTTTATCCAAAAAAAAAACACAAAAGTACTATTTCAAAAAGTAATTTTTTAAAATGTACTTTTTTAAATAGTACTTTTTCAGAAAAGTTTTTTTTTAATTACTTTTTTATATAGCTTTATATATGTATAATAACATAACAAGAGTTTCAAATGGTATTATAACATTTAGAATTATCAGTGAAGCATAATAAGAAAGAATACGCAATTTTACGGACAGCAACTATTGATTAACAAAATTATTCTCTCTAATGTTTTTAGGGTTCCGTACACAAAGTGTAAAAACTTGACCCTATTGTTTTCGCTACAATGTCTGTCCGTCTGTCAGTGTCTTTTATCTCTGTAACCGTAATAGGTAGACTCTTGAAATTTTTACAGATGATGTATAGCTGTTGCCGCTGTAGCAACAATTACTAAAATTTATAGGGTGTTCCAATAGAGAAGTGTTATTCACGAATATGTGCATATTTCGTGAACTGTAGGTGGGATACACTTGATATTTAGAAACAGTAATTAAAACTTAGTTCACTATATAAACAATTATAAAAAACTAAAAATTAAAGGGTGTTCCGATAGTGGTGTGATTTGCATGTATAAGGTCTAAGTTTTGAACCATAATAGGTAGACTCTTGAAATTTTCACAGAAGGCGTATAACTGTGGCCACTATAGCAACAAATACTAAAACTTATAGGGTGTTCCGAAAGTAACGTGTTATTTTCCTTTATATCTTTATTTCTTGAGCTATAGGAAGCAACCACTTAAAATTTGCAGTGATTTAAACTATGTTCGCGTTATAAGCAAGTATACAATATTAAACCTAAAAATTAACGGGTGTGCCGTTAGTGACGTGATTTGTATGTGTATACCGTATAGGTTTTGAACGATAATAGTAATAATAAATAGTAAAAATTAAAGGGTGTGCCGACAGGGACGTGATTTACATGCACATTGACTAATTTTTTAACCATAATGGATAGACTCTTGAAATTTTCACAAATGGTGTATTACTATGACCCCTATAAAAACAATAAACATTTAAAGGGTTTTTCGATAGTGACGTGTTTTGCATTTACTACGACATATTTTTTGAACCGTAATAAGTAGACTCGTCCAGTTGACGATGTGATACTATGACCGTTATGGTAATTACTAAAAATTAAAGGGTGTTCTAACAGTGACAGGTTTTTCACGTATAGTAACTTATTTTTTTAATAGTAATAGGTAGACTCTTGATATATTCATAGAAAGAGAATTGCTATGGCCGCCATAGCAAATAACAAAATTAAAGGGTGTTCCGACAGAGACATGATTTGTACGTAAATAGCCTTATTTTTTGAACCGAAATAGGTAGACTCTTTAAATGTTTACAGTAGATGTTGTACTTCGGCCACTGTAACAATTACTAATATCTAAAGGGTGTTCCATCAGTGACATGTTTTTCACGTATATTACCTTATTTTTTGGACCGCAATAGGTAGGCTCATGTATATTTCTATAGATAGTGTATTACCATGGCCGCTATAACAAAAATTGCTAAAATTTAAATGGTGTTCCAACAGTGACGCAATTATGAATTTAATTTTAAAATTAAAGGGTGACTAATAAGGAATGAAAAAGTTAACAACTTGAATTTTTAAAGTTGTACTAAACATAGTACGGAACCCTAATTGTGTGAGTCTAACTCGCACTTGACTAATTTCTTTTAAATATTGCATATGTTATATTATTATTATTAATGATATTATCATAAATGTTATATTAATATAATAAAATAAATGCATATTTGAAGCTGCTATAAATTCAATTTTGTTTTATGACAAATTTTTAGAGTCTTAGTCCTCTTTTACATTACGCAAGAAGTTTAAAATGTAAACAAATGAGTACATCCATACAAATTGCTGCAATAAAAATTTAACGTTAGAAACTAATATATTTTATAGTAAAAACTTCACAATACTTTATTTGCACACTGAAAAATCTTTGCAAATAAGAATTGCCCATAAAAGTAATAAAATTACTCAATGACGCACAATAATTCATACAGTCAACAGTCAATATTTTGGTATCAATTTGTCTAATTTGTATTTAACTGGATGTGGTTTCAAATCAAATTATGCAAGTTTACGTATTATTGCACACAATCTCATAATTAAATACACATTTGTTAACACATTAATATGTGTCTATGCATGCAAAATTGTGATAATAAAATTTTTTGTTTATTGTGTTTTTTTTTTTTTTTTTTTTGTTTTGAAATATAATCTGTTTGAAAGTGACAACTGAATTTGTAAAAAGAAAAAAGTAACCCTTTTTTACATGAAGTTATGCTGATTTATTTAAAATTTAATTTTACAGGCTTTGAGCTCCATAAAACAAATGATGAATATTTCAAATACTCTCTACAAATGAATGCTTATGAGTGTCAGTATATGTTTTTTTCTTTAAATTCCATCTTTGAACATTTATTACACACGCATGCACACACATTTCAGAGATTACTGAGCCGTGTAATTTGACTGATTTTCGGTGTGAGGATTTAACAGTTTTAAATTAAGGCTGTTTGTGCCTTAAAGTAAAATTTCGCATGTAATAACAATTCAATTTGAATACTTAGAGGTTTTTCCTTTTAAGTAGAATTGTTTGATGACTGCAAGAAAACCATTTCTTATTTTCATTTTGTTTTTGTTTTTTTATCTATACATTGTCTCTCCTAAAAATTAAAAAATACTGTGCCACTTTTGCCTACTTTTTCATGACCATGTGAGCATGCAAGTGCATGAACTAGACTAAAAATGTCACTTATATTTCATGAGTTAATTTTTTTTAGTAACATTCGTACTCTTGCAGTACTTCAAACACCCTTTATAAGTTATAAGGTTTTGCAAGTAACATGAACAATTATATCGGGTGAATTTTTAGCAACTTTCTTTTTGGCATCACTGTTTTTGGCAACTCAGCTGTGTTCGTGCAACATGTTGCTGTTAAACACATTCATTTTGGTCGAACGAATAACGCTTACAGATTATTGAATTTTATTTACAAATCACATGCAGTGGATCGTGGACTTATTCCCTTTTCATGGTTAGTTTGGGCGAACTTCTGTGCCGTCTATTCGAAATCGTGTGACTAAATTTCGCACCAAATATACTTTATTGGACAATAAACCACAACACACTTACGTATCGTGCGGACAGAGGAAAATATGGCAGCTGTATCCAGTAGTTGTTGATCACCGTAAATTATTAATACGGTGCCGTTCACACCAACAAGACACCTGTACTCCACTACGTGGACAATTTTGCGGAAGGATTTGCGTTTGAAACCTTTTAAAATACAGTTGGTACTAGAATTGGTGCCACACGACTTCTTCTTCACCACAGAGTCATTCATAATTGCTAATATTTATCTAAGATTAAGGCACCTACATCTAATATATGTAGGCTTTTCGATGAAAACATTCTTTATTAAAATTGTAAAGCATTTATTTAAATATAAATGTTCAAAAAATTAATATAAAGGATTATAAAAAAAGTCCGTCATTACCCGTGCCCAGGTATACGTCTGCCTGTGGTTCCAAGCCCAATAATATCAGTCTAAAGAGACCGTCAGTCTTTGAGTATTGTGTTTCCTCGATTTTCATCTTGGTCAGATAAAACTTAAGGTTTCCATGCCCTGTCACTAACGTAGTTAACCAGTTAAAGGTACCCAGATTAGATGCAAGCACTTTTCTCTCCTTCGAACCACTTATAGTGAAAGCCTATAGGGCTTCCTATCAAATTATTTTACTTGTCGTCTACTTCAACGTCATATAATTTAGGCCTAAAGAGCACGGTTATGTAATCACGATATCCAACATTAGTAGAATTCCAGTTATAGATTTATGTCAAACACTTGGGTTCTTTTAAACATAATTTCAACACCTAACGAAGTCATCGATGTCGGGAAAATTTCGCTTAAAAAAAACAGGATTCACTTGTTGATTAGTTCTTGTATATTAGGCTTCAGGTCTTTGATCTTTGTAAGTATTGAGGCGCAGATTTTTAGAAAATATAAGCTGAAAAAAGTTTCACGAAATTTTTAGTTTTTGTGTACAACGTGCCAAATCGATACTCCTAAATCGATACCAAAAGACTAACATTTTGATTTGATATTATCCTTTTAAATTTTTATTATTGAGTGCTAGTGTCTATTTTTCTATAGATTCAGATTTTCTTAGTTTTCCAAATTATTTACTTTACATTTGACGAAGATATGTTCAAATCGTTTTTTGTACGAAATGTATACAGCGCCAAATAGCAGTTAAAGTTTTAGTACATTTTAGGACACCTTTTATATGCTTTTGCTTGTATGTATTTGTAAATGTTTGTATGTGTATGTGTTAATATTTAATTTACTAATATTGTTGTTAACGTAATAATGGCCAGCGTGTACAAAAGGGCAATAATATACAAAGAAAACGAAGCAGCTATAAAAATTAATTGCTTTTGTTAGTAAGCAAAGACCAACAAAAACAACAACAACAGCAGTATTAACGGCAATACCACAGCGAATATAAATAACAACAGAACGGTAATGAAACACACCAACAATATCAATCAAAATACACGCAAACATACAAAGAAATGGAAAAACTTACAGTCGACACAATTATACGCTTTGTTTTACACACAACAACAAGGAAATTATCATAATTGAGTTATAGTGCAACAATTATAATATTTTTCATACTTATTAACATTTAATCAAGATAAAAATTGGTTTTGTTCATTTTATTAACGTTAATTGTGCTACTGTGGTAACCCAGACAAGTAATATCCATAAAATATCAAGCTTTTGCTCTTATCGAAACGAAGTTTATTTTTATTTATTTGTTTTGTTTTGTGTATGAGAAGTTAGAGAAAGTGAGCTCCTAAGTGATTGATGCTATACATGCTTTAGTAGCCACAACAGTACCAGTTAATGTTGGTCTTCTATCCGTAATTTTAAACGCTTTTTGTATGTAAACTTTTATTTTTTACTCTTGTTCTTGTTAGTGTTGTGCGTTCAGTGGGTACATGTGTTTATATTTTTCTCTCATCTAACCGTTATATTATAATTGATTTTTACTCACACGAACCCACTTACTGTAATTGCCACTTATAAGCTGTGTGCTCAACGTTGACAAACAATTGGAAAATATTTTGTGTTTGTTTACCGATACATACACCTCTAATATACATACAAACAATGTAATTTTACGTCCATTGTTTGTATTCGGTTATATATAAACATACAATAAGTTAGAGTAACGAAATATAGTGGTACTTATGAAACATAATGCGTATTCGCACCAGGTTGATAAAAAATCTGTCAATAAGCGAAAGAACAAAAGCGTTACAAAGTGGCCAGTTTTACTTAACTGTAGACAATAATGAAAATAACACAACACTTAAAAATTGTGGTATCCGTATTGAAAGAAAAAATTCATAAATTTTTTTAAATGAACAAGGTATACGCGCAATCTTTTTATTTTTCTATGATTTTTTTGATGCATGAGATCAATCGATAACTATGGTTTGACAACTGACAATGTCAACTATGTTGAAACCTTTAAAGCCAGAACATTGCATCCAAATTGCGAAGATCATAGACGGCTTCACCCAATTTTTGAATTTAATGAGCAAGTCATTTTAGGTTAAATGGTTAAAGAAGTAAGCAAAAATGACTTATTTGGAGCGAAGACAAGCATCAAGCATGACTGAAATTTTGTTTTCAAAAGTTAATTAGCTAAACATCAATGATATTTGGCTCCAACAAGGCGGCGCAATTTGCCATATAACCAACGCACATAACAATCGATTTATTACAAAATCAGGACCAAAAGCGGTCCTGCTAACTAGCCCATCGTTTGTGCGGTTCAACTCTTCTGTGTCACTTTTAATGGGTCTATGTTAAGTCACTGATTTATGCCGGCAACCAATATTCAAGTCACCATTGACGCCATACGGCCAGATTTATTGGGCAAAGTAGTCAAAAACTGGACTGATGGATTCTGATCGGATGGATGTACATAGTATAGTCCATTCAATAAGTAGTCGCCACGAACATATGCCGGAATTAAAAAATAAATGCCATGAAATTGTCTACCACATTATAATAAAAAAAACTCATTCCATCAATATATCTTTCTGACTTGTTTCAAATAAGAGCTTTACTAAAATTCTGCTTTTTTTGACTCATAGTTCAATTGTCATAAAAACTGAAGTCTAATACAGTTACATATATTCCTGTTTTCTTTCAAATTGAACCATTCCAATGTTTTGTTCACAGCTAGTCATATGTTAATCGTTAAAATTATCTCATGCGATTTTTTTACTCAATATGGGTGCATGTTTATTTAACAAGAAGTCATGACATGCTATACAGTTCGAGAAACACTTCAATTAGATCACGATACATTTTCCAGGTAACTGAAATAACAACTGAAAGTTGACTAACGCAACAAAAAAGAAAACAAAAAAATATAAAAAAGAAGTTACTTGTTTAGTTTTAAACTTCTCTCTAATCAACTGAATGTAGATGGGTAATATCATTTGGAGTTAATAAATTTTCTCGAAATCTTTTATCTGAATTTGTTTGGTTAAATGATTTTTATAACTAATCGCTACCTAAACTGCAAAGATGTGAAGAATGTTTACGAAGGATGTAGTGATCCAGAAAATGCATTATAAAGTATTACTTCTTTAAAAATTAGTCACCTAACATGTAAATAAAAGAGGGAAGAAGCAAACTAACCGAGAGAACTTACAATTCATTTGTATGTTAATTAATAATTCGTGAGATATATTTAATGCAAAGAATATAAAATTATTCATATTAAAAATTTCAAAATTGTTATTTATAAATCTTGAGATTATGCTGATACTCTTTCGGCATATATACCCTTCACCATAGTAATGTATATCCCCTTACTCTCATTCGGTTTTTTTTAATTTTATTGAAGTTGTTTTTTAAAAATTTTATCGAAATTTTTTTTTGGAAAAATTTTATGAAAAATTTTGTAAGAATTTTACCGAAAATTTTTTGTTAAAATTTTATGTTAAAATTTTATTGAAATTTTTTGTAAAAATTTTATCGAAATTTTTTGTAAAAATTTTATCGAAATTTTTTGTAAAAATTTTAGTGAATATTTTTAGTTAAAATTTTATCGAATTTTTGGAAAACTTTTATCGAAAAACTTAGTAAACATTAATTTTTTTTATAATTAAGTTTTAACGCTCTAGGTCTTTTTTATAAAAATATTTTAATTTATTTTTATATTCGATATTTCGCTACACCATTGGGTAGCATCGTCAGGAATTAAAAAAGTTTTATAATATTTAATTGAACGAAAATATTAAAATGATTGAAAAAACTTTTTGTCAATCAAATTTATAAAATTTTAAAAAACTAACATTTCAAAACATTCAAAAACAAAATTTTTAAAAAAGCAAATAAAATGTTACTACGAATGATAAAAACATTTTTAAACCTATTCATATTTACATAAAATTTCTTATATTAAAAAAATGTTTAAACAGTTTTTAGAAAAACTAAAATAATTTCACATTTATACATATATGTACATAAATTGCACCGGAAAAGTTACAAAAAATTAAAGATTATATTATACTATTATTTTTATGTACTAAATGTCTATAATTCTGTGCAACATTTTCTGTATCAGCTTTAAAATTTATTCTTTTTTCAATCGGAACTTTAATTATTTGTAACATTTCTAACATATAACGACGTTTATAATTATTTTCCAAATTTAGAATTGATACATTTTCAAAGTTGGGATAGTGATTACTTTTTGAACAGTGGAAAGACAATGCTGTTTTTTGTAAACTGATGTTATCCCTGTATCTCTGGTCTGAATTATGTCCAGCTATTCTCGTTTTTAGTTTATTCTTCGTTGTACTTACATATACTTTATTACAGTTCTCTTTGTCATTTCCCTTACAAGGTATTTTATACACTAAATTTGACATATCTAATTTTTCTATTTTATCTTTTGGCTTGCTAAATAATCTATTTAATGTATTATACGTTCTATATGCCATCTTGTATTTAACTGTATCAAATATTTTTGATTTTTCCAATCGTTCAGATAAAACCGGTACATAAGTTATGGATTTATATATCTTTGGTTCTGTCTCATTTATTGTATTTGATTTTCTATTACTTTTGTATTGCCTTATTAATCTATTAATTAGATGAATTGGGAAATTGTTTTCGCTTAATATCTTTTTAATTTCATCTATATTCTTTCTGTGGAATTCTCTGTCACTAATGGTTAACACTATTTCTATGAAATTTTTTGCTGTATTTATAATTATTCGTTTATTTTGTTTAGAATAATAATTAATAATTCTACCCGAAGCTGTGGGTTTTTGATACCAATCCATAATCAATTTGTTGTTCTTTCTAATTATTAAGGTATCTAAATATGGAAGTTTTGAATCGCATTCCTTCTCTATTGTAAATTTAATGCAATTATCAAATTCATTAAATGTTTGCAGCATATTGTTAACAGCTGGTTCAGAAATTACACAAAATAAATCATCTACATATTTGGTTATTATACTTGGTTTTTTTTTTATTGTTTATTTATTTACAATATTTATACTTATAAACTATTATAAACACTAGTTAACAATAACAAATTTCTATATACAATGGCCCATAATCGAGCACTCAAGTATTATTTATATAATAATAATTTGGTTTTTACAAATTTGTTTATAATTTTTTTTATTTTATTTTCAATAAATAAATATATATATATATATCACCAGCTTTTTGCAATGAAAATTAGTTTAAAAACATCGCTTATATATTAATGAGTGGGTAAAGAAAGGCTAGTGTCAAGGGTTAAAAAAAAGGAAATTATGAAGTTATTCAGAAAACCACCAAAATTTTTTGGTATTAGATTTTTGTGTAAATCTTAAATCTTTGATTGATATGCTAGTGCTATACCTCATATTTACATTATCTGAATTACAGTTTACTGCTTTTATATTGGCACGTCTGTAGTCATGGTAAAAGACCGGTATGCCATTTTCGTTTTGAATTATTTTTTTTTTGTTAATAAGCGGCCATTATAGAATTATTTTCTATACATTGGCTACACCTTAGTATATTATTCCTGATAAGGTTTATTATAAAATTATCAATTCTAATTATATTAGCATTATTATACAATGTCTTATTAGATATGTATTTTAAATATTCCCTTTGTGGATTTCTATATAATGATGTACATGCTCTTAAACATTTTCTTTCAAAAACTCTTATCTTTTCCATGTATGAAGGCGATATGTTGAACCAAATTGGGCAACCATATGTTATTATAGGTCTAATAAGGGATTGATACATTATAATTTTAATATTAGCTTTAATGTATTTCGAATGAAATAATGGTCTATATAAAAAGAAAGCTTTTCTTGCTTTTATGAGTATTTCCTTGACAAGATGGTTAAAATATAAAAATCTGTCCAAGTATATACCTAAATATTTTACTACATCCTTATTTGGGATGCTACAATTTGATAAATTTGATTTAATTCCAAACTGTTTCCAGTTTTTTCTTATGTTTGAGTTACATTTATCAACTGGTGGTCTAAAAAGAATGGTTTCGCATTTTTGTGCGTTGATTTTCATGTTCCAATTAATTGTATATTGTATATTACCAATTTGTTACCTTTTCTAATTACTAAAGTATCTAAATAAGGAAGTTTTGAATCGCGTTCTTTCTCTATTGTAAATTTGATGGAATTATCAAATTCATTTAATGTTTTTAACATATCGTTAACTGCTGAATCGGAAATAACACAGAACAAATCATCTACATATTTGCTTATTATACTTGGTTTTATATTTAATTTTTCAATACAAGTATCTAGCAATTTCTCCATAACTATATCCGCTACAATTGGAGAAGAAGGAGATCCCATTGGAAGTCCTTTCTGTTTATTATAAATTTTCTGATTATATTGGAAATATCTATTATCCTCTATACAAAACTTGAGAATACGTAAAAATAAGGATTTCTCTATTTTTGTAAACTTTTCTATTATATCCCATTTTTCTTATATTGTATGAATTGCTAAGTCAACAGGTATACTTGGAAATAATGATACTACATCTAATGAAATTAATTTTTCATCATTTTTTATATTTAAATTTCTTATTTTATTTTTAAATTCAAGCGAGTCTTTAATATTGTATTTTGAATATTCCGTAATCTTTTGTAATATGTTCGTAATATATTTACATAACTCATAGGATGGAGAATTAACAAAGGAACAAATAGGTCGTAAAGGAAATTCCTCTTTGTGAATTTTTGGCAATCCATATAACCTAGGTGCAGTAGCTATATTTGTTTTAAGTTTATTCTTCTCAATAGCTGTAATAATATTACGTTTAAAAAGTTCTTCTACTATATCATTATTGGTCTTCTGCAATTTGTTAGTAGGATCTTTCTTTACTAGATTGTATTTTGTAGTATCTTCTATAATATTTTTAATTCTGGTTTCATAATCCTTTTTATTTAAAGCTACAGTAGTGTTACCTTTATCTGCTTTTAAAATGAGAATGTCTTTATTGTTTTTTAAAAACTTTTCTGTTTTTTTACTTTATCTAAAACGAACCTATCGCTATTTGTCAAACTCATTTTATTTAAATGATTATATATAACTGTAGTTAATTTAGTTCTAGCTATTTCCTGCTCTTCTTTTCTTGGAAGTGTCTGTTTAAATCTTCTCCATCTGTAATCATTTTTAATGTTGGAAAATCTTCCTTTCTAGTAGGTAAAGCATGTTTATGTCCTAATGAAAGAATCCATTTTACGTCCGTTGGAATGTCTAAGTCAGTCTTATTGACAAACCATTTTTTATTAAATTTAACTCCAAATTCCTTTTTTTGTTGTTCATAAAGACAATTAAATTTCTTATTGTGTAATCTTGTTACCTTTTCTCTCAATGAATCTGCCAATTTGTCTTCATACCACAAAAATTGTTCATTTCATCTTCTGTGAAATATTTTCTTAAATTTCTTTTAATCACTATAACTTCACTTTGAAAATTTTTCAATAGTTCATGTTTTTCTTTTAAAGTTAATTTTAAAATTTTGATGTGCAAATCTTGCGTATATTTTTTAATTATTTTTTGTATTGTTGTCACTTTCTTCGTGTTGAAGATATTTAAAACATTTTTTGTTGCATTTGCAATAAATTTAGGAGTGATGCCTCCGTTTCTGCATCGAATGAGAAATGTTATTGCCGCTTTTGTTTTGATAATCTTATCCCGCATTGTTTTAAATCTATTAATCCATCTTGAAACTTCTAGATTCTTCTTAAACTTGCTTTATTCACTTCACTTTATTTCTGCGTGCTCTTTTTATTATTAAACAGTTATTGTAATTTTTGACCTTTTAAATAATTTTATAATTAAAATTATCGAAATTTTTTGGTAAAAATGTTATCTTAATTATTTTGTAAAAAATATATCGAAATTTTTTTGGAAAAAAATATATCGAAATTTTTTTGGAAAAATTTTATCAAATTTTTCTTTGTAAGAATTTTACCGAAAATTTTTGTTTAAAATTTTATCGAAAATTTTTTGTAAAAATGTTACCGATAATTTTTTGTAAAAATTTTATCGAAATTTTTTTGTAAAATTTATATAGAAATTTTTTTGTAAAAATTATATCGAAATTTTTTAAAAAATTTTATCGAAATTTTTTAAAAGATTTTATCGAAATCTTTTTGTAAAAATCTTATCGAATTATTTTTGCAAAAATTTTATAGAAACATTTTTTTTAAATTTTATTGAAAATTTTTTTAAAATTTTATTGAAAAATTTTTTAAGAAATTTTATTGAAAATTTGTTGTAAAAATTATCGAAATTTTTTGGTAAAAATGTTATCTAAATTTTTTTTTTTTAATTATATATAAGTTTTTTGAAAAAATTGTAAAGTTTAAAGTTTTTTGTAAAAAATTAATTGAAAATTTGTTTGTAAAAATTTTATAGAAATTTTTTTTTTCTAAAAATTGTATCGAAAAAAAAAATGTAAAAATTTTTTTAAAAATTGTATCGAAAATTTTTTCTAAAAATTTATTATAAAAATTTTACAGTAATTTTTTTGTAAAAGTTAGGACCTTCCTGCAATCTATATTGCTTTAGAATGGTCAGACTAAGAATCACTTATATAGTATATATAGGTAACATATAGAGTCTGTTTTTTCATCATTTTGTGATAAAGAAAATAATGTTAACAATGTAATGAGAGCAGTGAAGATAGGGCGAATGGATTCGTGTTACAACACGCACTGTGTGCATAGGTTGAAACTTCTGCTAGCTTTCTACCGCGAGCCTAGGTAATTTCTTTTGTATTTTGCCTTAAAATATTGGTATGATAACGGCAATAGTAGTCAATTGTATAAAAGTGAAAGTTAAAGTACTCAAGAGTGTACAAACCTACATATATTAGCTGTATAGAATTGCATTTCGACAGACCGTTTTAATATTTAAACTGCAGTAGTTGTATGCAGTTGTTATTTTTTTTTTTACTTTATTTTGTTGCTTATATTTTATGAGCATCGTTAACAACAGCAATAACGACATCGACATATAAAATGAAAATGAACAACTCGGCTGTTGTTATCAGTAGTATGAAGTATCTCATCATACGCTTTTGTGAATAAAATAAAATGTGTTTTTTTTTTGAAACTTCAATGCTATAAACTCTTCTTAAGAACACATACAGACTCGCTTGTTCCAACTGTACCCACAAATAAACCTGTATTTGTCCTTGTGTTTGTACTTTTATGTACTTCCACCGTTAAGCTGGTTTTGTTGTGTGATGTTTCCGTTTACCTCTATATTGGTGCTTGTATCTTGGTTTATTTATTATAGGCCATAATTATTATGTTTTTTTTTTCCTTTTCTTCATTTTGATGTGTTTTTATAGTCTTATTTTAATTGAGTTTATACCTTCATTTTCAGCTTTAATTACTTTTTGAATTATAGTTCGTTATTTCTGTTGCTCTTATGCTTTCTGCTTTCAAGGCTGCTTGCTGCTGTTTTATGTTATTAGCAATAATTTTCCTTTAACTGAACTGAATTGAAGGTGTAAACTTTCGTTTAAATACTCGCAAAACACATATAATTTTATGTTTTACACACAGGATAATCATAATCAGAACTTTAATCTCTCTTTTTCATACAGAAAACAAAAGCTAATGAAGATTAATCAATCAAAACATTAGGCTTGACATTACAATTTTGTTACTTTAAGGTTACAGGTGTGTCCGTGGCATTTTAGTTGTTAAAATGTTTTACAAATTATTATTTTCTAAAGGCTTAGTTTGACACCAAATTAATATTAAAGTATACGCCGATGGGCTTTTCGGTAGTGTGCTAGTCTATCAGTTCGCTTCCCAACACAGACTCTGGTATTTTTCAGTATAAGTTGACAGAAGGTTAATAAATATGCTCGGATATTATCTAGGTATCTTAAACCCGATTAGTGACAGAAAATCGAGGTAAGACGATACTGCCTGAGTAAAATCTGAGTCGATAGCCCTGATTATGCATAAATGTCTAGCACACTAGCTTTACAAAAAAGTTAGCTCTTACGAGAGACTCTGTGATGACGAAGAAGTTCGACATCTATCAGCCGTCAGTCTGAAATTACTATTACTAATTTTGGGGCAAAATAAAGGTTACTTTCATTACTAACCAAATGTCGGGGGAAGCTAGAATAAATATAAGGTTATAGAGATTAAAGAAAAACTCATTAAAACTCATTACTATTCGTTCTAACCCATTGCCCTTCACCCAGGGGAACTAAATGTCATGGTGGTACATTCTTAAAGTTTTGAGAATGTACTTTGTGTAATTATGGCTAGTTCGAAGACCGACCAGTATACAAACGACTGGTACCATGGAAACTGGTAGCCCCACAGATAGCCGCCCACATCTGGAAATGATTGTTCATGGAGTTCCTTTGAGATACACGTGGTGGCTGTTTGGACCAATACAAGCAGGAATGGTGCAAAATTGGTCAATGTACTGTTGTACTTTTAACAGAAGAAGTTTAATATGCTCCAAGGCTATAAACAAGGGGTTAGAGCATGAGCTAGGCTTATCATGTTCCAGCTTACCATGTTCCATAAATTGCTACTTACTGACATGTATTGTACGTATGTGGTGCTGTTGACGCGCAGGGGTACGCTATAATTTCACACAATGATGAGACCAATGTCAGGTTAGAGCCAACACGGATACGAACTAACTTAAATCTTGATCACATCTAACCTACGTATGATTACATCTGCTCCCTGGTATATAAAAAATTCGAACATTTACAAAGACCTAAACATGCTATCAGTTAAAGCAGAAATAGCGAAACATGCAGTCACATATCTAAAGAGGCTTGAATCTCATCCAAACCCTTTGGCGCGTAACATGCTGAATGAACCTGGTTACATTCGACGAAAAAGAAGAGATACTGCTTTTCTTGGCCTTACATTAGAGGGATGATCCGCAAATGATTGCAAAAGCCGTGAAACAAACATTATTTTTGTCTAGCACTGGCTGGACTTAAAAAGTATATTTTTATTTTAGACTTAAGATGAGTAATTATTGTTAGTTCAAAAATATTGAAGATACAATAAACAATTTATGAAAAAAAAAAAACATCTAACCTACTGACGATGGATAATTGATTAACACTTCAATTTGTATATTAATAAATAGTTCAACTACGTAATTTAAATTGTAATTGTTTTTACCTAATAAAGGCTATGTTGCATTAAGGTAGCGATATGTTGAATAAAGTTGGTTAAAAATTTTATTTTAAAAATGCAAAATGTACTTCCTTTAAAAAAACATTTCTGTTCTTTATCCTTGATTCATATACGAAAGCAATCTACTCAGCCTGCATGGAACTTTTTTAGTTATAAACAGTTTAAATACATTTAAATTTCCCTCGAGCAACATGGTAACTAAGAAACGACTAAACATCTGCAAAATACAGTACATATAAATACAATATTGTTGATTATTTAATCGCCACTGGATATTTGTTGCTGATTGCCATTTACATTTAATTAAATTGTCATATTTTCATTTTGAATACGTATTATTTTTAAGGCTATTATTATTGTTAAATCAATTACATCTACAAACATAATCTTACGAACACATTAATAATTCTAAAATAAATAAAAAATGTTTTCAAAATATCTCGTGCAAATCCTCCACCTACACACCATAAACATAACATTACAAAATAAAATTATAAATACATTTTAGCCTGTTTGATACTTATTTGGGAAAATATTAAGCATCACACATACTAACGCTATTTATTCTCTTCCCTTGGGCAAAGAGGAAGTAGAATTTGAAAACTAATCAATCTGTAGTCCTTGCGTGTGTGCCTGTAGTAATGCAAAAATAGCATGTTTAAACATTTACGGAAATAATTTGAATATAAATATTATAAAAATTCACAAAAAAGAAATATATAATAATACGAAAATCATTATTTATTTTTTGTAAATTAATATGAAATATTTTGGGTGTAATAGTAATAGGATAATGACTACTTTACTGTTAATACATTCTTGACTCTTATTGACATGACATCACAGCATATTTGAAAGTCGTTATAATTTCTATTGTCTTTGCAATTATGTTTCCTCTTTTTTCATGAATACAATAGAGGTTAACTAAGCACATTGTATCCAGTATTGTTAACATGCGGTGGCTTTGTGAAAAATAAAATTAAAAAACATAAAGAAAATAAATTAGTTTGCGAACAAAAGAAAGAGAAAGCATCCACAGTTCTTATTTGTATTTTAAATGAAAGAATCTGAAAATTGGTAGGGGTGGAAAATTATCCTAAAATAGGGCATATTATTCCATTATGTTTTCCCAAACAAATTCTTAAATATTATCGTCTACTGATTTAAGACTTTAGGCTGTAGAAAAAAGTGCCTATTGAAAAAATACTTTTTAAAAAGTACATATAGATATGCTTTAAACATACTTTTATAAAAAAGTACCTTTTAAAAAAGGGTATATTATTATGACAAATAAATTTGGTATTAAAAAAAAATTTTAAATGCAGCTTTAAAAAATAATCTTTACGCAGTGTACTATTTTTAAGAAGTAGCTTTGTATAAAAGTACTTTTTATTAAAATATATTTTTTTAAAAGGAATGTTTAAAATGTATCATTATATTATATTATCCAATTTTTAGTAGTAGCCCTCTATATATCAAACACTTTTTTATTAAAGTACTTTTGATAAAAAAAATATCTTTAATAAAAATATACTTTATATAATGTACCACTTTATATAATTTTAAAGTCCTTTTTTAAAAATTAAGTACTGCTTAAAAGTACTTTAAAAAATATATTTATAAAAATGTACCTGTTCCAAATAATCTTCATGTTAGTATAAATGCAATATAAAGATTATTAAAAAAGGCGTATAAAGTAGTTTTTATAAAGTACTTTTTTAAACAACTACCTTTCCAAAAATTTTATAATTTTTGTAAAGAGTATTTTTTTATAAAAGCACCTGTCACAAAAAAGTTATTTCTTTTTAATTTTTTGATTGATTTTTTGCTTTAAAGTCTCAGTTTTATAAATCTATTAAAAATTTTATTTTTAAAAAGTATAAAAAAAAAGTACCATAAAAAATAGTACCAGTTACAAAGCACTTACAAATAATTTTTAAAAAGTACATCTTAAGGCTTTTTTAAAGTGATTTATATAAAAAGGTACTTTCTATAGTATTTTATTTAAAACAAGATAATACCTATAAAAAGAAAATTAATTGGTTTTTAAGGTTCCTTGTAAAAAATATCGTAATATATATATGAAAAAATACCTCTTTGAAGGAACACTTTTACATAAAACACGTTTTTAGAAATTTATAAAATTTAAAAAAGTATCTTAGAAAGAAATCTTAAAAAACAGTTTTCTTCTTAAAATTGAAGTTTAAAAAATACTTTCTAAAATTAAGAATTTAAAAGTACCTTTTTATTTAATAAAATTTTATTTAAAATACTTTTTTTGTAAAAGTCCCTATTGAAAAATGTTACCTTTTTAAAAATGTATAAATTAATAGGTAATTTTGTAAAAATCACTGTTAAAATGTAACCTTTAAGAAGGTACTTCCCTAAGATTTATACGTGTATACTCAAATGTAAAGAGGCGACTTAAAAACATAATTTTTAGAAAATATATTTTATTAAAAGGTCAAATTTGTGACCTTTTAATAAAACATATTTATCTGGTATACTATTAAATAAGTGGTATCCTTATTGTTTTTACGTTGTACGTTGTTCTAGTAGATTTTTAAAGTTGCAATATAAAAATGTGTTTTCTTTTTTTTTTTAATTTGTACATAATAGTAATAGTTGAAGGTTTTTCAAAAAACTATTGTTTTTTTCAGTCATACAACAAATATAACTTTCTGAATATTTCTAAAATTGTAACAATATACAACTTCAATGTAACAAAAACTATGAATTAAAAAGTAATTTTGGTCTTTTAATAAAAATTCAAATATGTAGCTAAATAAATTACAGACAACGCTAAAAACTTTTTGCAATCTAAATCGAGACGTGTCAGCCATTTGACACAAAACTGTGGGACTTCGCATACAAAATTTTTCTAGTAGATTTTTTCATAAAATACTTTGTTGCAAATTATAAAAGTTTCATTGTATATTTTCGCTACTCACAAGTTTTTACATTTTACATACTGGAACAATGTAAGATATGAGAGTGTCAGAGTGTAGATATGCAGCATGGATCGTCAGTCACACTAGCCAATAGTCGCCACGCGTAGTCAAAGTAAAGAGAAAGAAAGAAAGACGTAAACATGCCAGCACTCAGAGAAACATAGATTGAGTGGAAAAATGCAAATGAAAAAAATAACTTTAGTTTAATTTGAATATTGCATGTTGAAAAAGTATCCTTTTTGCATAAAACAGCAACAGTGTTTCCGTTTGGTTGGCTTATGGGTTCGCGTAATAATTGTAGGGCATTTGTGGCGCATATAATACATACTAACACATCCACAGTGAAGGCAGCTTAAGTAAATCAAATATGATTATTCCAAACCAAATCCTTTATCTGAAATATAAATCAAAGTAAATGTGAAACCTTTACTACAACCTCTGTAATATTTTGTTTTATATAATAAATAAAAAAAAAACACTAAAATACAATCTTCTGCAACAGTGGATTTATATATTGCGAGCGATTTTATTGAATTTTGCTTTAAGTCTTTATGGTTATTTTTTCTTGTTTCCTTAATTATTTAAATTCAATAGTTTTATGCTAGTTTTCAAAAACAAATAAAGTTTATTGGAAGTATACTTTAATGCAAATTTTGTATGAAAGTTTGCTTCACATACACAATTTTTTTAAGAAAGTCTGCTTGGCGTATACTTTATGACAACTTTTTATACAAAATTTATTATAAAGTATACGTCAAGCACATTTTGTTTTTTTCTGAATACGGGGCATACATAGGTCTATTTTGGCCTTTCTTGTTTGCAGTTTTATATGCTTGTTTTACTCTCTTAGGATACTGAAGCACAAATATGTATGACTTGTCCCGCATATTCTAAGATTTAGATTTTGTGATCCCCTGGATGGCATATTGTGGCATATTTCTAACATCATTATAGGGGGTATATGAAGGGCACCACTCCTCGAGGCTTTGCGGGAACTGAAACTGAATGATAAGAAATTGCGAGATCTATCCAGCGTAGAGAACGTTGCAACCATCATGGAAATCTATAGCCCCATAGGGAAGGGGGAACGTCAATTAATGTATCGGGTTATAAATTAGGCACTTCGAGTAGTAAAATGTAGTCTGCAGTTTGGACCTAAATCACAAAAAGTGCGACTTTGTGCGGTGTCTGTTGACCTGAACAGAAGCCACACGTGGTGTGGAGTTATCGTCTTCACTCTATTTACTTGTTCCATCTCCACTTACGTCTCCATATACTTGTGCTTGTTATTTTGCTATGCACAACAAGGAGATTGGTTTATTGGATTATAGGAACTGAAGTAAATCTGTATTATATTTTAGACAATGTGAGTCTTTTGTGAGTTTTATGTATCTGAAAGAAACGCTTGTAACGTTTGAAAGGAATAAAAATTAGAGAAACGTTATACTGAATATATCGATTTGAAAAAAAGACTGTATTCTAAACAATTTCTTTATTTTATTATATCTTTTAGCAAAATCTTTTTTTTTTTTTTTCAAACCAATATTATAAATAAAAGGTATCATAATAAAAAGACAGATACAAAATTAAAAAAATCTTTCGATTTAAAAATACAACACAAATGTATAAAAATCCAAAACCACAACAAATTTGTAATTGTTCTGATAAGCTTTCCTATAAAATCAAACAATTTTTTTTATAAACATTTTAACACCAAACTCAAATTTTTCAAACCACCCTGACAGCCTTAGGGTCTCTTTGGACACGTTTTATAATCGTTGTACAAGTATTAAGAATTATTATGCTACGACTATATCTAAGTTCTTCTGCTAAACTACTGCCCATAGAATTTCGTATACAGTCATGTAAATATGCCGTTAGTAATTCCATGTCCGCAGTAAAATAGTAAGAACGGAAAAAAGAGGTGCGTTAACTGCTCACACGAATGCTGTTCTAAATTCCCAATCAACTGTCTTTAAAGCGAATATTTTTCCCTTTTTTTTCCTCGCTGCATGAAAAGTTAAAAAACACTTTGCTGAAACACACGCAAACAGAAAGTCGTTAAAAATAATTTCGCCTGGCCTCATTGCTCTAGACTGGAATACTTGAAATTCTATTGTTTTGCGTGTTTAAAGATCATTTCAATTTAACTAAAGCATTAAAACTTAAAACAAATGTCCACAATAGTTTTTTTTTATTTTTATTACCGAAGCCAACGTTTGTACGAGTCGTCTTAGTGGTGGTAGTAGTAGTCATAATAGGTTGTATTGGTTTTTCTTAGGGTAGTAGTTTTTGCTGTTCTTGCAATTGCCATAGTCACAGTTAAAACTTTAGTTCGTGCTGTTTTAGTTGTTGTTATTGTTGAACAACGTAACACTAACTTTACTATTCTTTCATTTTAATGACCGCATGCATTCAATCATGAGCGTTTATATTTGATTAGCCAGCACTGCAAATGTAGGACAATGTCCTTTCAAACAGTTCAACTCAGCATTGTGCAGTTAAGCTTAGCACCAGGGTAAATCCATTTGGCTTAATGCACAAGTGTGTACTTACGAATTTAATTGCAATACTGAAAGTGTACATTTTTTAAAAAAGCAAACGTAGAGTTTGTTTTTTTATTTACATTTACATTTATTATTCTTTTTTTTTTTGAGGTCATCAACAACTGCACGGCAGGTAAATTGATTTGGTCATTCTGTTGGTGTTGGTTTAGCGTTATAATTTATTTCAAAAGCCTAAATGCAATTTGCCAGTCAGTCTTTAGGTGTTGATACATTTTATAATGTTATCAATGTCAATTTATGAAGGTTTTCACGCTAAAGAAATCCAATTCCGGAAGAATTTATTAATGAGTCTTATTTCTATAAATCTATTCCAATAAAAAATTGTAGCAGGGATTATTGTTTCTAAGGAATTTTAAAAAATTAGTTGTTAATTTCGATATTATAGGGAAGAAGAACTTTATGGAGCTACAGTTGCAAGCATAAAAAATATAACTTAATGTAAAATAAATGTGACTGTAATAAAATACTATTTTTATTTAATCAATAATTGAATTCATCTGATACTAATTAAAACATTTGATTGCTGCTTATTTTTTTGTGTTGGCTCTAATATTTGGGCCTGTGTTTTTATAGCACCGAGCAATCGCAGAGAAGGTGAATTGACAAGATCTCCTCATCATCCAGACAGCTTCTGCAGGTCTTACCATGAGAGAAACTCATACATGCTATTGGCTGTCCTGAGGAAGGAATTGTTTTTATATATTTTTATAAGAAGCTTAATTTGACAAAGCTATGATGCAGAAATTCGCAGTAGCTGGAATATTTACCAGATGAAATTTATTTTAGGTACAGCAATAGAAAACTCCACGAACTTTTTGATAGAAAAATTAATAAGAAAGAAGAATTTCATTTTTTAACCAGTCTTTACGATGCTCTGATATCCTAGAGAGTTAAACTCGAAGGGTTTCTTAGGGTTTAAATCAGTTATTACCCTTTAAATATTGTAAAATTGAAATCTTAGTCCGAGTTTAGACGGGCGAATATTTGAAAGAAAAACATCTTGAATTCTCTTTTGTATTTTAATTTGCGTTCAAACAAACGAAAATTTGGCGGAAACATTTTATTATCATTCAATAGCACACTGTGTAATTTTTTAAGTCATGGCAAAATAAGCATATACGGACACCACTACTTCATAAAAGACCAAAAAAAAAGACCCCTGTCTCCCAGTTTTGCCCAAAGTCCTCCAGGTTTTTTTTATGGGCCCTCAAAGATGTGGGGCCTCGATGTAATTTTTGAAAAAAAAAAATGATCATTTACTCAAGCTCATATTTTGCAAACCGTTTGAAATTTTGATATACTCTCTGAGGCAAAGTTGTAGCTTTTGTCATGTGAACATATAAAATCAAAAAACTTCATCTTCAAGGTCAAAATCGCAAAAACTTTAAAAAATTCAATTTTTACCTTTATTCCCCTCTTCAGGTCCATAGGTAGCAAACCGTTTAAAATTCAAGGCAACAATCAACTACAAAAATGAACCTAAGATCTCAATAAACAACTTTCTAAAACATATGAACTTCCTAGGAATGATTGTTAATACCGTTTAGGTAGCGCTTAGGTAGCCGCAAAAGTGAAAAATTTCCCGAAAATTTTTTAATTTCAACATTGAGATACTAGGAAGTTCATATGTTCTAGAAAGTTGTTTATTGAGATCTTAGGTTCATTTTTTTAAAGTTCTTACGATTGCTCTCTAGAAAGAACAGAAAAATATATCAGGCAAATACTGCCGGAAACGTGTTGATAAGTATTAGTAAAATCAAATGCTGTAGTTCAGCAAAAAGGCATTGTTACTAAATTACTAAATAATAAAAATGATGAAAGTAAATCAAGAATGTAGCAATTTAGTTAGTTCTGGACAGGGTTGAAGAACTTCGAAATTAGTAATATTTGTTATTGTACGAAAAAAATATTGATTAAATAAATTTTATATGAAATTGTACAAAAAGAGTATGAAGTGACACAGTGTGTCGATTGTACCAAATTTGGTAAAATTGTACCACAAATCCCAACACTGTTTTTGAATATGATTTTATTGAAATTTCAAAAAGCAAATGTCAACATAGCGCGTCGACGAGTACCGAATACAAAAACGAGAGTATAGTTTTTATGTTTCCCACCTGTAATATGCTATCAAAGACTTTTTCTAAACGCCTTTTTTAAGAATCAATTCTAGCTCAACCTCTACATGAAGTTTGTAAAGGAGGCTGACGTATGACTGATCTTTCAATATTTACGCCATAATGAATAATCTAATTGTAGGGTTGGAGCGAAGTCTAATACGTAATTAAGGGTTGCTATTCTTCGCAATTTTAGTGGTTCTTTTTGGATTCTTTAAGTCTGTTGTTGAGTTGAGAAAGACACTAGCCAACCAACTCCTTTGAAAACATGGTTCGATCCACTAATATATAAAAACTACTATGAGAAAGTAACTCTCAGGGAATTATGCCTACTAATTAACTGTGCTACTGTCTTTGCGAAAGGGACAGATAGGTGGCGAAGAGTAACCGGCGTAGGAAGGCGGTGTTATAAAATACTGTTAGGAATAGAAAAACAAATAAATATCATATTAGAAAAAAATAATGTTTATGACTGGCGCGGCTGGGATACTTAGTAGCCTTTTTCTTACAAATCTTAGGCAGACTAAAGCAAATATTATAATAAAAACTCCAGCTTATTAATTTATCCAGTTACTACATTACCAAAGCCTATTATTTTTTTATCTTATTCATAATAACTTTAAAATATTTCTGATTTTAAAATAATTTTATTTATTTTGAATAGAAAGGATTTTAACAATTTCATTAAAAATTTGCTGCGTATGTTGCATATTGTTATGCCTCTTTTAGTGTGTATGTGTGAGGATTTTAAATTCCATCTCTTTTATATTTTCAAATATTTTTTATATAATTTCCGATCATAAATCATCTTAATTATTTTTGATGCTTGCTATCAAATTCAATGTATTTTTACGGGGAGGAATATCATGATTGTATACACACACATATATGTATGTGTATCGTGTGTGTGTGTGTGTTTAGGAGCCATTCATTTGTAAAGTATTGCTTTACAGAACATGTTTTCATGGATCTTTTATAATTAAGCAGTTAAATTTATGTTGACATAAATATTCATGCTGATGGAGCTGCCAATTTTTCCTGCTTCTTATTTTATATTTATGGTCATTCCAAACTGTCAATATAAATATGCAATTTCATCACCTGGTTGATTAATTGAATATCATTAGACTTCGTTATGTAGTAATGTGGTTAAATGTGTATTTGTGGCCATATATGAATATAATTTTGTGGTAATAAATTATTTGGAAATATAACATGTTTTCCTCTATTGCGGTCAATTAGTTGTTTACTATTTTGTACAAATTTTGGCAAAAATAATAAATTTTGCCTGCCACTATTAAAATTGCCAATAATTTATTTATACTTTCAAAGAAATTAGAAAACTATAAACCAGTAATTTGTGATTGATGTAAAAATTTTAATTTTTTTCTAATTTTACTAAAACGATACCAATTCAAACTGCTATCAACGTTTAGAAGTCCAGCTTAACCCCTTTTTACCAATGTAGGAATGAAATTGTAATATAAATAAGCAAAAGTTTATATAATTTTTTATAACTGAGTCTGCGATTTTTGTTTTGTGAAAATTAAAAAAGTAATAGTTAAAATTCAAAAACATCTATGGCTTCTTGATAAATGGAAAAAACTTTATAGAATAGACATCGCTGTAGGTCACAAGTACTTAAAACTAAAGAAAGTTTTATTAAAAGCCAGAGAACACTAAAAGAACTATGAATAAGATTATAAGATAAATAATTTATATAAAACGAAAAATAAAATTTATTTCCCAAAAATATTTTTGAATAAATATAAATTTTTGAATAAAAATTATTTTTCAAGATATCTTCTCTGATTATTATTATTATTATTATTATTATTATTATTATTATTATTATTATTATTATTATTATTATTATTATTTTGCAAGGGGATGCCGAAGTAGGCCACTAACTTTATGGTTCCCTTTTGAACCTCATAGGTAATTTATGAGTACTTTACTTTCATTTAATATCGTTCTGCGACTAGCACCAAATTGGCGACTAATAAATGTTGACCTTCTTTCTTTTTAAGGTCTAGCTATCCCGCCACTTCTTCAGCGTCCTTGCAACATTTTGTTAGATTTTGCTTTGAAAGCAATCCACACCATTTTTAATGCTGCCTTTTCTTATCAGTTAATGTATTTACTTTATAAAAAATAAAGTATGCATATCCGGTTAGTTCAGTTCAATTCAGTTATGGTTTATGTATTTACGTTTTGCTTGTACTAGTGGTAAAAAAGTTGTATGCAAAACAAAACACATTTCACGAGGGTAAATTCTGTTAACGTACCTGTCGTGACTCCGAAATTACCGATTATGATCTAAATTAATTTTTCGACCTCAAAAACACTTCGGGATGTTTGGGACCACTTCCCATCGATTTCTTGTTTAATTTTAACCCTTTGATTAAACCTTTAAAACAGTTTAAGTTAAAAAAAAAAAAAATAATAATAAAAAAACTTTATGATTTTTTTCCTGTTCTCGACCTATTATACCAATTCAATTCTCCAGTAAATTTTACTCCATTAAAAAAATTTAGTTAACCTACTACTTCAGGTCGCTTTAACGTATGCTATTTCCTCCCTAATTGTCATTGTGCTACATTCTCTACGCAATGCAATGCTTCCGGGGAAAATGTTCTCGCTAGATAGGTGTGTTTAATGCAGGGTCGCTCAAGACCCGACGAGAGTTCAAACGACTGGTACCAAGGGAACTCTCTGACTGGTTGTAGGTGAGTTCCCTTCGGGGTAGACGTGCAAGATGGTGCAAGATTTGTCAGGTGTGCTGTTGTATTCGCAAAATAAGTAGCTGGTTGCTCTCCATCCCCTAAAAAAGAGGTGAAAGCATGGAACCAGGTTTTCCATGTTCTATAAATCTTTACTCAATAGCGTTAGTATTGCCCACTGAGCGATATTGTGTGATTATGGGGCAATGGCATTTAAAGCTGGTGCTATTGTAGCTTCATTCCGCGTGTATTGTGTAGTGTGCGGTATTTATATGACGCAGTGGGGGTGCTGGTCTACACATTAAATTTCACCCGGTGGTAAGATTTTAAACTTCATCACATCGTCATATACGTGATATTTATCTAGTGTATGAGTATCTAGTTTTTAACTTGATAACTATTTTTTTAATGATTTTTAATCACTTGACTGTTATACAAAAACCTCTCTATCTAATGCTTGTAGTCTTTCTCTGTAGCATTTCTTACCCAGTAACATTTCAACTATTAACTATTGTGGTCCAGTTTCTTCAGTATTTCTATGAATTTTCCATCATCAGGGGCAATGAGTGGTGAACACTGCAGATGGATATACCTTTATCTGCAACAGCAATAAAAACTCTACTAATGGAGGCGTAAACAGCATCAATCGTTAACCACAAACTATAATTTTAAGTTTTTAATATTATTTATATGTACATATATTTATTTATTTAAGTAGTTTTGAAGCTGATGTCGCCGTTGTTTTCTAATAATTTTATATTCATCTGTCACTGTTTTTTTATTGAATTTATTCACTTTCATTTTACTTTTATTCACCCAGAATTTATACTCTTCTCCTTTAACTGCTTTTAACTTTATCAATTCCATTAATGGAGGAAATGAAAATGTTCTCTATTCTTGTTTAAGTCTGTAATTGAAGAAGCTGTTGTTGTTAGAGTGCCATGAAATGTGTGTGTGTCCTAGTTGAGTGCCTGCGTATTTATTAACTTTACTAGGAAAGTGTGTATGATTGTGCCTATAAGTGCGGTTTATTTTTACTTTGGATACTTGATTAGGTTTTTGCACAAAAACCTAAAGTTTTAACTCTTATCCTTCACTGCTACTCTTTTCCACAACGAACCTCCTTCAGCTTACAGGCGTGATGTGAATTTCAATTTATTTAAATTATTTTCAATGTCATCAAATACTTGTCATAACTAAAACACAAGTGTGCTTGTGTTATATCAGGGCAATACAAGTACTATTTCTTTCTCCTTTTAGTTGTCCTTATCTTAATTTTGTTGTGTCACAACACTGAAGACAGAAATTCTTCAAACACGTCATGAGTTTTATGATGCTTAGGGAAAAAAAATAAATATGAGTTTTAAAATAATGCAAACCGTAATGTTTGAAGACCAACACACATATACAATCAAATAGACACTAACAAATGACCCAGGGTCTGGGTTGTAATTTATCGTTATTTATAGATTTTTTTTTTTTTTTAATTTTTTATATCATTTTGTTTATGTGTGTGTATTGATGTTTCTCTGCCAGCTACATTAAAATATTGTGATTATCAGTGATTGAAACTAAATCGAAATTGACATCGTCCTTTTTTCATCATTTTGATTTGAAGCAAGCACAAGCAGAGAAAGAAAAAGTGATGAAAAATTTATATTAAAAATATTTTTTTTTTCTCTTTTACCATGAAAACTGTGCTTGCGAATTTTTTTGTATAAGTAAAAAAAAAATTTCTTTATTGTTTGCCGATGCGAGAAATAGTTAAAATTCACAAACATCAATGGCTTTTTAATAAATGGAAAATAACTTTATAGAATAGACATCGCTGTAGGTCACAAGTACTTAAAACTAAAGAAAGTTTTATTAAAAACCCAAGAACACTAAAAGAACTATGAATAAGATTATAAGATAAATAATTTATATAAAATGAGAAAAGTTAAATCTTTTTGAGAAAGACATTTTTGGATAAAGATAAATTTTTGAATAAAGATTATTTTTCAAGATATTTTCTATTATTATTATTATTTATTTTGCAAGCGGATGGCGAAGTAGGCCACTAACTTTATGGTTCCTTTTCAACCTGATAGGTAATTTACGACTACCTTACTTTCATTTAGTATCGTTCTGCCACTAGCACTAGACTGGCGACTAATAAATGTTGATCTTCTTTCTTATTACGAACTAGCTGTTCCCGCCACTTAGTCAGCGTCCTTGCAACATTTTGTTCGATTTTGTTTTGAAAGCAATCCACACCATTTTTAGTGCCGCCTTAAACTATGCTGCATATCAGTTAATGTATTTACTTTATAAAAAATAAAGTATGCTTATCCGGTTATTTCAGTTCATGTATGGTTTATGTATTTACGTTGTGCTTGTACTAGTGGTAATAAATTTATATGCAAAACAAAACACATTGAGTGTTTCGAACATGAGACCAGAAAGCACAGTGCTTTCCAGTATAGAAAGTTCGTTTTATCCGGTCAGCTTTTATGATACAGAAGTTTGCTCACTAATAGCTTGGTAAGGGTAAATATGTTTTCAGTAAGCTGGTTTGTATTGGAGTATGACCACTTGCTCATGAGCTTATGAGCATAGCCATTAGATGAGCTGGCTCATGCCACTGCTTAATAAAAATGTAAATATTAATAACATTTCTCCTTAAGTAAAACCTTCTGCTAACTCTTTTAGCAAAATTCTAAACCTCTCTACAATCACCGCCATTTCAAAAAAAGTTCATAAAAAAAATTATATTTAATAAATTTAACATGAAACATTTTCATAAAATCAAAAATGTTTAAACAATTTCCTAGATCTATTCAAATTTTATGATGAAATCTTAAAAATTAAGCATATAATAAAAATCACGCCATAAAAGTTGAAACAAAATTAATTTTTTTAAATGAAAATTTCTGTGATGTTGGGAAGCAGATAAAAGAACTCAAACAAAAATGTTGGTTTATCTGTTACAAATTTGCTGCAGCCATAAACGACATCTTTGTTAAAGATTAAAATCAATGTGTGTTTTTCACTATATGAAAAGAAAAGAAGCAAAAAGAAATAGAATACAAAAGCAACATAAAACACATCAGAGCCATAGAGAACGTTTTCTTTATTTTTTAAATAAAAATATTTCATTTCAGTCAAAACAAAAAAAAGGCCTAAAAACTAAACTGAGGAATAAGTAAGAAGAATGGAGACAGAACACCTCAAGGAAACAGCAGGCCAGACTTCATTAAAACTAGAAACAAAAGAAAAAGGACGCTAATTCGACCTTATCAATTAACCGCAGAGAATAATAATTCATGTCAGACAACTTAATGCCCGAAGACAATTGCAAAAATGTCTGCAAGAGTTTGTTTTTCGGTAGAAAAACTTTTTTTTTGTATTTTTGTCGTAATATGTATGTGTGTGTATATATCTGTAAACAATGTTGTCCTATATTGTTGTATAAAAGTTAAAACTTGGCTGGCAGTATGAATAGTTGAATTACTGGCTGGATGTCTAGCTAAGTGACTGCTTGGTTTACTTTGTTTGTTTGGTTAGTTTTTAAGACTTTAAGTCTCTTAAAAATAATAGCAACAATGACTATAATATAAAGTATCCCGATATAAAGTATCCCGACAAGTATGAGAAAAAAAACAGTGACCAAAAAAAATGCAAAAATATTTACAAGTCTACGGAAAAAGCTTGAATGGAAACTTTATTACTAATAAGGGTGTATGTGAATGTTTTGTGTCTGCCTGTGGGCATGTCGCAAATACCATAAACCCAAATGCATAGTTTCTTCATATCAATGCTTCCTCAAAATAAAATTGACGCAGAGGGAATGTATAAAATTTTTCAAAAACAGTCTACAATGAAGATAAATACGCAGCTAGTTATAATACTCTAAATGCCAGTTGTGATACACTTTTCTATATCTTTCGAAGAAGTCTTTTTAAAAGGCTCACTATCCCTTCTAGAAGGAATATACATTTACACTTCCCTTCTCTAAAGGGAAAGATTACACTTCTAATTTTATATTTCTCATTTTGTAGATTAAAAACCAAGGCGCATTCATATGGTAGCCTCACTACGAAGGGGATATATTCAGGCGAAAATTTTAAATTTTTTAATACGGATTTTAACAGGTAAACTTAAAATTTTACCCTTTAAATGGAAGTTGAACTATCAAACTTCATACAAAAAATAAAATATTCGCCTTAATATTTCCCCTCCATAGTAAGGCTACCTGGTGAATGTGCCTTAGTAAAAGCATCTTTAGATTTCTCATTTATGAAATAAAATTAGATGCTGTTTGCCATATAAGTGCCTCAATAAACTGATTATGTTAGTCTATTAGTTTGGGACTGTGGGTTCGATCCAAAAAAAACTAAGTAAAAATTAAAATTTAAAAAAATATTTTTAAAATTTAAAAATAAATTTATTTTTAAAATTTAAAAATTTATTTTTAAAATTTAAAAATAAATCTTAAATGCTTAATAAAATTAGAAAAACAATAATAATCATGTCAAAAGATTTTTTTTTCTGCTACGAAAAGGCACTAACCTGAAGGCCTTTTAAGGGACAGTTTTAGGAAGACCTTCTGGAACGCTTACCAGCATTAGCGAGGATAGAAGGCCTGCTCCGCAATGTTAGCTTGTGTACAAAGATATTAGAATAGAATAAGACTAGAAGGCCTTGTGCTGCCAAAAGGAGTAAGGAGGCCTTCTAGAATCCCTCTTTTTACCACTGCATAGTAAATCATGAACCCATACACATAATATCTGTGGCAATAAGGAATAAGTGCTTAAGTCGACTTAAGCCAAAATTTAGTTACTGGCACCTTTGAAATCTCCGTACTTCAAAGTACCCATATGAAAATGTTCAATTATTTAGTAAAATTTTTCAGGAACACCCATAGGTAAAGTTTAAAGATAAGTTATTTCAAATAAAAAATTATTTTAAAGTAAATAATTGCTCTCCTACAAAACATAAAAATTAGACTTAAGCACTTTTTCCTTATTGCCACAGATATGTATACACACTCACACAAAAATGGAAATTACGTAGATGTTTATAACGTTAAGCTCTATAATTTTTTTAATACCTATTTGTTTATAATTACATGCATAAAAATACATATCGGTTCTCGAATGCAACAAATTCGTATCTCACAAAAAAATCAAACTTGGCAAAATATTGTAGAAGGTTTCAAAATGTATGATTTATGATGTGAATGGATAGAAATTATTTATATATAATTTCAGTCAAATTTTTAGATTTTTAGAAAATTTTGAAATTTACTTTACACTTAGAGAAGGTTTAGTAGTACAATTTTTCTTTAGTAACGTAAAAATTTTAAGTTTTTAAGATACTACTATGTTGCATTAAAGGTGCGATATGTATGTACTTGTACATACATGCAGCCAAAGTTGTAAACAGATGTGCATTATTAGTATGTTAGCTTTACTTAACAACAACTTTATATTTATATTACGATATACTAAAATAGTTTCTAGTCTCTCAAATATTTAATGCCCACCATTATTAACAATCATGCACTCCCTTATACCTACATCTATACCCACACCTACACTCACAACCACATGCACTTGCTAAAAAAGTCCCAGTTGTGTGTTAAGTAAATATAAAAAAGAGGAAATAAAATTGGCAAATTGTGAAAACAACATTGTATATTGGCATCAAACTCATAATTACGTGTAATATAGACTTGCGCCAAGACCCACACCCGAGTAATCTATGAATGAGCAAACTAAAAGTATAAGAGCATACATGTTTAAAGAGAGTCATAGTGGTACGAAAATCCCTTTTGGTTTCTCTCAATGAAATTTTTTACCAAGATTTTTTCAAAAATTTTACTCTTTTATTGCAAAAAAAAACTAAAAATTAATTTAACTTCTTTCAAAAAGAGATAAACCTATTAATATGGCAAGTTTATTTTATACTTATATTTAGTAATATTTAGTAATAAAAGAAATTAAATTAGAATCAGCGAATACTGATTTTTCAT
The DNA here is from genome assembly GCA_949628195.1 of Phasia obesa. NCBI lineage: Eukaryota > Metazoa > Arthropoda > Insecta > Diptera > Tachinidae > Phasia > Phasia obesa. The sequence goes on along the minus strand of OX451215.1, from coordinate 211,117,917 downwards.
GTTGCTTAAAATAAATATAAATTAAAAAATTACAATTTAAAACTTACAAAAAGCATTGCTCTACAAAACGGATTTATTTCAGAATAGCGAGTAGTATAAATAAAATTATACTCGAAATATTGCCAAATCTATATCTTGTTTTTAGTTTTTATATTTTATTTTTGTCAAGTGCATTACATTTTTGTTAAATTGTTCTTAAAAAGTGTCTTATGCATAAAAAAAGAAAATATTATCATTGAAAATTTCCAAAAAAAAAATAATAACAATAATGGCTTTAATGGGAGTACATACTCATCTCTTAGTTCCGAACAATCATAACATTTCAACAGGATTGTTATCCAATATTTTGCTTACTACTTCGTTGCTGCAGTTGAGTTATTAACTTCTAATCTCCTATATGTTCTTCCCTCATTCATAATTGCACATTTTTACACCGGATTTATCTCGGTGAATGAATTTTGTGCCTCGCAAAGGTCGAACCTTAGGTTCGTTTTAGTACACTACATAGGAGAAAGCCAATCTGACCAACTCTAAATCCCATATTCGTTAAATTTTTATTTGTACACGAGGTGAACGGGAATTCCCATTGTCATTAGTTAGCCATCATTGCTGCAAAAAAAAGGAATGCTATTAGTCTATTTTTCGACTTCACCACGAACACATATAAGTCGAACTTCAGACCACGACAATGTCATAGTTACCAAAATTAAATTTGTATTTATCCATTTCAGGATGCCGTACACAAAGGATGAGAGCGTAACCTCATTCTTTTCACTACAATGTCTGTCCGTCTGTCAAAAACCTCTATCGCTGGAAGTTTTACTGCTAAAATTGAACTGTGTTCTGTGATTTTCACGAATATGGCCTTATTTTTCGAGCCATAATAGGATGACACTTAAATTTTGAACAGAACTATTAGTTATTGGCAAAAGACCAGCCTTTTCAAAAAGGGCAGTAAGAAAAATAATAACGTAGATTTTTTGTTGACGTTTTGATAGAACTTTAATATTTTGTAATAGCCTTCATTTAAGAAAATTCTCATTTTGTTTAAGGAAGTTTAATATTTATTGAATATTTAATTTTGTTATTTAAATCTAAATGAATTCCTAAAGTAAATCTTAAAGTGAGGCTTAATATTTTCAAGATACATTTCTACACTTCATTTAAAGTTAATTTTCCAGTTGAACTGGAGTTACGAGAGTGGGTGCACAAGTTGGTGGCTTTTTGATAACTGTAATGATTTAGGGGTAAGCGTATTTATTTTGTTAAAATAATTTTGAATATTTGTTAAAACATGTTGCAACTCCTGAAGAGGAGCTGCTTACTAATTATGTCAGGTAACTTTTTCAAGTTTTACAATCCAGCATTTTTTTTCCTCCTAAATGATTTTTACATATTTCATTTAGCTGGTTATTTTTTTTCTATTTTTTTCTTTAAAATTAATCAACTAATTTGACCAAATATTTTTCTTGATCATTTGTTTTTAAATCGATTTGTTTTAAATTCATGATCGTAATTATTAGAATTTTTAGAATGTTTAATCAGAATGTTTTTAAATAATTAATAAAAAAAAAAATGTTAAAGAATTTTCACAAAAAATATTATCTTATTATCAGCAAAATTTTAACTCTTAATTTAAATACTCTCTTTTAGCTATCAATTCCTTCTTCAATAAAATTTTCTATTCCAAAATAAATACTCACTGATTGATTATATTTATCATTGAGTAAGAAAAAATTTATTCTATTTCTGAATTTTACCTTTATATATCATCTTATCGCAAGAATTTCAGAGGTATTAAGTTTAAAAATTAATAATAATATCACACTCCCGCACACACATTTGCACATACTTGCATTAATATATTATCAAGTTTAAAAATTAATAATAATATCACACTCCCGCACACACATTTGCACATACTTGCATTAATATATTTCAACCCACATGTGTATATCCAAAATTACATATAACAGTTATCTACGACAACAATTTAAAAAAAAAATATTTTAGCCATTCGTAGCCCCTGTGTAATAAAATCGATTAATATACACCTTGGATTTTAATCGCTCACATTTACACACTTAATGATATACAAACAAAAATATTTATTCACACTGAAAAATATACCTGCATTAATGAATACTTACATAATTATGTATATATATTATGTATATGTGTGCAAAAACGTACATGTGTAGATAAATAGACACACGTTTTATCTCTATACAAATGTAAATGTATTTAAATTGTTGCTGTGTATAATTAATGCAAGAATATTATTAACATGACATTGGGACAAGTTTGCCTGCAGTTGTAAATAACTTATCCTTCACCTAGAAGAAGAGAAAAATATTTCGATTTAAGGAATTAATACGACATGATTGTTTTGACTTTAATTAAATTAAAATCCAGAGAAATATTGTGGTTGGTCAATACATTTATAGATAAACCATTGAGCTTTCAATTTCAATCTTAATAGTATATTACCGCAGTGAGGTAAAAACTCGTGGAATTAATTTTTAATTATTTGGCTTTCTTTTAAGTAATTTATATAAATCCAACTAAGATGGCTCTTTAACCCTCTGCGACTGACGTAGTAGTCTAACAGACACCAACAAACATAAAATAGTGCTTTGTACCGTTATTTTTCAAACAATTACTCTCGGGTTTTCTGTACCTTCGTATTGTGTACTCATGCGTAAGTTAGTTTGTTTAAATAGATCGAACAAAACGTACGTGTCAGTGTGAGCAAAAAAGTGTCTACAAGTCAACTACATTACCATTAAGGTAGGTGCCTCAGAAACAATAACATCAATATTTTTGTTATGTTTTTTTAGTGTCTTCTAAACAACACGTCAATAAAATGATTATATTTTCTTAGTGTCTCCTAAACAACACAACAATAAAATTGTTATGATATCTAATTTTCTAGCTTTGTTATTATGGAGCATTCAAATACATCTCAAAACCCTCAATGTTATAAGAGAACGTCATATGGAACTTACAAGAGCCGCGATGAACAAAGAGAACAGTGGTTGGAGGAAATGAGCAAGCATGAGTTCAGCAATGTGGATGATAATTTTAACGACCCCAACTTTCAGCCAGACACTGAAATTTTAGGTAACGACGAAATTTAAAATAATGAAAAAGATCAAGAACAATACAGATCCAACCCAGGTCGTCTTCACACTTCTACCTTTGAAGGATGTTTTAAGCATTGCACAGTGGTCAATTTCGCGAAATAGCGGTCAAAACTCTATAACTTTTGACCGGATTGGTATTTTTTTATGCAATTTGTTTTGTTCAATAGGAGGGACTTTAAGCTTCAATTTGCGTGTTCAAACGTCTGATAGGAACGTAAGTAATGTGGAGTTAAAAATGCGTTTTAATTTTTTGTTGAGTTTCCACGTAAAAGTTGATTATTTTGACATTTTAAATAGGTATTTTTTATAATTTCTTATTTTCTTCAATCGTATTTTGCAACCAATACTTATTTATTATTCCTAAACTTAATTTTGGTCAGAAAATACCAACATTTGGCCCCTGACATTTATTTAGTCTCAATATTCACAGGGGCCAAAGGTTGGTTTTTTTTTTGGAAGAAAGCTAATTCTTGTGAGAATTAAACTGAAAAATAACACTGAAATTCCCAACAATATCAATACCATTTGGATATATTATATACAGAACACAACATCGATAAAATTTTAAGTAAACTTTTACTATTGATTTAATGTGCACATATATTTTATTTATTATTATTTTTATTAATACATAATAAAAATTTATACTAAAGTTAGAAACAAATTATAATCTTTAAACTAGTATTAATTAAACAATATTAGTAACAATTTCTTCCAAATAGCTTTGATTTTCATTTTGCAGTAGTTGTTTAGCTTCTTCATCTAACTCTAATGAGGCTGATTTCCATTTTTGTCGAATACTGGACATATATGGGTCTGATGTGCACAACAAAATATTAATAATATCTTCATTAGTACAATATCTGGAAATTTTTCTTGTATTGTGCTCGCGAAAGAATCTGTAGTCTCTGTTCCTTTTTTCTTGCGCTTCTTCTGAGAGATCTCCAATTGGAAGCATATTGTGCTGAATTATTTGTTCCCCATGGAACAACATTTTGTGTACTGTGGTTGGCATATGTCTCCAAGAATATTTTTGGTTATAAAGGGTTGCTGTCTCATTAGCATACTGACCAAATTTTTCTGCATCTATCTTTTTGCTACATGCTATAACTTCTAATATGATTTGGAATCGTCGTATTAAATCATAATCTACTCCAGTTATAGAAGCTGTAGTTTCTGATGTCCAACTTAGTTGACATGATTTTTTATCTAACCATTGAAAAATATTTATTTAAATAGCAACTTACTCTCATAAACATAAACACAAACAGTTTTATCAAATTTACAAAAAGAAACTTGAAAAATATAAGCCATGGAAATGGTGTCTGGTGTATTACCACGTCAGTGGAATTGTGAGAACTAAATCACGTCAGTCTCACAGAGGGTTGAGAAGGTAAATTAGGTCGGATGAGGAATATATTTGACAAGATAAAATAATGTATACTTTTTTCATTTACTTGGGTAAATTTCGCTTTAAAATTAAATATACAAGTAATATATTTTTACCTTGAATTATCTTATAAGGAATTAAATTTGACCAAACTGAAGCACCTTTTATTCTTTAATTTTTAATCGTAAGACTTTAAAATTCAACATAAATGTGCAGATAAAAAACCGATTTAAATTTAAGGGAGGAATATAAATAAACAAACATAAGAAATAAAGATTTTTTAAAGAATAATATGGAAAAAAATAATATTTTAAGTGCTTGGTAAGTAGATACAAAACCAAAGCGTCGAACTAAACTGGCAACGCCTTCAAGCGAAGGTTAAGCAAGTAAATTCACCAAATTTTGCATTCTTAAAATAACTTCGATGTATACCGTTTCGATACCCTGATAAATTAAGGCAAAGTATCCGGATTCATATTACTGGTACTTGTTAGGTTCTGATAGAAATAAGCTCTCTGGCTAGAAGTCTAGTAAAATAGAGGGAAAATATTAATAACTTGCCATATCATTCACTTTTGGTTTTACTAAAATAATTTGAGTGTCAGGAACCCAGCAAAGCTTTCTGTTATGCTGTTAATGAAGAGCCTCAAGTTCTTTGCTGCTTGAATAGCTATAGAACTTATATCCTAACATTAACAATAATATATGTATATCTGGTTGCCATTGCTATTGCGTTAATATCTTCTTGGAGTGTAATACAATATTTTCTTAATATAATAATTATAACTTATCATTTTATAATTATAAATAATTATTTAAACAGAATATAATTCAGTATCAAGTTTAATCCCATACAGAAAACATATTTTCACCAATTAAAGGTTTAATTGGTTTCAGATTAAAATTTAATTAAATAATTACTTAATTCAATTATTTGTTAAATTAGGAATTTATTTATTCTTTTTTAAATATACAAAAATATATATTTCAATCAATTAAAAGATCACTCTTTAATAAATTAAACTTTAATTTAAAACCTTTAATTGGTGAAGCTATTTTTCTGTGAAAGTCGTTTTATCATTTTGTAAATTCCAAGAAGAAGCTATAAAGATGGCAATTTCTGATTCAAGAGTTAATGTCGCCATTAGTAATTTATTTGACTGACTGTTTTGCCATACAATAACTGTGAGTATCCATTGCTAGCCCATCAATCAATTTCGTTTCCGCCTATTTGTACCAAAAAACTCGCTTTGAAAATTCATCAACATAATTTTCGTAAAAACTTTTCACCGATTACCATCGTATTGCGGTTTTGCCACAATAATCAATCAGGGCAGCTGATGCTCTTTACATTGACTTTAGTAAAGCATTGTATAAAGCTAAGAGGAGATAACAGTTAACTGATCCGTATGCAACAAAACTGATTCATACGTTCATTACTTGTGAGACAGATTTAAGAATGTGGTTAAAGGCCAGCATTCACTATACTATACAATCGTACGATCGAATCACAACCAAATCAGACAGAATTCTATCTAACTTAAAAAAATCGTTTTAAAATGGCGTTGTTTTATGATTTTTTTCAAAAGCTTATCAAATCGTACAGGTCTGTCAACAAGTCTGTCACATGTATACATATCTAATCCACACTATCATATTTTTTTAGCACACATTCTAAATTTTACAGATCGTACAACTGAATATGATAGTGAATCAAGGCCATAAATAATATGTAATATGCACAGTGACCATCTGTGAAAAGTCGACAACAGTATTAACTAATTCTGTTTAGAAATTTGCATGGGTTTGTAAATAAATGGCACAACTTCCCCTTAAACTCGCTACTTAGCCGCTCTGCCGATAGGGTGAGCTAGAGTTAAATATTAATTTATTAATTACTTAAAATATTTATTTATGATGGCAACACAAACAACTTTTTAGGCCATTTAATCTAAATATTACAAAACTAATCCTGAATATTACAAAAGAATAGCTAAGCTAACATGATTTACTATAGTCCAAGTATATATAAAAAAAAACTAATTCTTAAGTTTTAAAGTGTGTATTTCTAAAATTTGTTTTGCACGTTCTAGGGCGTATGATTAATACAAAGTCCCATACTCACACTACTAATGCACTCTTGTGTTTCAGTATAATAAAATTAGTAAAAAATACATAATGAAAAGCAGTGTTTTATTGAATTCTTAGTCTATATCAACATGTAATTTGTTTAATTATCCTATTACTTTACCATCAACTTCACTTGATATGTTAGTGTATGTATAAGTAAAATAACCCTGAAGGAAACCTGGGGATAATCGTCCCCATGTCACCATTTTTGTCAACTATTATGGTGATTCTTTGGCGACATTATCATCAAATCGAATACACTTTTATATTTGCTTTTTCTTAATTGTTTATTCTTGTTAAAAATATACATACATATGTATGTACATACTTCAAGGGCAAACAAAAAATATGTTTAATTTAAACTAGCTGTGCCCGCCACTTCGTCAGCTTCCTTCAATATATTGTTCGATTTTGCTTTGAAACCAATCCACACCAAAGACCCTTACGATTTTACTTTTTTTAAGAGAAGTAACACTCAGGCAATTAATGCCTATATTAACTGTGTTACTTCCTTTAGAAAGCGATAGTAGTAGATAAAACATAATGAGCAAAATTAATTATAAACGACAGATAAAAAAGCAATCGATTTTATATAGAATAGAAATGAAAACGAAACAATTTTAATTGAATGGGGTAATTGTGAAAATTTTGTAGGCCCTATAGAAGATTTTGTGGGATTAGCGACAGAGTTGCTTTTTACAGACGCTGCCGAAAAACGGCGGAGCATAAAGTTTTCTAAAAAGCATTGTTAAGCAAAATACGGTGGCTTCAAACCTTATTTTTACCAATTAGGAGTGAGGAAAAATTAAAAGAACTGGACGATATTTTAGCCACTAATTCAGACCCATACGTATTTCTATTTGTTTTGAAACGAATTTATTGAAAAGCATTGAATTTTCGATTTATATTTAATAGATTAGGCAAATCAAGTCACTCCTTGCTAGCAATGCTAAACGTAACATTCACCAAGAATTTGGTCAAACCATTATTAGAAGCTTCAATATATGTAGATGGACCCTTTGGAAAAAAGAGATTGCGTGACTATCAAAATGTGTTTAAAGTTCTAATAGGTAAAAATTTTGTAGTTTGTTTTAAGTTTTGTAATATTTTGACAATTTTTTTTTCATAATACTTAGATGTTATTTAAAATTTTAGTGAATTTTCGAGCAACATTTCAATGTTAAAAAAGGAAATTTTTTAAACAAATAGGTCGAGACAAAGCAAAATCAAACGGAAAACAAATGGATGAAGACACTTCAAACAAAGATTAATTTTTAACATTTTTTTAATTGAAATTATTTATAATCATACTCTTAACAACCTTATTGAATTGTTCATATTAACATACGAAAAATTTTAATTTCTAGATTTCATATTAGTAAACGACTGTTATGAATTAGTGCTTTTTAGTAATTTATTTATTTTTTAATAAAACCACAAAAGTTAAGAAAATATGCATTTTTATTGTGCAATCTATTTTAGAATAGTACCAAAAGTGTAGACTAGTATTACTAAAATCTACTAGTGTAGGATGTGGTAGCCAAACCACTGTACAAACGGACTACTTGTTATAACGGACTACAGAGTATAAGCAGTAGGCTAAGAAAAACTAAGTAGGCTAGATATAAACACAACAATATACAAAACATTCATACACAGCACACAGAGAAACACAAACATAAAAGTCACTAACACTTACACGAAAAGCAATAGTAGGCTTTGACAAAAACATTTTGCAAGCAGAAGGCAAAGGAAAAATGAGGAGATAGAGTTAGACAGAGTTTGTAGAGAGACAGCGACGAGAAAACTTCAGTAGAGAAAAAGTAAAATTGCGATAAGAAAAGTTGAATAGAGTAAAGTGACGTGAAAGAATATTAATTGTAAAACTTCAATATAATTACAATATATAAAATATTTAGTGTAAAATAATTAAATATATGAAATAAACTTAATATAACTTAATTAAATTAATTAACAACCTAATATAATTATATAACTAAAATATAATTTATACCTAACAAGTTTTATAAAACATAAAAACTTAATCTAAATTATATCTATCTTAATCGCTAAATTAAAAACAACTTATAAAACTAAAACCTTTTTAATAAAGAACTTAAAAATACCTACAAAACTTTAACTTTTATTTAAAAAAAGGGAATTTAGACAAAAATTCCCACACTAGTGAATCACAAGTTCCAATGTCTACATATGGTCCCAAAAGAACTACCTAGTCAATAGTACCAATGTCAGTAGTGGATTTTCAATGACACGCACATGTAAAATGTCTATAGTAAATAGCATTGTCTGGGGTATTATAAGTCACTAATACTGGTGACTGTGTCAATAGTAAGTCAGTACAGATTCACTATTGACATTTCCTGCTGGGGAATAAGAAACATGTACGAGTATGTTAAACTAATGAATACATGTGTCTAAAAGTATATGTTTGTTGTTTTATCTCCATTATTAATTAGAATCACTTAACATCCGCACATGTAGTAAAATTTTTAATATTCCATATTTGTGTTGTTTAGCCCCTCTAACTATTTTAACTTTGTTGTTGTTGAATATGCTAACCACGAAGTTGTTAAGAGTATTTAATGGTAAAGTTGCAAAATATTGTACCTGTGAAGAGTTGTTCTCTTGACATACTTAAATATATATACAAAATATAGTTCAGCATTTAAAGTTTAAATACTACGGTAATATTAATGGACATTTTATAAAAAAAATCCAATTATAAACTTTTAATGTTTACCTAACGACGTTAATTGTTATTTTGCGAAATATTACGAAACTCTACATAAGCAAACTTTTGTAAACATTAACTTAACATAAAGTCGTTATTTTTGAGCACTACTCGTAGCAATGGGGACTTTTAATTTAACAGCAACAGAGTTTCAATTTCTCGTAATTATTCCACTTTTACAAATTCCGTGCAAATTGACTATGGAATGACCAAAATTTCTATGTTTTTATTTTAAGTTTTTGTTTCCCATATAATTCCGACAATAAAGAATGGCAAAATATTTAACACAAAAATACTATAGTAAAACTTTAAATTTCAGCAATTTCAAAAATAATAAAATATTTAAAAGGATAGCACAGCAAAAATATGTAAATTTCGGGGAGTTTAAATGTAAATAACTTGATTCTAAAAAAATTTAGGAGTATCAAAAGAGGCCCAAAAGTACAAACTACTGGACTTCAAATACACACAAAACAGAATTAAAAACCTTCACTTAACATTAAGTCATAATAATAACAATATCTAACAACAATTAGTTTATTTAATACCACCTATATGATTTTAATAAATTAATTTTCCAGTGAAATATCAAAGAAATTTTTATTCATTTGAAGGGCCTATCCATACTTTTATGTAAACTCTATAAGTACGATCTAGATGGTGAGTTCACATTACCTCGTCCGCATAAGATGACTATGCATACCGATCAATTGTTCACATCAAATTCAGATCAAAAGAAGTTGGAAATCTTCGATCGAGCGGCCGCCGCACAGAGGGGTATTTTGCCAATCTAGTCGGGCATTAGGCCAAAAATTAATTTTGAGATATGTAAAAATTAAAGTATGCAGCTCGACAGACACCAAAATTCTGCATCCTATAGTGAATTTTCAAGGCGTTTGCTTGAGATTTGTTGTTTTGGGACACTGTTAAAGTCAGGAAAGTTGAGTAAATCGCATACGTTTTTATTGACTTTAAACGATTTTGGGAGGTTTGCAATATATTTTTTGGTGGCTAAACGAATGAAGATTTTGTATTGATTTTTTTTTTTCTGTGAAAGGGTTTTTTTTAATTTTTAATGATAAAAAATTTCGTTAAAAATTAAAAAAACGTTTTTTTTTGTAAAATTTTTGGTCAAAAAAAAGTGAAAAGCTTTTTAATAGTGATCTCCATCGTGATCCTAAAAATGTTATATATCACTAAAAAATTTACGATCTCTTCTTTTATGCTGTAAAAAAAAACGTTGCGCATATTTCCGCTATTTTTTGCGATTTTTTGAAAATTTTACCTTTTTTTTTAGTTTTTTCTTATATTGGATAGGTAAATGTGAGAAAGAAACCCTTGTACCATATTCATAAAATGTTTTGGTTTTTAATAACTGAAGGTGGATGTTTTTTATTTAAATCATTACATCTAACACTGTTATTAGCTGTACAAAAAACAATTTGAATATCAAAAGAGATATAGACGTAGATGCCCTTTCTTTCGGACTATCTACTTAACACGCCAGAATTCGCCTATTTGAGAGCATATTACACCTGTCAAATAAAATCTGATGCGGACAAAGCAATTGTTAACGCGAGAAAAAAAAATATCCAAGAAAAAATTAAAAGTGAATTAGGGCTAGTAGTGGGTGTACCGAAAGCTGGATTTGGAAACACCAACGATGGTAACACTAGCAGAAGATTTTTTTCCAATCCTGAATTAGCTGCAGAAATAATTGTACTTAACGCTGAAGAGTATTCAGATTCGGAAGAGGTCTTTGAGGAATCTGGCGAAGAAGAACCATGGCACTCATCATCACCTTAGCGCAAAGGAGAAGTTGTTTAAATAAATTAGTTGTTATAATTTTAAATAAAATTTATCGTTACAATCATAAATAAGTTATTACTATGAATAAATTAATTATTTTCCGATAAATAAAATACGATAAAGTAACAAATTACAAAAATATTTTTTTAATAATATTCTTGGGAGGCGGGGATTGGTTAGGCATTGGAAAGCTTAAAAATTAATATTTTTAGGAAATTGGCAAAAAAAAAATAAAAAAATTTTTTTTTACAGGTACGTTTTGGGGGTGGGATTGAAGGAATACCTGCCCCTGCCCATAAAAATAAATTTTTATGGTTTTAAGAAGTATGTAATCTATTTTTCAAATAATTTTTTATTTCACCGCCCACAAAAGGGGCGGGGCAATTAAAAATCTCTTGAGTCCAACTTTAAGTTTTTGAACATTATGTGACCTTAAAAGTTGTAATTGCTAAATAAAATGACGGGAAAATCAAAAAGAAAAACTTGAATTTTTCAGAGGTAGGATTAGTTCTTCCAAGGGGAACTTTTTTCTCCTTGATCTGATTTTTTCTATTTTATAGCATTGACAGCCTATGAGCATAACAGATTTTTATGCAAAGTTTCTTAACCTAGGGGCACTAAGTACATTTTTAGAGCCAATATAAGCTAAAAAAAAAGTAATGTCCGGCTAGATTTGCAAAATGCGCCGTTGATGATGATGTCCTGGCTACAACTCAGCAGCGCTTTTTTTAGATGGATATTATATAGAATAGTATTGTCGTAAATTCGCCATTTTTGTGTTAAATACTCATTAAAGGGCGACATCACAGAACAACCAAATTTTATTTATTTGTTTTAATTTTGCCAAAATATTATTGCATTTACTTTGGTTATTTAAAAGTTTCATCTCTGATTGAACTTTTGTGTGAACCATAAATTTTTAGATCCTAAATATTGGATATGTTTTATAAATGATAGTATCTCTTGCATTTTTAGATATTGCTCAGCACAAAGTTGCTTGATAGGCAATCAAATGCTTTAATTTAAAAAAAAAATTTCTGGTAGCGCAAAATAATGTCTTGTATGAAAGAAAATAAACTGAGCTCTTTTTGATAACCAAAGGTTGGCTGATGCAACAACAAATATATACGGTGAAGGGAAGCTATAGGTGGCGGTAGACTTTTTTCTCACCAACTGACGACAGATGATTGTACCCAATTTTTCCCGTATTCCTTAATCTGAGTTTGGTTGGTCATTTATTTATGTTAATAAGTAAAAAACTGCTGAGTTTAGATAAATGCGAAGAATTCTAAAAACAGATGTAGCATTCCATAAAATACAATGCTTTCTGCTAGTGTCTAAAATAAAATTATTCCAATTTGTCTTTAATATTAATCAAGTAATTTGTATATTTAATTATTCTTTCATAGAGAAAATAAAACCAACCAAATCAACAAGCTTGATTTAAAATTTCATCTGTATGTAAAATAAATAGTTCAAATAATTTAACTAATAGAATTGAAATTCAAAACATTCAGGTATGTGATGGAAAACGATCGATTTCAAAACAATAGTTTTCAAAGGGTGTGATGAATTTCGATCGGTTTTGAAAATTATTTTTGAACCCAACTCTTAACATTTGGGCTCAAGAAGATAAAAATCAAACAATAATTAAGAATTTAGACAAAAATATTTAAAAAACTAACTTTTATACAAAACAACAAAATGGTTTTAAAATCAATTCGTTTTCAAAATGGTTTTCCATCACATACCTGATTATATCGGTAAAAGGAACACCTCCTAATTGATGCACATTTTTGATCGGATTCTGAATTGTGTTCGTAAAACATCTGACTTCTTCTTCAGTGTTAGCTATGAAAACTTACAATGGTAAATGTGTGATATTTAAAATGCCCAAAAATTAGAAATTTGGCACTAAAACGGGAGGTCACTCGGTCCGATAATTGGACAGTATCGCTATATTGCTGGTTGTCATTAAATTCTTTGTCTCTCTACAATGTGGATCTTAATGACCAATGATATTTAAAGCCATTCGCTAAAATTAAGCCACATGAGCACTTCGATGTTTTATTTTTGCGCCATCCAATAAAGTCTCCAAAACTCTCCTTCCCATCTTTTCGTTTTTCTGCAACCATGGAGTTTTTACTTTTTATATAAATTGATGACGCCTCAAATTTTGTTTTTTTTTTTCTTCTCAGCAATTCTATACCATAGTGTAATTATTATGATTCTTATTATTATTCCTTATTTGTGTTCTTATTTTCTTACAAAATGATCGTTAAGTTCTGATATCCAACTTTTTTATTTTTTTCTTCTTGATTTTTTACTAACTTAATTTCCTCGTATGATGCGGTATATTCTTAAGGATTTCATTTTCAATTTAATTATTTAGTTCATTAGAAACTTCCGTATTTTTCCTATTGCTGCATACAGCATTACGTGTTTAGTACTGCTGTAATACTAATATGAGTTAAGTTTGTGGATGTTGGTTTCTGTGTTTACCTGCAATTTATTTTATCACAACACTAACATGCCCTAACGATATTTTGAATGATACCTTTAGCAGATGCAGCAAAAATAAATACCGAAAAAAATTCTTAAATTCAGCCAGCCAGCCAGTCAGTCAAATCAACCATCCATGTCGTAGCACTATTAACCATTTTTACCTTCTCTAATGTCGATATGATGCCTTGCATGGATTTGGTTTTTTAACTATTTGTTCTTTTTCCATCAACATACACACACATATATATAGACTTTAGCTCAACTCATCTCATCTCATGAAAATCGTTATATCCTTGACAATGTGCTGTGTATTCCTGTGAGAGTTGCTTTGGTGTTAGTTTTGGTGTTGCTGCTAGTAGTGGGTGACACGTTGATATAAAATGTTATTCTTTGTATGGGAGTGTATATCAGTTTGGTGTTGTTGTATTAGGATTTTTTTAATGTTAAATTTAATGTTTGCTTTATTTTTTTGTTTATTTTCTGCTATGCTACTCTCTCCTAGAGTGAAAGCTGAACGTTTACTATAGACTGATTGCTTTTTTTGAACGATGATGAAGAAACTGCATCAGCACTTGATGCAGTCTTTTTTTTAACTTAATATGTGAGTGTACAGTGGGTACAGTGTGTATGTTTGTGTGCGACCTGACATTCCTGTTGTCATAGTCGACTACAGTATTACCCGGTGTTACCAATTTCTTTCATTTTCCTGTTCCGCATGTTTGCATGCATCAATGTATTTTATGTAGTCTTGTTTTCCTAAGTTTATTTTCTTTTTTTTACACTTTCATACACTGTTTTTTGCTGGGTATTTTCATAACATTTTTTCATCATTTATTTTCTTTAGGCTGGTATATTGATGTCGTCGTTGCAATCATTTTCCATTACAATTGTAAACATGACCCAAATCTGCAACATTATGATTTAGTGGCATATAGTTTTCACCACAGAATCACACACCCACACATATTACCATTCTTAAATTATTATGTTTTACCATCTTTCTCTCCTCCTCATCCTCACAGTTGTTTCAGTTGCATATTAGGTTATTGACAGATTTCTCTTGGAAAAAATTTTTCTTTCCTTTTGTTTAAGAAAGTTTAACACTTCTTCTTAATCAATTAGAGATGAAAATAGTGAACTGTAAATCAGAAATTTTTTTTATATTTCTTTTCATATTACAACTTACTGAACTCATTTAAAGTTTAAAGCATTTCCCAATGATCCTCAGTTAACTCACTTTTACTTTTACAAATTTTTTATTTTCTTTATAAAAGCACTCGTTTTATAGGTTAATATTTCTGTTGCTAGCGATGGAATTTTTGTTTTGTTACTTAATTAAACCAAGTTGAATGCATTTTTAAAAAAGTAAACTTTTAAAGAAGGAGAAAAAATCAATTTATTTTGACAAAATAGCAAATTACGTTCAACTACTTATAAAATAAAATTTTATTCGTAGTGCATATTAAATAAAAACTCATTGAGGTTTTTAATAAAAAAAAATATAAATTCTTTTGGCAATGTGAATATGATACAAGTTAAATACAGGGTGGCTAAAATGTAATTTAATCAGCCAATTTCGTTTGTGGACAACTTTTTTACTAACTAAAAACAATTATTTTAAGTGTTAAAAATCTTAATTTGGGCCCTTTCAATTATATAAATCAGTAAATAAATAAATTAATTAATATATCTGTTAAATTCAAGATATTATATCCACTAAGTGGCTGCCGCCAGTATTGATACATATTTGAGCCTATTTTATCGCATTTTCCGTGACTTTTCGCAAACTTTCTAGTGATAACAGTTCGCTTTCCTGTCGAATTTACTCCTTAAGGTCGATCATGCTGTCCATGCCAAATTGCCAAACAGTAGATTACGCTACCAGGAAATGCTTCCTTCACAACATAAATTATGGCTCCTGCTGTCGGTGCATTTGCACCTTCTTTTTTGAAACCACATTTTTACCAAGCCCCGCTTATTATATTTACTGACGAATGCCCGTGAAGGACTTCATACTGCCGGTAGTAACCTTGAAAAAATACGGCCTAATCACTCCTCTCACTTGAACGCCGTACCACACAATGGCTTTGAACGGATGTAACGGATATTTCTGCATTACTCATGGATTAACAATTCCTTTAAAGTGAAGATTTTGTTTATTGAAATAACCACTTAAATATAAATGCTCTTTACGCATAATGATTTTCGACTTAAAATCGTCGACCTAGTTGTTGAGATTGAGGATGGTTCTACAGTGATTCACACGCGACTGACGGTAAACAGAAATTAGCTATTAGCAGTTTGAGCGGGCGCATGTGTAAGTCTTTCACTAAAATTCGATGTAGGGTCTGTTAGGTGTCCAGTTGCGTGGAACGTCGTCAGGTTAATATTTCATCGTTGCTGGCGGCCAAGCGCTCCAAAGTTGTCTGTGGTTTCGGTCTGTTCGAATGGTGTAGCTAAGCGCCGGCATGTTTAGCCACGACACGATTATTCGAAATCGATTTCACGCTGCGCTAACCACCGACCTGTTATTTGTAAAAAATAAGAATTAACATAATTATTCCACGCTTCCTTGTCTTTTTGTGTATTTCTGCTGTCTAGTTCCAAAATGTCGAATATAATTGACGTAAATATAAAAACATCCAAAAAATTCGTCCGTTAAAAGTTCTACGATGATACTACGAAGTTCTTGCTTAGTACAATACAATTTTAGTGAAATATATTGGACCTAGCAAGAATTTGGTTTTCATTTTAATCGTAGTGCTTTTAAAGGTCAAAATTTTTTAATCTTAGCGTTATGTAAAACAAAGACTTATGTTCAGCATGAGAAAAGCTGATACAGTTCCATCATCCACTCAAACTACATCGCGCCTGGAATCGGAACACGGTGTAAAAATATCTGTCTGGACTATAAGAAAACTATTGACCAAAAAAAACCTTCAGGGTCGCAAAGTAATAGAAAAAAGGAAATATTTAATTATAAGTCGTCTAGAGTGACGAATCAAAATTAAATTTTTATGGGAAAAAAGAACACCCTAAAGAAAAGAAAAATTTTAAGTGTCAGGAAAATCGGCGCAAGTATATCCGTTCTCCAATACATCCTTAAATTTAAAAGCTTTGAGTGCCTCGGTAGACCGATTGGTAGCGTGCTAGTCTATAAATCTCGAGGTTGCGGGTTCGATTCCCGCCAAAGTCTCTGGGTGTTTTCTGTAGACAAGCAAAAAGCTTCGCCGAGGCAGTGTTGTCTTTAAAAACAAGAAAAAAATAATTATAGCTAGAGCAATAACGAGACAAAAATTCGTATTTCAATATTTTTCTTTATCTCCGTGATAAATTTCATTAAAAATCGGCACAAAAACATGCCTCGCATTGCTAGTCCCCAAAAAATAATTTGGTAGCAAAGAAGATATCAAGATATCAAGTATGACATCCATTTCCGCAAGAGGCAAAATGTTATCTTTCATCTTTAAATGAATTTATACTGTCAAACTCTATTAAAACAAAAATGCAAAAATTTTACCCCTAATATTATTGCTCCGCCTTGCCCTGCCACACGGTTTAATACGCCCAAAGCCTAAAACGCGAGCCATTGACACTTATTCAGAGACAAAAAAATATAAGAGTTCTTCAGTTGCAGCTCAAAATCTAGACTTAAACCCCGTAGAAAATCAAGTTTTATCCAAAACCCCCTAAAACCATCATGAACTGTGGAATAATACAGTCCATGTTAAAAGCAAGTAAAAAGATGTCCCGAGATAATCTATCAAAAAAGGTTGTCCTACTAGATGTTTTCAAATTTTATTTTTAATAGTTTCATTCCATATAACTTAATTGGCTGTGCGAACAAAAATCAACGCTGACTTAAATAAACTTATAGGACAAAAAACTGCTTATAATTATCTTACATTTTTGTTATAAGTTAAATGATAAGTATTCAAGTAAGGGAAATAGGAGCTGCTTCTGTTAATATATCAGTAAAATATGTTTTATTTAAAAGAAGAAAATTAATAATCTATTAGTGACTTAATTGTTTGTCGACAGCTGTAATTTAGCAAAGTCAGTGTATATCATATGATATTGTGGGGTATAAACTATTTGAGAAACTCAGTTCACTTATGACTACAAAAGCACTTAACCCTTCGATGTTCGGTGCCTTATGATACGATGAGTTCATCATAAGGGTCTGGCCAGACCCATAAAAATAATGTAATAAATACAGTTTTAGATATAATTTTATTTATTTATTTAAGCTTTTTAATTTAAATAACAAAGAGCAATTGGGTTTGCAACTATCTAATTGAATTGAATGTTCGTTAAGGCATATAGAGCCTGAATTCAACCAATTATAGATGATGAATGAGGCCAAACTAGCCAAGTACTTGAAACGATTCAAGGACTTAGTGGCCTTATAAATTGGTATAATTTAATTCGCTCACAATTCTGTTGCTGGCTAAGAATTCGTGTATTTCGCCTAATTTGGTCATAACCCAAGATCACTTTTTTTTATTAGAATACTTTTCTTTCCATTCCAGAACAATAATACTAACGATTTTAGGAGACAATAATGACTTGAAAATAGCTTGATGACTCGGTGATGCATCTCATAATGGCCCTTTACTAGCAAAAGTTGTAACATTATAACAGCGAGGCAGGATTTGAATTCCTCATCTTGCCGTCTTTCGATTGGAGCATAAGGTCCTGAATGATAGATGTGCTGGATGATTGCATTGTGGTTGGAGCTTGAAGGGCAATGGCTACTCTATATAAACCTTCAAATTAATCAGAGTTGTCATTCAGAACGGCCTCTAACTCGATTTCCTGTTCTATGTCTAATGCTACATCAAAACCTTCATCATATGAAAAATAGTTATCATCTTCTACGTAGCCACATGTTTCGAAAGGATCGAACCCATGTCCCATAAATTGTTCAATTTGTGCCTGAAGTTGTTAACGTTCTTTCATCTCACATTTGTTGCACTTAGGTTACGAGGCAATCGGGTCATCATATCGTCTTCATCCATAGCAACTTATTCCATTTCATTAATAAAATACTTCCCACTAATAAATAAAGCCCAAGTGTTCACTTTGATTTCTAAATATCAACTGAAATAAGTGATCTCTGGCGCTACCTCCGTCATTAGTTTTTTTCTTTACATCAAACGGTCAAACAATTTACCTGCAAAGTTCATATGGATCTGCACAGACACATGTGAGCTTGATTAACGGAAGTAGTTTAAAATATTTCTTTTTTTACAATAAATATACTAAAAATTTGAAATTTCACTATTTTACTGTGATTTGCACACTTTGTTATAGGAAGTCATAGATTAAAGAACCTCAGCTTTTTTTAATAGAAAAGCTACGCTTATTTAAAGATCGAATGGGTCTGGCCAGACCCTTATGAACATCGGAGGGTTAAAATAAAAATTATCCAATTAAACCACATACATGTACTGGCATGTGGTACAGTTTTTCTTTTTTTTGTACAAAGTCCTGCTCACATGCCATAATTTGAGGTCAATTCCTTTCTTTAAATAACTATGCTTTCTTTTATATTCATATTTTTTACTTTAGTTTAAAAGTTTTTGATTGTTATAGTTAGAATCCTTTGTTAACAACTTTTTGTTTGCTCTATTTTTATAAACACTATTTTTTCCGTTTGTCCTGTATTTAAAGAAAGAACTTTTTTTTTGCATAAAAGCCTTTTGAACTATAATTATTTCTTTGGAGAACGATTTCTCCCATTCCACTGTCACTCAATTCTCAGTTTTTATTATTTTGACTTCAACCCAACCAATAGTTTAAATGGGAAATGTATATTTGTACAAATACCGCACGTAATATGAATAAGGAGATGTTTTAAAAATTTGACTTGTATAATCCAAATGACAAATCTATGCTCCTGTATTTAAATCTATACATAATTCCTTTTTTTTGAATAAATCAACACTAAAGTTATGACCCCTACTCTTATAATATAATGTGCTGGAAATATATTATTGGAAAGTATAATTGCTATAACATTATAAGAAGGTATATATTCTGTTGCTAAAAAAATGTAAATGTTAAAAAAATGTATTCTCCAGAAAAGCTGACGACATTCTCTGGATCCGTTCTCTTTTTGGACCTAAGATAACCTAGTGATCATATAGAAAACTACACATTTTATAAATTTTAAAAATCACATCATGTCACATTTTAGCAAGAAATTAATTGTTTTTTCAAAAATTTAAAATTTTACTACAAATTCATGATCTTAAAAAGTTTTCGCAAGCTACTTTGTATCGCATCCCTAAGACAATTCAGATCCTAAAAGAATCTTTGATCCAAGTATTGAAACCTGCGTTCTTGCAGATTCGGGAAGTCGCATAGGAGGTGCTGAATTGATTCCTCCTCATCTAGACAGGTTCTGCAGCTCTCACCACGAGATATTCCCATACGCTCCGACATACTTTCAAGCATACAGTGCCTACAAGAAGCCAGTTTTTCCAAGCACCTGTCGCTTGGACATCAATCGGCCATCTCGTTTCAGGTTATGTATTGAACATAATAAGGAACCCTACGTATGCGAGTCTGCTTCTACTTTTCAGATTTATTTTTAGTATGAGATCTCCAGTAAAAAAATCCTTATAAATGAAGAATTTATTGTCAACTCTAGACTTTCGCTTAAGTCTTTGTTTTGTGAAATTTCAAAGGGTTTATTTAAAATTTGTTTCTTCTCTTTTACTATTTTTGGAATAAGGCTATTACGGCAACTTATAAATTTATTTTGACTGTCTGCTTCTTAACTAAAATTTAACGTATTTTTATAATGAATTTCTAGAAGAGAACATTTTAAAAATCTATTTCAATTATTCTCTGTCCAAAAAAAAAATTAATAATAGTCATTTATACAAATATAAAAATACAAATTAAAAAGATGGACAAGAAAAATGTGAATAATTATTTAGTTGTAAGACTTTGGGGCCAACTTTTCAATTAATGTCTTGCTGAAAATTGTGCTCTATGTAATTTTTTATTAAAGCACACAAACACAAGTGCATGGCTACGTGAATATCTATGCATAATATTTTTTTTTCCAAAAATCATTCTAAATTTATCCCAAAAAGGGGAAAACAACACACCAATATAAGTCTAGTATTTCATTTGATGTTTTGTTTAACTGTCCCATTTCTTTTTGCATTTTTGTTTTTTCATAACACAGCTTTTATTCTGGTTCTTGTACAGTTTGCTTTACGTAAAAGGGTATTAAAGAGTTTATGTATTTATGTAAACATGTATGTTTGTATGTAAGAATTTCTTCTCAATCGTTCTTATACTCGTTTTAACAAATTTCTCTATCACATTGAGATATTAATTGAAATTTTGAAAAATATGTGCTGGTGTGAGTTAGTAATTTAGTATGTGGTATGTGTCAATATCCTTGCTTAAAAAAACAACGAAAGCAGAAATATTTTTCTGTCTTTTTATTTTAGACTAGCTATGTCCACATACGTTGTGTGCTGACAATATTTTTTTTTTTTTGATTTGCTTTGAAAGTAATCCACACCAAATTTTAAGACTCTTACATATTCACTTTATATAAAATTCTAAAATTTATAAAAAATTCTAAAATTTTAAAAATTAATGAAAAGCTCTGTAAAAGACAAACAGGAAATTAGTTACTCAATATTTGAAAACAGCACCATCTGTTACGCAACATTGCTTAAATTATACTGCTTGCAAAAATAAAAGATGGCTTAAAGTATGCAGTAACTTTAAATCGGTAAAAAAATCGGCGTAAAATCACTGCTTTTTATCCACTTTCTCTTGGAAATAAGATATTTTTGTGGAAAAAAAAGTATCATATATTGGTGTGAGGATACTATGGTACCTCCTCACAAAATTTTGTTAAAATCTATCCCGTAGTTTTTACGTGATGCGAACACAAAAAAAAAAGACAGACAGACAGACAGGAAATGAGTTACTGTTTTATTAAATATATAGATGTTTTAAATGTACAAGTTTTTATGCACTTGTATTATCCCCTTCTACAATGCTTTGCTATCATTCTACGGTGTAATTCTAATTGTAAACTGCCTGAATGCCATCTCGTATAAGGCTTTTGCAGTCGATGCGGGACAGAGGGAATGTAAGACGAGAATACAAGACTATTTTCACAATTCATTTAGATTAAAAAGTAATTGCATCTCACCCATTTAGTTCCATTTAATTTTATTTTATATTTCTTGTTATTTTTGTGGCCGCTTTTTTCTACTTTTTTTGATGTATACTCAGTTATCACATTCAGTTAATATTCAAACACACATATATGTACACAAGATTTTGTTGCCTTTACAATACTAACAATGTATGAATGTGTTTTTATACCTACGTATGTACATGTATTTCAACATTATTCCTGATGATGCTGCATCATTTTATTATTGTTGCAACAACGCAAGCAAGTAAGCAACACTAGCAACGTTCCCAATGAATACTTAACATTATAAGAGGGTAAAAGAAATTGGGAATGAACAAGTGAACTACGCCAGAGATTGCTTGCCAAAAGATGTGTCTGCATTAATCCGAAACAATTGGCAGCAACGTTGTATGTAACAAAAAAAAAATAACAAGAAATACTAAAAGTAACAACAACAACAGCAAAAGTGCCTTGACTACAAGAGCAACAATAGCATCATCATTGGCAAAAAAAAAAAAAAAAAACATGGTGATGTTTACGTTGCCGTCTATGTGATATAAGTAAAAGGTTGATACTGAATCTCAATCTTATATTGCTGCTGCGGCTGTTGCTGCTACATTATTACAACATTTTCCAAAATAAAAAAATTAAATTTTCAGAACCCAAAGACGAGAATATATTTCTACATGAAAAAACTCTACCAGCAAAAAAAAGACTACACAGTGGGGTGTCTGCAAAATGTTTAATTGTTTGTTGTTTTTTTATTGCTTTTTGTTCTTCTCATCTTCGCCAGTTTTTTGGGAAAATAATTACACAACTTTTAAATTAATTTAGGAATAATCTTGTATACTCTACCCTTTTGATGAGTATGAGTTCATGTTGAAGTATTGATGTAGATGTGAGTGTGTCAGCATTTTTAGAAATATTGAACAGCTTAACTTGGAACTCATGGTCTTATAAATCAATTATCAAATCACATTTGGTTAAAAAAATGAACATTTTCTGCAGTTTTACAATTGGACAGGTATTTCCTTTTTAGTTGTGTGAACTAAAATGTGGGCTAAAGAAGAAATGGAATTGTTTTAACTGCCCAATAATTAAAGATAAAAATAAACTACTGTCATGGTCTGTTAACCAAAAAGATAGTAAGTTGATTTCAAAAAGTATTTAAAATTCACATTAGAATGACCCAATATAAATTATGTTTTAGAAAATAAGGCTGTATCAGAAAAATGTGACCTAGAGGAGAAATTGTAGACCATTTGTGTAAAAATCTAAAATTTTAAGTTTAGCTAGATAAACTTCTGCATGATTAATTTTCTACTTGAATCTTTAAAGTTCTTCCAATAGCATTTTATCGCAGATTCTATCAATAATTGCAAGAGACCATCTCCAGTTTCACATCCTCCGTTATATACAAGCAGAGAAAAACATGGTTACAAGAATCTTACTATGTTCTCTGTAAAAATATACTAAGGTCTCGATAAACAAGGTTCTGTTACTATTTGATCATTAAATGGTTACTACATGCAAAAAGTATACTATAGTTAGTTTTAACTATAATATTTTCAAAGTACAACCAAAATTTTACTAGTATTCCAAAATAATATTATTTTTATAACCATAATATATTATTAGCAAACAAATTATGATAAGGGTGATCGTATATAACCACAGTATGACTAAGAACAAAAAAAAAGTTATGTTTTGTTTTTCTAAGGTTTTGGGTTTAGTTTTTTAAAATTGTTAGAATCTTATTTCACGGGTTTATGTTTCTTAAAAATAATATATGAATTAAATCTTTTCTCATATCGAATGCCTAAAAAATAAAGCTGTGCTTTCGAAAATCGTATCTTTTCCGCTATGGCCCCTCCGTGTGACATAGAAAACTTTGCGGATCATTTCAAGTAGCATTAAGTCGATCTATTTTCAAATTTCTAATTATTCCCGCTTATTTATCATCAAATTAATATTTTCGTAGTTCCTCTATTTTAAACCACTGTAGTTTTAATAGCAACAATGTTATGTTTAAACATGTCTACACTTATATATTTGTCATGTAAGTAGCCTCATATCTAAAGAAAAGAACACAAAAATCATGGCAAATTAAAAACAAACAAAATTAAATATAATAAACCACAAGTTAAAAAAGAATGTAAAAATTCTGTAAATTAAAAAAAAAAGAAAAACTCATTTGAAGAAAAATAAAAACATCAAAAACATGATTTTGTATTTTGCCGAAGTATGCAACAAATTCAAAAATTTTAACTAACTATAGATGATGTCTATAAATAATGCAAATAAAAAATAAATAGTAAAACATTTTTTCTGGAATAAGACATTCAAAATGGAATAGAAATAGAAATGGCATAAAAAAAAATTCCAAACAAAAAAATAAAACTATGAAAACTAAGTGCAGCTGTAATAATATTATGGTCTGTTTGCTGTACATTAACATTTGTCGACTTAAAAACAGAATAAAGTTTAGCTAAAATTTAGGCAGACAGTTAAGATATAGACATGTTTTATTTATTATTTTCTTTTTATTTTGTTTTAGGAATACTTAAGATTACAAAATGTTTAAAATGCCGCGATGGCAAAAATAACAAAATAAAACCATCCCATTCAAAGACTTGTTGGAACTCAGCAGATTTATTTTATTAAGGCAGATATTTTTAGTAAAACATATTTACTCTATGATAAAATTTAAATAAATTTTTATACAATCATTATCAAAATGTAATCCTAATAAAAAAAAATGTAGACATGAAATTATTAAGGGCTTTTTTTTGTCTGCCATATGACCAGTGTAGCTGGCTTAGGTTTAGTTCAATTAGAAGCATTTTTTTTCTTATTTATTTTAGAAAGGCCAATTGTTGCCTTTTAAGTAGAAACACCATAATTGAAACCAAGTTTTTAGGTGATAAGAAACGAACATTTAGTAAAAAACGAAAAGTTCCATATTCTTCAGCTTTCAAAATTGTTTGTTTTACTTAAAATTAATATACGGCTTGGCTTGCTAATGATGCCTTTGCACAAAGTGTGAACCCGTTAACATCGGGTATAAAAGTACAAACAAAACACGGTAAATTTTTATTAATCTATACAAATAATAAAACTGTAACAGGGCCATTTCCGATGGAGATGGTAATCGAATTGGAATGCAAAGCAGCAAGTTTTGGAACTTTTGGACACTTCTTTTCCGAAGAGCTATCTTATTTTCAAGAGAAAATAGAGAAAAAGTACACAACTTAATTGATTTAAAAGTACTGGAAACTTGACAGCAACTTTTGTGTTTGTCAGCGGAAACATAAAATATATAATTTTATAAACAATTTGGAGTTTCATATAAATACTATGTTCGATTAATAAATTAGAAGTTTTCTATCTAAATTGAGGTTGGAATTTCTACCAAAAAGGCAGCTTAGTTTGACTGCTTTTAACTATATTTGTATAAATTTGTGACTTTTCCAATTATGTGAGTCTTATGTGAGCACATTCCTGTTCATTAATTTTTAATCCCCATTTTTCAACCAAAATTCCTAATAAAATATATGGCCTTGCAAATACCGGGATACTACTTGGCCCCTTGTAAATACTGTGTCGGCAGTAAAAGTGTGGTGGGATGTGTTAACTTGGCTCCTAGTTGGCATACATATATGAGACACACTTGTATACCAAATTTCAGCTCTCTAGCTATATGGAAAACACGCCATTATAATGATGAAACAAAAATATTTGAACACTTTCATATCTCAAGAACAGTTCACTGTATAACTTTCCATTTTCACCTGTAGGGTACCCATAATAAAATAAGAAAAGTATTTCTGTATTAGGTTTTATCATTTTGTGAAGCCTACGTCGAATTATCGTAAATTGGTGGTCATACGTCATCTCCAACCAACGCTTGTGGTGTGAGTTGTCAAAAACTATTTGAAAAAAATAAAAATTAAAATTACATTAAAAGCATAAAAAAAAAATAAAAAAAAACCCTGACGAAATAGTATACTAAACTCTACAGTGGAATCCCCAAAGAACAAGAGAGAGCTGTCGATAAAATAATTAAAAACTTAACAAATTCCTGATATAACCGTATTTTGTAATGGCTAACTTAAAACAGCTCAATTCGCTATGCTCTTGTAAGTAAAGATTACCCTGCGTATGATTAATATATAATTCATACGCGATACGAGCTAAGAATATAAGTAAGTACCTATCTGGTTGGTTAAATAGATGATGCTTACAACTAAACACTACCCTAAGTAGAGAGATACGAAGAGTGCTGATGACGAACATAGCTGTCTAGAAAATGTGCATTACGCTCTGCAGGTGTCTGAAAATTAAATTTTCCCAATTTTTCTTTAATAATATCACCTAATTTGTAATTTAATTTATTCTTTCTTAGAAGGAATATAATGAACTGAAGCTTGACTACAAATTTCATTGTATATAATTAAGTTCTTCATATAAACTATAATAAATTATTAAAAAAATTATTTTTTTTTATTTGTATTGCAAAAGAACATTGTGTTCCGGCACCAAATGTTTAAATCCAGTTTTTCTTTAAATTTCGTAATTACAGTCATAGGTAATAAACGGAATTCTCCTCGCTCCATAAATACTCAAAAATCAAGAACGAGAAAGAAAACAATTAAACATAAAACTTAAGTATTTTCTCAGACAAGCATCCATCCATAAAATTTTATGATTAAAAATATATAAAAAAATTACACATCCCTTTGCTCTCTACATATGTCGACAAATATTTAAGTATGTCTGTGCAATTTACTGCTTGTTGCGAAAAAAATTTTATGTTTCAAAAATATTTTGTTTTATTACAATTGTCTGGCTGGCGCTTTGCTTTGTTTGTTTTTTGCTCCGTTTTTATAGCTCTGCTTTGTCTGCTAAAACAATTGATGCCGAAGGTGTTTCTTTTCTGATTATATATGAAGAAAAATAAAACAAACAGCATGTTTGGCACAATAATATTTAGATTTTATCGTTCTCATCAGCCACATTGTTAACATTGTAATTGAAAGACTCGTATATGATTTAAACTCCTACATTGTTTTTCTGTTGTTATGCCTATAGCGCTTAGGTTTGACATCATCACGCAGCGTTAATACAAAAATAAATTAAGAGAAGCAATGCATACTTCCTACTTCAAATAAATTCTTAAGATAAAAATGTAAAATTGTTTAATTTACTGAGAAACGAAAGATTAAATTCTTTGCTTTTTGTTTGATGTGGTTGAGAAAAAGGAACTAATAGATTATTTATAAGAGAATTCATTTTACAAACGAATTTATATATTTATTCAGTCTCTTTGAAGATAAAAGTGTTAAAAGTATTTAAAGGTATCTTAGTGAAATTTTGTTTATGGCAGTTGCCTTCAGCGTTAAGCATTTAAGCTACCAACCTCTTCAAGCTAGACTATTTTTGTGTTTTGCTTTAGATTTTTCAAACAATAAATTTATATAAAAAATATATTTATTTAACATTTTATTTATTTTTAAAAAATCACAATTCAGGGTTCGTTCGCCTCTTGTCCACAATGTTGATCTCAGTTTTAATTTTAGTTCAGTTTTCATTTCTCTAAAAAGCACATACACTTACAATTATATCCAAAGGATGTTTTATTTCGTCATGCAGTTTGTTTACTTTTTCTTTCAAAGCAAATAAAAGATGTAGAATATGACACAAAAAAAAAAACCTCTAACAGACGTATAAAATTCGAAGCAACTACACTGAAAGAAATCGTACATAAAAACTGTAACGAATAGTGAGTGAACATATTTCAAAGTGTTGTAAAACTGCTGTTAATAAAAATTTCACTACTCCACCTACTATTCATAAGTGGAACCACTTCCACTACTTCAATCCAGTCAGTTTTTTTACGGCTATGTACATGCCAAGCTATACTTTGATATTTATGTACTTAAAATGTTAAGTTAAAAGTTTTAGAAACTTTTTATTTTAAAAATAATTAAATAAAGAAATTTCATAGAGGCACATCAGAGGTTCCTCTGAGTGGAGCTACAAACTAAGGTCAAGGGGAGCTTATGGTTTGGCTTGTTAAAAAAAGTCTTATATAAATTAATTTAAAATTATAAAAGCATATCTCAGTCCGTTCAGAAGTAGTGTCTATAAAAGTTCTATAATTTATTTCTTAAAAAAATCATTTTATCGTTATTTTTCCAAATTTTTTTTAATAATAATCTAAAAGACAATATGAGTATACTTTTCTCTGGTAGCAATTACTTGCAGAAAAAGTAGGTATTTAAGCTGCAGAAAATCCAAAAACCTTGCCTGTTAATGATTGTTTTATTGGCGATTTCTATGTAATACATAAACTACAAAAAAATATATTTCTGGTACAGGCACGGTCCTATTACATGTATAGATCTATGCAGTTAACAAATTTCCTCAAATAAAACAAATTTCGTAAAAATTAAAAAAAAAATATTTCAAGTGTTTATTTTTTTTTTTATTTCTAAATATGTCGGTATTTTTTGTTTTCTTTTTTTTTTGGTATTAAAAAAACTCTATATTACAAAATTTTTATATACGCTTTAAATATGGCTATTTGTTTGTTTTTTATTGTTACTGCTGGATACTTATATATCTGTCTTTGAATGTATGGTTATGTATAGAAATTTTGTTTGTCCACTGTGTGCACTTGATCAAACAAATGCTTTTGAATTTGTTCTAATGAGAATAGCTCATCATATACACATAATCACATACACATACATAGATGGAAATGTATATCTAAATATGCACATAAAAATAAATAATAATTTATATACACTCTCACGTTTGTATTCGGTACTAAAGGGTAACTACGAGGGTAACATTTATGCTGTGAGTTTTAAAGGTGTCTGAAGTGGAAAAAAATAAAGATTGTTTAGAATTGCTTAAAATATTTTTAATGCCAAATACAGGTTTATTACAATCTTTTTACTTTATTTCTTCGTATTAAATTTTTTTTTAATATTGAGTCTTTTTGCAAATTTTTAATTTAAATTCCTGTTTTCCTTAAAAAAATGGCTTTGATTTGTTTTACTGTTCTGAATGTAAAGTTATCCATTTAGATTAGGTTAGGCTTCATAGTTCACCGGTTTTGTATTACAAAACCGACTCACTTAGTCCCTTGTGGTTCCCTTTGTGACCCCTGAAAAAGGGATAAGGGATGGTAGATCCTTAAGGTTCCGATGACCGATTAATGAATTTATTCTAATACTATCCTATTAATTTGCAATCTCGGAATGCAAAAAGCGTCGTCCTGTCAGCAGTGCATAGCCACTATTGTGTCAATCCTTCTTCGAGGCAGACTTGCAGTCTTTTTGCAATCATACTAAGGCAAGAGAAACCTCAAAATCGTGCTGATGATCTCGTTTATTCATCTGCCTGCTGAAAGTTGTCTAAAGCAGTTAAGGATGACGACGACTAGTTGATCTAAGGCAGGTTCCAGATCTCGCAAATTCGTCCGTAATTATAATTACATTTCCAGGTACCCCAATGGATGTGTCATCATTTTAATATACTCTCTGAGGCAAAGTTGTAGCCCTTGTCATTAAGAATAAAAATTGTTAACATATAAAATCAAAAAAAAAACTTCATCTTCAAGGTCAAAATCGCAAAAAAACTTTAAAAAATTCAATTTTTTACCTTTTTTCCCCTGTTCAGGTCCATAGGTAGCAAACCGTTGAACCTAAGATCTCAATAAACAACTTTCTAGAACATATGAACTTCCTAGGAATGATTCTTAACACCGTTTAGGTAGCGCCTAGGTAGCCGCAAAAGTGAAAAAACTTTTGAAGATGAAGTTGTTTTGATTTTATATGTTCACAATTTTTGTTCTTTATGACAAGAGCTACAACTTTGCCTCAGAGAGTATATCAAAATTCCAAACGGTTTGCAAAATATGAGCTTGAGTAAATGACCATTTTTTTGCAAAAATAACATCAAGGCCCCACATCTTTGAGGGCCCATAAAAAAACCTGAAGTACTTTGGGCAAAACTGGGAGACAGGTGTCTTTTTTTTTTTGTCTTTTATCACGCAGTGGTGTCCGTATATGGTTATTTTTTTGCGTGTTGCACTGTGTTACAAACAGAACAAATAAAAATTGTTTAATAAACTGGATGATAAAGGTAAGAAGTATTTTTACAAGCGTTTGTGTACCTTTTGAACAAAAAATCAAAGTAAAACCATAGAAAAAGATATTTTTTTACATAGAAAAGCAAAACAGTGTAAACGGTAAAGTAGGAAAATTTGCAAAAAAAAAATCCCTTTTATGCTATAATATAAAATTGTTGTTGTTATCATATAAATTCCTGTGTGTATGAATATGAATGTGTCATCTTGTATTATCACACACACACATGTTAATACACCCATTACAAAAGAAAATCCGTGCGTTATGTTTGCAAACGTCGTCTGTGAGTGCAAGTGTGAGCACTGTGTTTTATTCATTCATTTAATATTTAAAATTGTTGTTCACATGCCAACCTATTCAACCGGCTCCTTAATTCATTTCCCTTGCCTGTTGTTATTATCAACGTTCCTCTTTTTTCCACTTTGCTTTTTATCACATACGACACTTGCTTTTCTCGCTTAGAATTTTCTTTTGCTGTTTCTTGTGTGTTTTTCATTTCCCCAGACTGCCGATTGCAGTGCCAAGTATTATCCGATTTATCAGTGGAAATGTAACATGTTCAACAATTTGGGTTTTTTTTCGCAATAATATTTGATACTTTAACCAACTGATTAATATTTTCTAAGAAAAGGAACTTGTTTAAAAATGGTATAATTTTAAATGGGGAAACTTTTTATTCAAGATAAATTTTTTCATAGGTTCTTCTTTGAATTGCTATGCGGGTAAATTCATGTCAAATCAACTAAAAAAAAAATTGTTTTCAAATTTTCCACTTCCGATTTTATTGAAACTTTTGTTGTTTATATTCTTTTACTTTCTGAAGCCAAATATAATTTTTAAATAATTCTATCTCTTACGGTTTTTTAGCTATACATCTATAATAATATGTATAATATGTATATGTATATAATATGAAGGGTGTTTTTTATAGAGGTATAGAACTTTAAGTTGCAAAAAAACAACGATGGATTATTCGATTGACATGAATTTTATTTATCCGAAAGATAACCTTGTGGCATCACATATTAAATATGAGTTCTGGCATTTGACTGCCACGGCTGGCGCGGATGTAGTCCAATCTGAACATCCAATTTTCGATGACTTTTTCAACATTTGTGGCCGTATATCGGCAATAACACGGCGAATGTTGTCTTCCAAATGGTGAAGCGTTTGTGGCTTATCCACATCGATCAATGACTTTACATAGCCCCACAGACAGTAAGTAGTCTAGCGGTGTTAAATCACAAGATCTTGGAGGCCAATTCACAGGTCAAAAACGTGAAATTAGGCGGTCACGAAACGTGTCTTTCAATGAATCTATTGTGGCACGAGCTGTGTGACATGTTGCGCCGTCTGGTTGAAACCACATCTCCTGGACATTATGGTTATTCAATTCAGGAATGAAAAAGTTAGTAATCATGGCTCTATACCGATCACCATTGGCTGTAACGTTCTGGCCACCATCGTTTTTGAAAACGTACGGACCAATAATTCCACCAGCCCATAAAGCGCAGTTTTTCTGGATGTAACGGTGTTTCGACATACACTTGAGGATTACTTTCACTTTAAATGTGGCAGTTTTGTTTGTTGATGTATCCATTCAACCAGAAGTGCGCTTCATCGCAAAACAAAATTCGCTTATGAAAATCGGGAGAATGGTAATCTCGTTTTTTTTTTTTTCAATTTGCAAGCGTTGTTCAGGCGTGAGTCTATTCATGATGAATTGCCAAACCAAACTGAGAATAAATCACTTGACAGCTGTTAAATCGGTCGCCATCTTGAAAAGTAATGTCAACTTAAAGTTATATACCTCTATAAAAAACACCCTTTATTATTAAAAATTTTTCACTAAAATCATTTTTTAGAGGTGTTCTATACAATAGAATTTAAAAAAAAAAATTTAAACAAAACTTAGTCCAAGAATTTCTAAAAAGTACTTTGTTAGAAATAGGTTTTTAAAAAGGCACATTTTATATAATAAACTGCAAATATTTTTTTTTAAATGGTATCTTTCAAAAGGTACTAAAAATTTTTTAATATCTTTAATGACTCATTTTTAATGTCTTTTACGTTATTGTTTGCGATGAGATATTTTTATGAATTAAACTAGTTTCTGGTTTTGATGGCATTTGGTGTATAGACCATGTCTATAACCTTCGGTGATGGGTATATTTCTGAGTGTATAATGCTCACATATGTAGGATTCAAATATATGATTAAAGTCGTTTTAATTCCTTGCTACACGCTACCATTCTTGCATACCTCATGCCCCACATACCACATACCACATACAAAGAAATAATATGACTATTGTGACACACTTATTTATGTGCAAAGAAATATTTATTTTACTCGTAAATATCAATAAACTTTTTCTTTTGCAGTAGAATATATATACTTTCTTCTCCCTTTTATGTTTTTAATGGCACTATAAACAAATTATGCCTGCAGTATATGAGTTTCTTAAAGTGGATAATTTATGTGTGTTTTATGTTACAGCCAACTTCAGTTGTAGTCGGAACTTTAAATTTAATTTTTAAACAAACGAGCTGGAGAAAAGTGATTTCTTTTCTTTTACTTAATTTTAACGCCATTGTTTTTAAGCTGTTGAAGTCTGAAGCTGTTGTCGTCATTAACGGGAAAAGTAAAATGGGACAATGACTGCAATTTATAGACACTTTCGCTCTTCAGAAAAGATTTTACTTGTTTTCTTTCCATGTTTATTGTGCGTATCTGATACATATAAACATTTTTATTTTAATTAAATATTCCATTATATTTCGGTCTGAAAGAAGAAGTAAACAAAGTTAAAATCAGAGATTATTGGAAATGTTAAAACATAAAATACTTTAACCAACATGAAATTTAATTTTATTAAAATCTTTACAAATTGTATGTTGCTCAAAGTATTTTATGTTTATGTGGTTGTACTCAAACTATATTATTATTATTATTATTATTATTATTATTATTATTATTATTATTATTACAGATTATAATATTATAAATTAAATGATTATAGTATCATTAAAAGCTATGAAATGTCACATAATATTTTAGAAAAATTTTTTTTTTTTTTCAACGATTTCAATTTTGCTACTTTATATAATTTTGCAAAAAAATTGTTCACAAATTTTTTTACTATTTTTTATTTTAATTTTATTTTAATAATAATATATAACGGTTAAAAATAACGTATTATTTTTGAATATTTATAAAACTTTTGTTGTAATTTGAAGCTTGTAAAAAACTGTGTATTTAAAAATTAAATCATCCATGTTGGATTTTTTTCAAATAGTAACCATTTAATGTTTGAATTCTATTTTTTAATAAGCACAATGTCTTTTTTTATAAAAAAATGCTTTATTAATTTTTATTCTTAATATTTCATTTAAAATTTTATGACTTTCATCATTTTTATTTCTTGGAGATGCTACACAATGGTGGAGCGAAATATTGAGAATAAGAATAAATTAAACATTTTAATAAAAAAAAAGACCTTGTGCTTATTAAAAAATACAATTCAAATATAAAAAATGTCAAAAACTGCACTAATTATGTAACCATTTAATTATAAATTTTTAACCAAAACTTGTTTATCGTGATAAAAAAATTAAAAAAAAACTAAACTTAATTCATCGCAACCATACATTGTTAGAGATAACATAATAGGTTTAAAGTGGTGTGGCCATATCATAACTATGTTTTTTCTTTGCGCAAAGGGAAACTTGTATATTTATTATTAAAGTCGCCACCTTTCTTGAAAATCAAACAGTTGAAAAGGATATTTAAAAATTTGTATTTTATTTTGTATTTGATTTTATATAATTGCAATCGTTTATGGCCAAGTCACTAGGTTATTGAAAATAAGTTAAATAAATAAAAGCTTATAATAAATAAAAATATATTCAGTAATTTATTAAGTCGAAGCCATCGGTGTTTTCGTTAAAGTTATCTTCTGACGGTATCAAATTATTTTTTTTTTGTATTTTAATTTAGTTTAGCAAATAATTTTAAAATTTAGAAAATTAGCAAACCCCCAAAAGTTTGTCGATAGTGAAGGCTATATAGTACATACTATCGCTAATTTGAAAACCTTCTTTTAAAGATGAAGAGATATTACCAACAAAAAAACACACAAATTAGTTATCAATAAACACACACAAAAGTTAAATGAAATCAAAAATATGTTTTTTTAAACTATATGTTAGTCGTGTATATGTTAGTCGATGCCGATCCGAAAGCAATGTTGGCCAAACATCATAATTTACACGCAATTCAGGCGAAAAACAGATCAACGACCAATGCATAACAAAATCTTTACCCGCAAATGGCGTGTGATTGATCACACTCTGCGATTGACTATATTGATTGGAACCCTTAGCTCAACACTCGAAGAATATTTAGCCACTGACAATCTCAGATGAAGCTAAAACTAGTAAAGTCATTTCAAAGCTTCGTAATTATATATTTAGCATAAATTCTTTAAATAAATCAGATTATTTGCTGAAAAATTTTTAGCAAATATTCTGACGTCTACCAGTTTTTCCCCCAAAAATATATTCTGAAATATTAAACAATCTCCACAATACTGATTACATGTAGTCTAAAGTACTATATATAATATTAAAGGTCATAGCATATATATGTACAAACACAAATACAATTTTTATAACATTTTTTCGTATATTATATGAATTTTATTTGAATTAATAAATTAATTATTTAGGCTTAAGTTCTTAATTATAAAGAGATAAAGAAAAATTAGATACCAGAAAAGCAGAATGCATTTTCTAGACAGCTACGTTCGTCATCAGTAGTCTTTGTATCGATCTACCCGGTATTTTCAATTGTTATTAATTTTCTATTTAAACAAACTTATCAATAACAATTGAAACTACCGGGTAGATCAATACAAAGGGTACTGATGACGGACGTAGCTGTCTAGAAAATGCATTCTGCTTTGCTGGTATCTAATTTTTCTTTATCTCTTTATAATTAGGAACTTAAGCCTAAATAATTAATTTATTAATTTTTTCGTATATTTCATGCACTCTCTCTTACCTACTTGACTCTTTGAAACAGAAAGAAAACTCATTGTGCACATGTTAAACATACAAACGCTTCACTTTTACATATTCATATTCATACATGCATACTTACTTATAATCATTTATCCATCTCTATACAAGACACTTAAGTTTAACGTCGACTCGACCTTTGCCTTTAAGTGTTTGTCATTTAATGGCCTTATTTTTACAAGCTTGTTTGTTTATTGTGCCTGTATGATAATTGTGTTACAACTACAACATCAATAGCAGCAGCAGCATCAATAGTAAGTAACAACAAAACACTTATACAGACACAAAACCTTATTTATACACACGTATGTACACACCAACCAGCGCATTCTAAGATATGAATATCACAGTTGAGTACTAAAAAATAAATTGTTGCTCTTCTTGCACATCACAGCTAAAGTTATGCAAAGTAAATAAAGTAAATATTTTTCTTCTGTTTTTCGTGTAGGAGGTCAGTCAGAAGAATTTTAAATAAATCAGTCAAGTGCGAGCTGAGCTAATACACAAAGGATTCCGTTATACCTCACAATATCTAATTTTACATTAAAAATATTATAAATTAAGAAAAAAAAAACTGTTTAAGATAAAAAGGATTTTTTTCATAATTTAGCAATTAAAGGAATTGCAGCAACAAAGAGTTAACTCCAGTTTTAATCCAATCTGAGGGAGAAAAGTTCAACAAAAGTTCAACAAACCATTGATAGTTCTCTCTGTATCTGCTAGAATATGGTAGCTATATGTGCAAATAATTGGACAAAAATTGAAATATATTCTCCATTTTTTAGTTTTCCAAATATTATAAAAATTGCTTTGACTTATAGCATTTTTAACGACCTTAAAGTTTGCCCTCACATTTCACTTTCATTTAATTTTACCGTGTTGTTAATGTTATGTCATTGCTGTTGTTGTGTATGCCATTTTATTTTATTATTGTTGTTGCTATTGCAATGACGAGGTTTACAAGAGAGTGAATCTTAACTGTGATACTTACTTTCACTAATGATACAAGTTGCACAAATACATTTAACAAGTTTTAACGTTTTCTATGGTAATTAGTGGTTTTTACCCTCCCCTGTTGCAATTCTAAGCACAAGTTGCTAATTTAGCTAGATTTTCCCAATAGAATTTTGCGTTTTACTTGTGTGTTTTTTGCCTTCTATCCAGTTGCTGTTGTATTTTTGTTGCTATAATTATAAATGCGTAGCAAAAGAATGTTGCTCTGCGTAACAATTCTAAGAATAGCAGGAAGCACAAGATTTACTACGGCATTTACTCAGAAGTGAAATAAAGAATTTTATAAGCATCAGAATTGTTAGGTTTTAAAAGTTCCTTAATTTAATTGCACATTAGAGTGCTCTCTGGAAGCACAAAGTGTTTTTGATAAAAAAAAAGTGAGTGAAAATGTGGTAAAGGAAAGTTTATCACAAGAAAACCAAAATAAAAAAGAGAAATATTCTTTTGCATTGAAAGATTTATAAATTCTATATAAACTTGATATATAAGATTACATTTTCCTTATATACATAGAGTAATGGAGACTTTAAACTAGTAAACTGATAGCAGTAATTGAAAATAATTTTTAAGGGACGACTTCAGCTCCTCCTTTAAAAATCTTGAATTTCTGCAAATTACTATAAAAATGCGACTGTTTGGGACTGAATACTTTTTAAAATATTTATCGATATTTAACATTTAAATTTTTTACTGGAACTACTTTTTAATAAATAAAAAAAAATTTGTTTTTAAGTAGGCCAAAGTTCGTATGCTCATAATGAATTTTTTAAGAAAGGTGAATCGTAACATCCTTTCTCAGCATTGTTCATATCGATCTATTTTGGTTAGTGTGTTTTAAACATCATATATTTAAGCAGATAATACTAATGAGTAGTAAGAGAGTAATACGAACTTAAGCCTAGTTAAGAGAAATTAATTTGTATATTTGTATATTTATCGATTTATTAAAATGGGACATGTAATAAAAAAAAAAAGTTTTAAATTAACCTCGTTTTATCAGAACATATTGGTGATAAGTACCACATATCACGGATGATCGTGAGAAATTTTTTAGTTTTTACTCGAGAGGGTATGCATGAAAGCGAACAAAAATATAACTTGTAAAAAAGTTTTCAACTAAGACATTTTTTTATTTTTTACCAGACTTGAGGGATACCAATACATTTTAATTTTATTTCATTTCGCAGGGGCAAAAAATGGGGAGAGGGACCTTTTGTAATACCTCATTTCGCGGACAGTAAATTTACAAATCCTTTAATATACTCGTACATTTTTTACACATGAACTCATTGCCGACCAATTCCCTTCTCAATACCCTCCAATTTCAAGCCATTGGAGGCTTGCTTGAAAACCCTCTCCTGTAGACCCCATTGAAGGCCTTAAAAGGGTAGAAAAGTATCGTCGCTCAAAGTGTTAACAAATAAGCTGTAATTTTGTAATGTTTATCCAAAATAATTATTTTATGTAGCGACTTTAAGAGCGTCAAATCTTTCCGGAAATTTTATATTTATGATATTAAGGCTTTAAATAACTAAATTATTTTTGCAAAAAATATTTCCTCTCACACCCACAAAAGGGGGCGCGGTAAAAATGGCATTTTAGAATTTCCAAGAACCAAGTTTAGGTTTTTAGACATTCGCTGACTACAAAAGTTGCATTTGCTAAACAAAAGTATGGGAAAACTTTAAAAAAATTTAATTTTTCAGAGGATGGACTAGTTCTGCTAAGGAATATTTTTTCTCCTCGATCCTATTTTTTTATTTTATAGCTTTACCAGCCTAAGAATATAAACGATGTTTCTTTTAAGTTTCATTGAAGGGCACTCAATAAATGTTCAGGGCCAATATAAAAAAAAAAAAAAAATAATAATGTCCGGTTAGATTGCCTGAATACTCCTATGTTCGTTTTTCGTCGGCATAAGGAAACCTATCACAGAGTTCGTTACGCACGGCGAATTTCGTCAACGCACTAATTGTGTGCATTTTCATATACGTAAATGTCTTTTATTTTTTCGACGAATTTTCGGAACGAAATATTAATCGTTCATCCTAGTTCTCTTTATAGAATAATATGTAATGAGTAACTAAGAATCCCCTAGTTACAATTACAATAAATTTTATTTAATTGATATTTTTTAAATAGAATTATGTCTAGTTGTTGTAAGGTTTACTTTTTGATTTCAATTACGAACAATTGTAATTGGGAATAACTTGTAATTGTTTTTTTATTTAAATGTAACTAAGATCTAGTTAAGGATTTTGTTTTTCAATTTATTATAAAATATTTAGAAATTTAAGAAAATAATTTATAAAATATTAGAAAATTGAGAAAATAATAAGAAAATTATTAGATGATTTTTAGTTTGAGCAACATAACATCAAAATGTAAAAATTAATTTAAATTTTTTTAATTTCAATTTGAAGCTTGATATCTGCTAAAGTTAACAACACCCTTTTTAAGTTAATTTCCAAAAACAAAATGCTCTTGTAAATTTTAAAACTTTATCTCAAACGTACTGCAACCCCAGTGGTGGTTGCTTAAACTAGGGTTGCATTTGTGTGTGTATTTTATGGGTGTTTGTATGAATTTGCTTCTGCATGCAAATGTCTACATGATAAGATCTGTGTGTTAAACGCGTAAGTGTAACATTCACTTGGCAGTAGAACAGAGAAGAATATTTAACACTTTTAAGAAAGTAAAAGTTTACATAATGCTTAGTCTAAGAAGATGGAAATGAAGTATCTCGTATGTAGTTAAGTTTAAGTTGGCACTGCTACACAAGCGTCAGTGTAAAAACTTTTAAGTATTTAAGTTTTAAATAAGTTTTAAGATAACAATTTTTCAAATGACAAGCGTAATCTGTCTCGAAATCATAAACAAGCAAAATAGTTTATAAATGTATACAGTGATTTTTAGATTTTTTTAATAATCTACAATTGTAAGTTTTTACTTCAAAGGTAATCTTATTTACCATTAAGAAAAAAATATTTTTTAATAAAATAAAAAATTAAGCAACGTAAGCTTTTTAAAAATAAATAGCAGCAATCTTGATTATCTTTAGTATTAAATACAGTCATAATTATTTTCTACATAGTATTTATTAGATCTGGATATTCTTCTGATCTTGATATTCTTCTTTGCAACGCTGCAAAAATGAAGGACAAAGTCTCACCTATAAAACAGAAAAATCCGCGTATAAAAATTCTAATCGAATTAAAAGTTGAGGATTTCTGACCATCTTGTTGTGAAATCATCCACTGTGCAGCGATTTAGTGCTATACGGAAATATTGGCGAAGGAGTGAGCTAGGATAATTATTAATGTATCAGAAAAACCGATGTTACCTCAACTGGGTATTGAACTCGTGACCATGCTATAGTAGTCAAGGTGCTAATTGCATCAGCTACAGCATCCTTAAATCCATAAGTCTTTAACGTGTATCAAGGCCTACTAATTCATTTTCTTTTTCTACCAGCACTTAAGCTGGCATTCATTTTCTTTTTAAGCAAAAATTAGTTTTCGCGTGACATTCCCACCAAATCCTAAATCACTTGGATTATATGGGATATTGTGCATAATTTTTGTTCTTCCTCTAAACCGAAATAGTTGTTCGACGACTGTAATGTTTTCGCATGGTTTGAAATTGAGTTATTAATTTTATATTTATCAAGTTCCAAATATCTCTTAAGGAACCTAAAAGATCTAGTAGCGAATTAGTCTCAAATGAAGGTGACACCACTTTATTTATTTATGTCATCTATCTCCACCATAGTAATTGGCTATAATAAATCCACTTTTCTTCACTACATTGGTTTTTAATTTTTAAAATTTTTTTTTTCCTGTCTATTGGTCATTTCTTCCCGCAATACGGGGAATTTTTTTTTTGCATTTTCCAATACGTTACACAAGCTTTTTAAAAATCAACAAACTTCGAAATCTTTTCGGAATTTAATTTTCGACAAGCATCCAAAACTGTATATTGCTTTATAATTGAAAAGTGTAAAGAAAAAACATGGTTGAGGTAACCATAATCTAAGAACAACATGTTATGGTTGAGTTATATGGTTATATATAAAAATAATATTGTTGTCGTTGGAACATAAAAATAACATTGTAAAATATAACCATAGTTATGTTTATAATATAAACATACTGTAATATAATTTGAAACATGTAAATGGTTATATGTGACAACCTATGAATATATTTATAAA
Source organism: Phasia obesa (assembly GCA_949628195.1). NCBI lineage: Eukaryota > Metazoa > Arthropoda > Insecta > Diptera > Tachinidae > Phasia > Phasia obesa. The sequence goes on along the minus strand of OX451215.1, from coordinate 211,077,536 downwards.
TAACAAAAAACAAATACACGAATATTTCCATTTAGACTTACATACATATTTTGATATTTTCTGCTTACCTTTTATGTGTTTGATATTATTAATTCAAAACTATCATTTATGATAAAAAACAAATTTATTTGTTGACATCAAATGGGTATTTAATGTTTTTACGGTTTTAGATGAAGCGATAGCTTACACACATATTTCTGAACTGAAAAAATGTCAAAACCAAAATATGTATTTTTAAAACCAAACATTACTTGTTTATTTTTAGTCAAACTTAACATACTATGTTTAATAATAATATATTATGTTTATAATTTTTAAATATTAAAAATAATTTAGTTGTGGTTTGAATTTTAATATGTTTCAAATCAACCATGTTGCTTTTTTTGTGCGTATAACCATTGAATGATTAACTGTTAACAAAAGACTTGTTTATCGTGACCAAAGTATTGTCCTAAATAACGATAATTTGTTCACAGCAAACATTTATTGTTACAGAGAACATGGTGTGGTTGCCGTGACCATACAATAACCATGTTTTTTCTTTGCGTGCACATTTTAAGAAAAAAAGTAAACATGTAAACAAAAAAAATAATATCTACTTATTTACCAAATTTAATTAAATACAAAAACAAAATACAGACTAAACAATAACCAAAATTACGAGTACATACTCTGTTTTGATTTCCTGCAATATAAAGTAAAATGAAATTTTTACAGCAGAATTTACTACAAATAACAAGGCACAGTTTATTAGCAAGAGATCATTCTTTTGTCAAAGTTCTTTTCAAATGTTCCGTACTACTGATTTATTTAATGTGAAAAGAAGAAAAACAAATCAATGAAAGAATTTTATAATAAAAATCTTTTTATTTGTCTCTTTCTTATCTCTTCCACGAGTATAATAACAAAAACATCTTGAGAAATTCTTAAAACATCAGTAATCAAAGTTTGTGTGTAAGTAGATAGTCAGAAATATTTATATTTAAATTTATCTGTCACTACTAACAATCGAACAACTAAACACACAGATAAACAAATGAATAAATTTCATTATAAAATTACCGCAATCACTAACATTTACATTTCCGTTTCCAATTACCAATGCTTAAGAATCTAATTTAACTTTGACTTTATGCTCCCTATCAATATTGAGGATAAAGATTTGCTTGCTTTCCCATTCATCCGTAATTTATGATAACGTTTAGCGACAACTTACACACAACTTTTATCACATTATCCCCCTCACGAATTTGTGTCTTCCTCAAAAACTGTTTTCCAATACACATTCGCTATTACTAACACATAAAAATAAACATTTCCTTATGTACACATTTATAAACCAAACAACTCCCGGTATGATGTGGAATATTTATTTATTATTTATTATTCACAATCCAGTCTATATAATTTAATGTTAGGAAAAATTTTAAATTTAATTATAAATTTAGAAAAACAATGACTTTATATGGACCGCAATTGTGAAAAATGTGGTCACGATGCCCTTGCTTGACGGTGGTCTTATCACTTGGTAAAATTTAAGATTATATTAGCCCTCTATCACTCGTGAAATGCGAAATGTTAGAGTTTTCGTATTTGAGATGTTATCAGAAAAGTAAAACACAACTATTTTTATATATATATATATTTTTTTAATTTTTATTATTTGAAGAGAAATTTATCTTTTTTTGTGTAGCCTACGGGCAACATATCTTATTTCCCAAATAAAACCCATAAATATCAAAAAGTGTTAAAAAATAACGTTCCACAACAAAACACTCTTTAATTTAAACAAAATGAACCATTTTTATTTTTTTTTTTTTTTTGAAATCGCAGTTAACCGGAATTTTTCTTAACTACCGACAGTCAAATATCAAATTTCACTATACAGCAAGTAGTGCGATCTAATTAGTTTTTTTTTATGTAGATCGTTAGATCAGTGTGCAAACCACGTTATGCAGTAACTGATTATGTTAAAGAAGTTATTTCCATTAATTTTGAGTCATTTGAACGGTATATTGCCTACAATCTACACTATGCTACACAAGGTTAGGGATCTATAGAACATGGAAGGACTGCACCCATATTCTAAGCCCTTGTTTGGAGACAACCAAACTCTTGATAGTCAATGATTAACGTCAAGCTGCCGTAGCAGCAAAATTACCAACGACAGCGTTCTCATTTTTTGATAACCAGTCGATTATGTTGTTTATCGCAGAATCACATTAATTTTTTCAAATAAACCTGTACTCAGGGAACGACCCCTACTCATACAGTGCATTGTAACATAGGGAGTAGTGTCTGTAGATATTTGCTTTGAATTATTCTATACTAAGAGTGAAAAGAAAAGATGTTTCCACTTACGAACTGTTGGGTTAAGAAAGGAATTCTCTCTGTAAGGCATAGTGCGATACACTGGCCAATCGAATAAAAATGTATAATCTCTTAATGAAAAGCATGAAGAAGTTTCCTTAATCTAATGAGAGCATATTCCATTGTAGTAACGATAAAACAGCGAAACACATTCCACATTGAAAGTGTTTTACAGTTGAAAAATTTTTTTCCGTAGCACTTAAAAATGTATCAAAAAAATGTATTCAATCGCAATATTGATGTTGCTTTGATATTTTATCACGTTTTGTATTGGGCATATAAACAAGTCTATAAAAAAATTGATGTCTCAATAGACTCGGCTTCATCACATAGACCTCTTGTAGCTAACGTTATTTACAAGAACTTCATTCGCAAATGGCCCTCATTTTCGCCAAGGTTATTTTTCATATGGTCCATTCTAGCGGTCAAAATGACAATTAAAATATTCCAGACAACTAATACTTAAAAAATCGATCTTTATGAAGAAAGGGAAAAAGTACCATTTGAAAACATACGTATAGTATGTGAAACCTAGATGGACAGACTCGATGCGGTTTTCTTTCAAAATTTGGCTACATCAAAGAATAAAAATTTCCTAAAATTGTACATGTATATTGTAAAACATATACAATTTTAGGAAATTTTTATTTATTTATTATTATTTTTATTATTATTTTTTTTATAAAAATATAAAAATGCCAAATAATAAAGGCATATTATTTGCTAAAATTTCGATCGTCGACTCTTGTAATAGTGGCTTGCTTACTTGAGTAGTTTTCCTAAAATGCGTGATGTAAATCTCGAATTGTTATCCAATCCTCATAGTCTCGAGACTTTATTCTTATTGTAAAATTAAGAAGAAATAATATAATTTAAGTTTTTGGAACCTAATTTTTTAATTAAAAAGAATATATATTTTTTTATAAATTTGCATTGTTTTATTTATATACAAGCTATTCCCGCCACGTCGTCGGCGTCCTGACAATATTTAGATCGATTTTGCTCTGAAAGTTTCTCACACCAAATGTAAGACTCTTACTTTTATAGAGTAGCACCTATAAAAGAAAATTGCAACTAAACTAAGAAGAAACTAACAATAACAGAATTTTATAGCCACACTCAACTTATAGTATTCTTACCAAATTTTAAAAATTAACGCTAAATAACAAAGTTAATATAATCACATAATTAACTAAGTATGTATGTACTTCACAAAATAACCCAATTACACAACACGTACTCGACTTAAAACAAATACAAATTTTATTCAATTGGCTATTTGGCAGTGAGTAATTCATATTTTGTTAGAGTCATCTTTGTTTCAATATCAAAAATTAAAGGTGCCATGCTGTATTAGGTAGCTAAAATGATCTGTGTTTTAAAATATACAACTTTCAAAAATTAAAGGTACCGTACTTAGCCGTACTTTTATACCGGAGAGCGTTCTTTCACTATTTTTTCTCCACTTTCTCTTGGAAATAAGATATATTTACGGAAAAAAATATCCTATATTGGGATCAGGATACTTAGGTACTTCCTCACAAAATTCTGTTAAAATCCATCGAGTAGTTTTTACGTGATGCGAACGTAAATGAAAAGCAGACACACAGACAGACAGACGGAAATTAGTTACTACTTTATTATATGTATAGATAGGGAGTAGCATATACCATATTCACACCCTCCATAATTAATACAAAAGTTCTGCATATATATAGTTTATTCTTCTGTAAGACTTTGCTTGATTGTTATTGATATACAGACACTTAAAACCATTCGTTTAATAAAGGTTTCCTAAAAACAGAATAACAAAAGCTCAGTAGGATTTTGTTTTCTGTTTGTAAGTGACTAATTAATAAAACATTGTTTTGGTTATTCAAAATCATCTTATAAACAAAAATAATATTACACTTGAAAATACTTATTTGTAGATTTTCTGAAAAACACACACTTAAATTTGTCGAAAAATTTTACTATTCTTTCACTTCAAAAGAAACAAATTGTATTTGAAATTCGAAAAATATTTATTTATTTTTATCTTGCTACCAAGTTGTTTTCGAGAGTTTTTGAAGTTGTTGTGTTTTTTTTCTTTTGTATGATTGTGTCACGGTACATGTGCTGTTTAATTGTATGTGCTTAAGTATGTGTTTGTAAGCCTTTATTTAGTTTGAGTTGAGTACTGATTGCTCTTATGACTAGAATTTTATTGATATTTTTTATTTTTTGATATTTTTATTTTATTTCCTTTTATTTTATTAAACTTTTTTTTTTGCCTACCAATAAATGTTACAAATTCATGGCATAACAAGCATTGTGCCACCACAGAGAGCTGCCTTTAACATACACACAATCTTGATATGAGTGTGATACTCTCGTGTTTGTATTTGAAGACAACACGCTGGCAATAGCAGCTAGTAGAGTTTTTATTTATGTATGTTTTTTGCTTCAAGCGTTATTTTCTTTTACGCTTTTCTAATTTTTGTTTTATTTCTTCGTGTAATTTTTTAGCTCTATATTATTTATTTCTATTTCAAAAGCTTAAAAATCGTTAAGTTCAAAAATTTTGACTCTCATAGCGATTCCTTCTCATTCAGTATTGGGTTAAAGCTATTAGAAATTAGCATCCGAGGAGAAATCATGATTGAATCATTGAATCACGAATGCTTTTCTTTTAATCACAAATGATCATTTAGTCATAAACGGTTTGTTAAAATACGAATCATTCATTTAATCACGAAAAAAACGTTTTTGTCGATAAAATAAACAACTTAAAAATAATGGCCGTTTGTTTAACGACAATCGACTTGTCAAAAATAACAGCTGACTTCAAAAAATAACGAGTATTGTTTAAAAGTGTTGCTGTGTAGCAAAATCGATCATGTTATTTTTTTAATTTTTTTAACGATTCGATATTCGATATTCGTTAAAATTAGCGGTAGATTAAATTTTATGACAACATTTTCTCACAAAGTTTAAATTCACTTGTTGCTCCTTAAGCTAGTTTCTATTCTCATTTCGCTAGTTTTTTTATTTTAAACTAATATTATGTACCTCGAAGAAATCACCCGTTATAAATGTAACATATATTTTATTATATAATACGCGTGGAAAAGCACGCGTATTTGACAGCAAGTGTTCCGTACAATATCGTTGAATATTTGTCATATTAATGCCAATTTTCGTCTTGTTTTTCGTGACAGTTTTATACATTTTTTATTGTTGTATTTTAACTGTGTTATATGATTGTGTGATGTACTCATCCATACATATGTATACATATATGTATACAAAAACAAATTTGCATGTCAAATGATTTCTGTTTCTTTTTGTGTGTGCGTGTGTTTGTTTTTTTTTTACATACAACAACATCTTTTCCTCCACTTATATATTTGTATGAAAAAGGTTAAGATAATGTTTGTTTTTACAGCTTTTGCATATCCTTGAGTACGCTTGTGTGAATGTGTTTGAAATTGTTTTTATTATTGTTATTATAATAATGATATTCTTGTTAATACTTAGAGGTTGTAGTATTTTATTGCCTTCACGGATTTTCCTTCTGTCTGGTAGTCTCTTTACTTAGTGCCAAACCAAGTCAATATTTTAAATAAGAAAACAAAAGAGCAAAAAAATTATTATTATAAATAATACAAATACAGATGTAATCACTGCTTTTATAAAAACAAGCGAAAAATATAATAAATAAATAAAAGGACACAACCAGCAACATTGATCTAATATTATGTTTTCTTTTCATTTATTTTATTCATGATTACTTTTCTTTGTTTCATTTCTTTATCGTTTGAGTTAGTCAGTGGCGTAAAATATGTTTTCATACAGCAAAACTTGAAGTATGGATAAGGAAGAGTTTCATATCTTAATGTTTGTTTGTTTGATATATGGAAGTAGTTGCCTTAAGATTGCCCTAATAGATACAATACAAGATACCATAGCACGAGTTCTTAACGAATGATAATGTGTAGTTGTAAGAAAATCATATACATATTCTCTTATTAAGCCGCTAATATAAATTTCAAGAAAACTCTCAAATTATCAATTTTCTCAATATCTTCGTCGAGCTTCCCAATACCTCGGACACAATATCCTACCAATCTCCGTTTAATTTACAATTTTTCAGATTCTAAAGTTTTCTGAAAGAAGTCTTCAATTTTATATAAAAGTTTTGATTTTTATCAATTTATTGTTAAATCGCAAATCTGGCGATAAAAAACAGAAGGTGTTGGGGTGAGGGATCCGCAAAGCTAATGATCCGTAATTTTTCCAATGTTTTTTCTACCTCCCTATTGGGAAAAATAAAGTCTTCGAAACTATAAAATCCAAATATTTTAAAATCTATTTATTAAAGAAATTAAATTTCAAATTTAATAATTTCATAACATGGTGAAAATTATCCCAAACATTCGGTACGTCATAAACCTCATTTCAATCACAACTATTATTAATCATACGCCTTGATGTCTTTTAAAGCACTTTTTCATATTAATATTAATCATTTGTCGTGTTGTCTGCCCTTTAATAAAAATTTATTAATTTTACTTTTTGTGAATGAAAGGTTTTAAGAGAATCAATTTGGCCTTAAGGGTTTGAAACATTAAATATAATAAGCTAATTGTAAGCCAGAAAAAAGCAAATATATTTTAAAGTATTTTTCTATTTTACAACATTTAGCCTCAAACCGAATGTTTTATTTAAATACTTTTTTTCATTATTATCTTGTGGATAAATTAAAAATTATTGCGATATTTTATTGTTTTATTTTTCAAAATGGCCATGAATTCCTTATAATATTTGTCAAATATTTATGTCATATTAAATTTACAACATAAATATCAAATAGATTTTAAGCAAACAAATAAAGTACATATTGTGTAAAAAATAGAAAAAAATGTTTAGAAAAGTAATCTAAAATTCACAAGATAAATATTTTGTAGGAGATAAAATATAAGAATTAAAAACCTAAAATAAATGAAGTGTTTTTATCAATATTGAAATATAAACTTTAAACAACTAAATGTTGAAATTTTATTTTTCTGTAGTTGAAAATCCTTACTGCACATATTTAAATTTCATTATACTCTCCTATGCATTTTATTAACTTTTTATATTAAATCCTTTAAACTTGTGGTTAAAAGAAAACATAAAATTGTGTTGTGTAAACAAGCTGTGTAGGCAGAACGAAGCCTTTTATAACTTTTATCCCACTAAATTCAAAATGGTCTGTTTTTGGTTTTTATAATGGCCCACATCCACAAAAAAAACAAAATTTAAAAATTAAGTGGACAAACTGATGTGGTTTTGAAGAGTCAATAAATGTATTTCAGAAGGACAAATAGTAATTCGTATTTTTTTCATCCTAACCGCTCTTTAATTCTATTAACAAAATAAATTTAAAAGTAAAACATATGAGGAGAACAGAAATTGCAGTTTTTTTTAACACTAAAAATGTAAGAGAAAGATTAGTAATCTGCTTTAGTTGCATTTAAAGGTAAAATGGTACAAATGTAATCAGTATGAAATTTCAGGCAACATTTTATTTTATTTTGATAGATCAATAAAATTTGAGCTGAAGTTTAGTAGTAATAATAAGGCTGATTTACAACTTCATTATACTTTTATCAAAAATGTGTTATAAAAAATTTAATTCGTTATAAAACCGTCTTATAATCAATTATTTATCAATAATTTATAGTTGCGCAATATTCGACGTAAATAACCAATCAACACTCACACGTGGACAAAAGATCTGCTGAAGACATCGCCGCTGTTTGAAAGAGTGATCAAGGGAAACCAGTGGGCAAATTAAATCAGTTTATTAACGACTACTTCTAACCTTAAATTGATGGTTTGTTATCTATAAATAGGATATAATCTCAAAAGGGTAAAACTGGAGAGTATACTGGATTGCGCAGCAATTCGCAGCCCAATTCATAAATTTTTGGCATAGAGACTACACAATTGGCTTGAGAGTATAGCACTTTTTTCATCGCTCAGTTAGTACTAACGGGGTTACTTTCAGCTAGGACACCTGAATATGTCCAGGTTTCAAAGCAATTAACAGGTTAGTCAGAAGGGGAGCAAGTATACCCGTGGTTTGATCGAGAAGAAATCTGGAGGGAGCTCAATAAACTAGGAATTACCATTAGATTAACTTTACCGAATTAAGCTATGTGAAGCTGGTAATGGGGATATATGACCAAAATGGCTTACATGTCTCATGTCCGTAATTATAAATAACCTTAGAAATAAAAGATTAAGGACAAACCTAAACAAGTTAGACCTTAAAAAAGCCGGTATAGTTTTCCTACAACGACGAGTAAACTCCAGAAGATATTCTTAAATCCACTGCTATCCTAAAATTCGACAGGAAATGATGTCTAGATAAGGTTCCTTAGCACTTTTTATTTATTATCGTATATGGTTGGTTGTATTACTGGAAATATAAATTATTTTATGGACAACGTTTACCCGGCCCAGGTAGTGTACTTTTTTGCTACATTTTTATTTAAACGCATCAACGATTGTGATGCTTTATGTCACCATAAATACAAAACTGCGCAAGCATCTACTGGAAAATGCTTAGTTATAAAGTTTTCATTTTGTGTAATAGTTCGGCATCTACCATTTGTTCAGTTATTTAAAGAGGTCATCCCTTTGTTCAATGTTTGGACCCTCTCTATTTTCGGAAGGTTTTGAAGAGTTCAGATAGGAGCAATCTGTTAGGTCTGAAGATAATTTATGCGACAAAAAAGTCACGTGGGGAGCATAGAGCCGTAATATGAGTTTTTCATTCGGAATTGTTTACGGAAAGTGCTTTAATTTCCCTCCAGCTTCATTTGATAGTTTTTAGTTTTTCTTCTATTTGGCGTATGCGCAGGGTGACCTCTAAGTCTGATTACCTGGGTGTTTTATTGCCGGTCGGCTTTCCTTTGGATTCATGTACCTATCTAGGAATATTATTTTCTTCATCTTTACGGAGATGTGATCGATCCACTTCCATTTACACCTGCGAATTTTGTTGCTTTTATATTCGTCTCAGAAAATTGTTTCCAGGTTTTACAGCCTAAAGTGCCATGAACTTAAAGTTTGAATTGAATTGAAAGAAACAGAAAGAATGAACATCGTATAGTTAAAATTCATATACAAAAAAGGGTGTGGATTTTTATATTAAGTCCAGCGATAGATGCTAAATCTGCTATTAATTCTTAGCCATATCGACTTGGGTATGAGATAGCAAGCAAATACTATATGCACAGGCCAGATATTCGAGTTTTTTTTCTCAAAATAGTCTGCTTTAATGTTGCTCCAGCATCATATTTTTATACTCTCCAAATAATAAGATTTTTTAAGGCCCTTAAAACAGGCGTTTGTTTTAATAATATGTGAGCACCAGGATAGATTTTCCATATCTAAATATGATGTACAATCAGATAAAATGCATGGTTATAGTATGGTCACAAGAACCATCTTGTGTTCTTTGTGACAATATATGGTTGCGATCAAGAACTTATATAGTAGTTTTATTCATTAGTAGGTCACAACAAAAGTTTTTGTTGCTTTTGGTCAATAAGTGGTTACTACAGCCAAAAATTGCGACAAATTGGTATTCCAAAATAATATTGAATTTATAACCATAATATATTATTAGTAAACTAATTATGGTAAGTTTACTCGAATGTAACCTCAGTAAGCACAATTAATATTTGTTTTTTTTTTAAGTTTTGTGTTTTGTTTCTTTAGAATTATTAGAGTCTTATTTTACGCGAATATGTATTTTTCAAAAATAATAATTTATAAATTGTATCATTTCTCATATCGAGTGCTTAAAAAATAAACTAATGGTTTGACTCAAACATATAATTCAATCATAATATGTTGCTCTCAGATTATGGTTACCACAACCATGTTTTTTATTTACGTATTCATATTTTTAATTTTTTACATTTAATTGACTTTTATGCAAATGACTCTTATGGAAAATGTGTTTGCACAAAAGTTTTAATATAACTAAGCCACTTAAATTTGAAACATCCGCTTATCCTTCCGTCAATCTGTCGTTATTATTTTTAATTGCAACGTAAGTAATTTTATTTGCTTTTTTTCATATCAATTAATTTTTATGACGCAATAAACAGGAAAATAATATTTATTCTCTATGATCGTAAATCGAAAAATACTCATGCAAACATGTTTTATATAATTATGTAACTGGAAAATTTTTTTTTTGTTCAAATATTTATATATTAAATGGGTGATTATTTTACCTTTTCTTTTTTAAAGAAGTATTTTAAACATTTTCTTTCAAATAAAACGTTTTATGTTAATAAAGTTCAAGCTACTCACATAAGTATTAAGTATGGTGTGCGGTAGTATATATCTGATATATATATGACCTAGCAGCCATCGGCTTTCACATCGAGCAATGATTTATAAATGATTTATTAACTCAAGTCAAAATCAATTTTTTTTTTTGCATATAAAAAGCAAACGTTTATAAATCACTCTTTCTTTATTTGCACATGTAAATGTAAATATAAAAAAAATAATTTAATTTAGCGTAATCTGCCAATAGCAAAATATGTATTAATGTTTTAATAAACAACAACAACAAATAAAAAATCGCTAAAAATACAAGTCATAAAAAAATAATGATGAGACAGAAAAAATTCATAATAATGAAAAATAAATTAAAAATTATATAAAAAATTATAATGGAAAATAAAAAATATTCAACAACAAAATAAACAAAACAACCAGTTAAAAATGCGCAACGTTGTTACACAAATAATTAAAACAATTTTTTAGAAGTTTTGTTACGTTCGATAACAAATGGTCAGAAATGCCACAGGCATCCATATTGGTTAGTCTCTGTAACCAAAATTTTTTAAAATATAAAAAATCGCGCGATTTTTCTTCCTTTTCGTATGATAATTTTGAAGTGATAATCTTTGAAATGCACTATTTCAGAGTACTATTTCAAAAGGATATTTTTAAATGGTACCTTATAAGAAGATTCTTTTTTGGAATGTATGAAGGCTGCGAAATTTTAAGGTACCTTTTTTAAATGATTTTTTATGTTGGTTTTTTTAATATTCCTTTTTAAAATGTACAAAATTTATTAGAAACAATTTTATCGAAAATTTTTTGTAAAAATATTTGCAATAAAATATCGAAAAAAAATTAATAAAACTTAAAAAAAATTAATAAAATTCTTACAAAAAAAATTACAAAAAAATTTCGATACTACTTTTACAAAAAATATTCAATTAAATTTTAACAAAAGGTTTCGATAAAATTTTTACAAAAAAATATTTTTATCGATATTAAAAAAATTTTCAATATAATTTTTACAAAATATTTTCGATAAAAATTTTCAGTATCTTTATATTATATTTGTAATAATGAAGTTGAAAATTATAAAAGTAAAAACTGAATGTATAATATTGTGAAATTGAGAAACATAATAGAGTAAGGAAATATTGAAAACAACTATGGTGAAGGGTATATAAGATTCGGAATAGCCGAATATAGCACTGTTACATGTTTTATATAAATTATTATACAAATCTTTATTTTTACAGACAAAACCATATTTGAAAGATAAATGCAAACCTTATTTAATAAATAAAGGATGTTTTTTACAGAGGTATAGAACTTTAAGTTGGCATTACTTTTCAAGATGGCAGCCGATTTAACAGCTGTAAAGTGATTTATTCTCAGTTTGGTTTGGCAATTCATCATGAATAGACTCACGCCTAAACAACGCTAGCAAATAGTGCCCAAAACGAGATTACCTTGTTCGCGATTTTCATAAGCGAATTTTGTTTAGCGATGAAGCGTACCTCTTGTTAAATGGCTACGTCAACAAACAAAACTGCCGCATTTGGAGTGAGGATAATCCTCAAGTGTATGTCGAAACACCGTTACATGGAGAAAAACTGACTCTTTGGTGCGCTTTATGGGCTAGTGGAATCATTGGTCCTTACTTTTTCAAAAACGTTGGTGGGCAGAACGTTACAGACAATGGTGATCGGTATAGAGCCATGATTACTAACTTTTTCATTCCTGAATGGAATAACCATGATGTCCAGGAGATGTGGTTTCAACAAGACGGAGCAACATGTCACACAGCTCGTGCCACAATAGATTTACTGAAAGATATGTTTGGTTACCGCCTAATTTCACGCTAGACTACTTTCTGTGGGACAATGCAAATCCGTTGGTCTATGCGGATAAGCCACAAACGCTTGACCATTTGGAAGACAACATTCGCCGTGTTATTGCCGATATACGGCCACAAATGTTGGAAAAAGTCATCGAAAATTGGACGTCCATATTTATCTACATCCGCGCCAACCGTGGCGATCATATGCCAGTAATCATATTTAAAATGTAATGGCACAAGATTATCTTTCTGATAAATAAAATTCAAGTCAATCGAATAATCCATCGTTGTTTTATTGCAACTTAAAATTCTATACCTCTATAAAAAACACCATTTATAAATCATTAAATCAAAAAAAAAAACAAAAGGATTAAAGTTAGGACTTGAAAACAAAATAAAACCTATCTCTCTTAATACTTGAAAAAAAATTACAAGAATAAAAAATCACAATAAAATCTATAATTCCATTCAATTCAATTTAACTCAAGTGATGATTTACGGACAAATGTATGTTAATTTATGCATTCTATTTATTGCTACAAAGGACACATTCTTTAATGGTGCATTCATCCTCTTCAAGAGGTGAGTAGTACTTTTGTGTATGAACGTAATAGTTAAGTTGAAACAAATACTCGTACTAGATAATTGTTATGTTAACAATGCTAAGAAGTGATTGATGCATTTTTAGTTTAGCCTCGGTTATGTATAAAATCCATAAATAAATGAATGTTTTTTAAAGACTTACGACAGACAAAACTCATTAAAATTGAACACACATACATACATACAAATACCTTTTTGAACAAAATTAAATTATTTCCTACCCATAGTGTTTAATAATTTGATTTATAGTCATCTTATCTCGTAAGGACTTTGTGATATTGTTCTATTTCCTAGTTTAATTGTTAAGTTGAATCAAAGCTCTTATAACTATAAAATGTATTTAACTGAAATATATACGAATAAACATCGTTATCAGAAAGTTTCATGTAGAGAGGAAGCGCAAATATTTTTTATGACAATTTTCTAAAATACTTTTATTAAATGACATTTATCCAATAAGAAAAAAAAACTTCTCAAAAACACAAATAAAAATAAACATAAACAAACAGGAATAAACATAAGAAAGAAACCCGTAACTTAAATGAACTTAAGCAAAATACTTACAAGGACAAGAAATAGTATTTTATGATTTTCTAAGTACAACGTGGATAGATTGTTAAGTTTTTACAAAAAAAGGAAAAGCTGCTTAAACTTAAAATGAAATAAATTTTAAAGGGAATAATATGGTATCTTACAAAGCTTTTAATGGATCTCGTAGGCATAGTCCTATGATTAGTTTGAACAGCGGCGAACAAAATTTATTATTTCATAAAAGTTGTGCGCTTAATGTGATGTATATTTGCTTATCTATTGAACCGATTTAAGCAGAAACTTAAAATTTTTAACCCAAGTAATATAACAAAATCAAAGGGTGAACGATAAAAGACGTAAGAAAATATAAATCTTGTTCTTTAGAGTTACGCAAACCTAAATCTTCATTAGTCCGACTCGTACTTGAATGATTTATTTATTTATTTCTATTGTAGCTATACTGCTTCTAATGTGAAGTATTCAACAAAAAAAAAAAATTTCCATTCCAAAAAACTAATTTTTGGTTTAACCAAAAACTAGTTACTTCAGTAGTTTTGTATCAGATCTCCTCTTTCTAGAAAAGTTTTGAATATTTTCTTTATTTTCTTTATTGGTGATATTAAAACATTTAAGGTTAGCTTTTAAATTAAACCCAGTAATTTTTATTACTTTTATATCAGATTTTCTGCATTCAACTTTTGTCATTAAGGCACATATCAAAAACAAAATCAGCTACAACAAACAACGACCCAAAAACTGGCAACAAAATTATTGCTGTCATAGTTTTTCCTTTTGCTTTTCGTTTAATTTTGAATCAAGTTTTCTTCTTTCACTCATTATCATCTTCCCAACAAAGCTATTTAGCATTTTAACTTTTGACAAAGTGTAAAAGAGAAGGACATGTGGTTAAAAAAAACCCCTAAAAGATCAACAGCAGTGGCAAGTAATAGTAAATAAAATAGAGTTAATGCAAACATTGTTCGTATTTCCGTTAAGGAACTAAAATAGAAGATACAAAATACTCGAATCTACTTGCATGTAAGTACACAAACTTCTTTGTTGCCAATTTCATGGCTCATTTAACTGATTCCAAATGTAATATTGAAATTAACCTATGTACGTACTAGTACACATATTTTTTTATTCCCTTCCCATCCTTACTCTTGTCCATATAAACATATGAAAGCATAGAATTAGTTTGGCAAAATGTTTTAAAGATAGAAAAATGATTTCCATTACATTCCCTTTACGTTTTTCAGTTTTACTTTTCTTTTTCCTTTGCAATGGCAATTACAACTATTTGTATACAAACTATAACAATTTAATAAAATATAAATGAGGGGATAACAACATATGCACGAGAGAGCGTATGTGTATTTTTTTTCATCTATTTGCTACCGAGCATAAGTTTATAAATGCTGTCATAAAAATAAAACAGGAAACGGAAAGGCATTTTGTTTGTTTTGCAACTGCTACTACCACTGTTCTTGCTTTTGTTGTTTGCTAAACCAGTTATCATTGCAAGAATGTGTAAATTTGGAAGCATATGTATGTATGCAATTATTTAATACTACACTTACACACAGGATGATTAGGAGGAACTAATCCTGGAACACATAGATAAATTGTTAATCTAACAAAATTCCCACATGGAAATAAACATGATGAAGATGATTTTTTATTTTATTTTTCTTTCGTATTGAGTTGCGTATTTGATGCATATTGAAGTTATTATTTATAACTTCAAAACTGGTAGTTTGATTTTTGAAACTATTTCAGAGAGTAAGCCTTTGTGTGTAGGCATTTTATGTTTTTGGGACAATAAATATAATAGGATAAGGCATTAATAAAATCCTTAATCCGGTGTCTGGCTGACACAATATTATTGCTCGCCGTAACTAAGCATGGTGTCAGTAGTTCTAGATTTACCTCATTGTGGTGGCGGCCGGTAATAGGTTCCTAGTAAGATCTCTTCTCTGGTAAGTTATTTTGTGGCAGCTTATTACGCATAAGCTTCCAAATCGAATCAAGAGAATCCCTTATGATACCCCCTTAGTTGCTCGAGCAGTCAATTAAAAAGATATACATGTGGATACTAGTGCGTTGAGATTTCTAATAAGGTCACTGATAACTCAGATAGGTAATCTATTATTTTTTTTCAAGGAAACCTACGTCTCCAGAATGAAGCTGCGCACTCAAACAGCACCTGGTACGCCGTTTTTTCTTTGCACTGTAACTTGCAGCTACGATAGTGTCAGCCTACTGGCATGTTTACTGATCTTGAGATCTGTTTCCTGTTTTTATTTACCAAATGGACCAAAGACTTATCGTAATAGCTCGAACACATTTTTCTTGCGACCTTACAATTGTTAAGCTTAC
Organism: Phasia obesa; assembly: GCA_949628195.1. Classification (NCBI taxonomy): domain Eukaryota; kingdom Metazoa; phylum Arthropoda; class Insecta; order Diptera; family Tachinidae; genus Phasia; species Phasia obesa. The sequence goes on along the minus strand of OX451215.1, from coordinate 211,061,473 downwards.
GGCATTTTACTTAAGCTCTTTGAAGTCAGCAGCATAGCGACCGATACCATATTGAAAACATCTAAGGTAAAGCCATGCCGGCCTTGTCTAAATCACTATGTTCTTGTACCGAAACTAACTTGATTAACTTGACGTAACAGCCTGGATTGCATTGTCCTACTAGAATTGAAGATGTAATGTGTGGTCTCGGGCAGGAAGATAGCTTAATTAAATAGAACAAGTTCTGGATACTTGTCATCCTCTACTTTTATGCGTTTTTGCAGGTCTGTGTAGGTGGATACCATGTTCGCATTGCTGGGAATTTTATTTATGATTTTATGAGTTTTACTTACTCCGAAACTCTGGTTTATGTTGGTCAAGAAAGAATCTCTGAAGGCAGTCCTGAAACCATAGCTTATCGGAGTGAACTTCAGAAAGTTGCTTATATATAATCAAAGTACCTTAAACTGCATATATACGTTAGCTATAGATTATGGAAACTTCTGGTATCATCTGGCCAAGATGAAAATCAAAGATTGTATCAGGAAGAGGTTGAGCCGGTTGTGCAGATTGTGTGAGTCCAGCACTGGCACCACAGTAGTAAGATTCATATTAAATGTCGATATATAGGAGATCTAAGCTGTTACAAGAGTCCGTGATGAGTTAGAAAGTTGACAGTTAGTACGAGACTCAACAAATGTAAGGTATTCGTAAATTACAAAACCGCTGCCTGATCTCAATAAGAACCGAAGGAGCTCGTAATGTAAACTATAAAGTAAAAAATATATAAAATGAAAGCATATATTATAAGGCCTGTATTCTTTTATTGGTACACACTTTATTGGTACTTTTCAGAAAAATTAATATAAAAAACATTAGTTGACAATTAAAATAAAACAAGTTTAACCTGGAGACAGTTCTAAAGAAAAACTATAACACGCTTTAAAAATAGTTGCATAGTAATCTTCCTAGATAATACATAAATGGAGTAATCGAGAAAAAAAAATTTTCAATTTAACTACTTGCCCTTTAATATCTCACTTTCCAATTGCCCAAAAATAGCATAATTAACAACTTCAATGAAATCTTTTAAAGAAAATAAAATTAAAAGCCCAAAACCAACACTACAATCTTAACTACACCTACCTGCTTTCAACTTTAAATTAATCATTATAATAGACCAGTAGAAACTTTTATTTTAAATTATAAATCCTGTTATTAAAACATTCCTTCTGTTCCCAGCTTTTTAACACAAAAATAACTTTAATTTAAAAAGCTCTGCTATAATAAATTATAATGCATTAAAACGTACGCATCATTATGAAAACTGGATTTGACATCTTTTTAAAGAACTGCTTTGAATAGCACAAAACCATTAAACCAGAGAATAGTGACAATGAGTGCCAGAGTAGTACCCTCCATAATGCCAAGACACAACAGAAGGCAGGCATGATTTATCAACTAATGAATTAATTGGTCTTTAAATAAAGCAAGACAGTTTTCTTTTTAATTTTTATTACTTTTGTTCAATGTTAAACACTCAATGATTTCCAGTCGAGTCGGGTTGATTAACAAGAATAAAAAATATCGCTAAAGCAAACTTTAAAACATTTGTAGTACTCATGTTTCATAAAAATGCTTATACTTGTATCTCTATTCCCTCTGGGGTTGTCTGATCATGGACAGTGAAAAGCCCTAAGCTTTTATTGGGGTAAAATTTACTGGAGAATCGAATGGCAGTGTTTTCGGAAACCTCCTAAGCCGAACTCGAATTCGAATTTGTTTAATTTTTTTTAAAAATTTTGAAGTTCTTTATTGAACCATTTTAAATGGTTAACCAATTTTTTAATCAGGGTAAAATTTAATTTGAAATCGAATGGAAGTACATCCAGACCATCTGAAGTGTTTCAGATGTCGAAAAATTAGTTTTTCAGTGTGTAATTTTTGTACCGAAAAAAAAAGGAAAAGCAGTCAAAAGTAATTTCCGGGTCTTAACTGGTATATTAATAGCATTTTCACTCGTAAAAAATGTTGAAAAAAAGTATAAACCTAAAACGGCTCTATTGCAAAATTTAACTTCTATCCTTTTTATTTGTGCAACTACATTATATCTTGTTGACTTCTAATACCTTACGCCAATGCTACCGATGTATTTTGGGCACCATTCCCACAGGCTTGACCGAGGATTGAAACCGGAAAAAGAGAACTTTCGATATCTGACCAGGGTCCAATCGATTGATACCACTGTGACCGATTATTGGTGAGGGCCTTTAGAAAAAAAACGTGATGACTATGGTTTGGACCTCAGGAAAAACGATGTATTCCACTGAGCTTTTGCACTTCAACAGAGGCAGCAACTTCTAAACAAGGGGTATAAGCATGGTCCTGCCAGCCATATTCTGAAATTGCTACTTGCAAGACATTGTTTTCATCCACTTGTAATACCACCATCAGATTAAGGCAAAATGACAGGCGCTGACATGTAACTGTCTTACACTTGCATCTAGAACAAATGTTTACATTCCATACGTGAGTAAGAACTAAAACGTGCATATTCAAACAATTAAAACAACGTACCATTCATCATCATTATAAAGTTCATTTATTACTGTAAATTAATTTGAAAGAAATTTTTGGATTCAATAGAATTCAAATTAAAAAAATATAATTCCGAAGTTAAAATGATCAAAAATATATATTTCTTATTACAAAACGGTAAAAAGTTTAAGCCAGTTAAATTTAAAAAAAACTTAAAATGCAAATTAACTTTTCTTTGTGAAAATAATTGCATAAATTTTGCAGCTTAAGCAAGAAAATGAAAAATCTAATCCCATTTCAAATGTTTATTCACTTCAGCTCTCTTTCTTCTTTACCATTTAAGATTTGAAAGTTTTCTATAGTGATTCAGAAAAATTGTTGCTGAATAGAAAACAAGGTTAATGAACTTGCAAACATGAAACATTCTACGCAATAGAGATTAATACGGTTAGAGTAAAAATGTTTTTTTAGGTTTTAATAGATACGTTTCAGATATCCACAGATTTCTTAAGAAAATTTTGTTTACCTTACATGCTAACATTGATAGCAGAGATACTAAAAATGTAAGAAGTAATCTGTAAGAATTAGATTTGAATCAAATAAAAGATGCGCCAAACTTAGAGGGAAAAATGAAGACTATTTGAATGTCAAGCCTCTCCTCTTTTCATCAGCATCCGTCTTTTATAGACGCACCATTCAAGCCTCTGTCTACGGTTTCACAGATAGGGGCACATAGATCAAATAACATCGAATATTCGGACACCCTTTAATTTACAATGTTAAATTAAAGACCTGTTGTTATACGGGACTTGGCCAGAAAGATTTTTTGTAAATTTCAACTATCTGTCTATAACGGTTAAAAAGTTTAGCCATATATATCAAACTACATGAACTATTGGGACACCCTTTACATTATAATTCCAATTATTTATACTTGCTATCATACCAGAGATAGTAGTAAACATTCTGCCTAATTTTCAAGTGTTTGTGTTTAACGGTTCAAAAGATACGGACATATAGATCGAATTACATAATTTATGGGGACACCCTTTAATTTCTAAATTCAAATTGTATACTTGCTATAGTGGACATCGCAATACAGGTTCCTTGTAAATTTCAGCTATCTGTCTCTAACAGTTCAAAAGTTTGGTCACTCACATAGAATTACATTAACTCTTAGGACACCCTTTTAGTTCCAAATTCAAATTTTATACTTTTTGTTATAGCTTACTTAGCACTACAGGTTCTTTGTAAATTTCAGCGGTCTGTGTACAACTGTTCAAAAGTATGGCCATATACATCAAATTAAATGAACTATTGGAGCACCCTTTAATTTAAAATTTTGAATATTTATACATTTTATTATAGCGGTCATCGTAATCGACATTCTGTCAAATTTTTAAGGTTTTTTCTATAACGGTTCAAAAGATAGACCCAAATAGGTCAAATTATGTCACCTATGGGGACACCCTTTAAATTTATTTTTTTATTCATTTCTGCTGTTGAGAGCTATAGCGACACGCAATGTTTTAAAATTTTAATTTGGTGCCCTTTGCGAATCTTAATACACGTAAAAACATGTTTGTTGTATGCGGACACCCTTTAATTTTTAATATTATGAACTGTTTTTAAAATGGGATCAACCTGAAATCATAACCTTTCAAATAAAGGAAGAAATTTTAAAATCGGTTCAGAAATGGCTGATAAAAAAAAAGCAACATTCAGACGAATAGATAACCTCCTTCTTTTTTGAAGTCGGTTAAAAATAAGTGAAAAACGAGAACTTTTTTAAGAACAAGAAATCATGTTTATTTTTACACATATGTATGTGCATGTAATGTATATTTGCATATAATATGTATTTGCACCATTTATTTGCATCTGTAGTATATGAGGAAGATTTAACAATCGTTCCAGAAATCAACGGTTGCATAATTGAATAATAATTTTTTATAGTTCTTATTGTGGCTTCGCTTAAACCGAATATTTGGTCAATAAATTTTAAACCTTCTCCATTTCGAAGGCGATCTAAAATTTCCATTTTGTTTTCTAAAGAAATGGCTTTAGGTTGTAGTTTTCGACGTCTTATTTTAGAGATGCATAGATAGTTCACAAAATATTAACACATTTCAATTGCTCTAACAAATAAAAATGCTTGTATGCACAAAAAGGGAACTGCTCTAAATTTTTGATATGAAAATTTTTCGCAAAACTTAAATTTTAGAAATAAAATCTAGGCTCAAAAGATTTTGAATCGTGTTAAATGGAATAAAATCGTGTAAAAAAAAATCTTTTTTTTTTTAATTTTAAATCGTGTTAAATCAAAACCGTGTAAAAATAGAATCGGGTGTACTTACTTTTTCTATATGAAGTTATTTCGAATATTAGATTCCTAGTAAATACTTAGCTGTCTGGAACTAAAAAAAATATTTTCAAAGTAACTATAAGTTGAAGGTGGTTCATAAAACTAATAAAAAATTGATTTTTACAAAAAATATGTAACAGCAGAAAAATATTCTTACTGCTTTTGTAAAAAAGAACCTTTTTAGGTAACAAAAGTTTTCACTGAAAAAGATTTAACTTAAAAAATGCCCTTAAAACCATATGTAGATTGACAAAAAAAAAAAATACTTAAAAAACAGTAAAAGATAAGGATTATTTATGTTGTAAACTTTTCATTACTTTTTGTTTTTACAATTTATCTACGTTAGTTTTTAAACATATAATTTTTACCCACGTGGGATATGTAATCATTAAAAAGATATGTCTAAACCCTTTCATAAATTCATATTTATCACTTGAGTATTAATTTTGTATTTTTTTTTTCTAATTGTATGTCGTTAACTACAAAACTTACATAAGTAAATATAGTTGTTTTCCCATAAATACAGCGCTAAAGTACACAACTTATGTTGTTAACTCAAGTTCTTAAGAGATTAATAAACCCTTGCGTCACATTGTTGTTTATTTTAGAAAATTTCCTTATTTAATTTTACCAATTTCATATTATTTGAAGAAGTTTATTCTCAGGGCAACAATTACACAGATTGTATGTTAAGTTGGTCTAATCTATGCATAAAAATTTTATTTTTATTGTTTCTTTTTAATTTACTCTCTGTCTTTCTTTCGGTCTTTAGATTTATCTCTTGCCACCTAAAGAGTAAACATTTTATTGCCATTAAATTTAATAGTCAATGGGACCAAGTGTACGCATATCAAATCTATGAAAACATTAATGAAAGAAAAATTCAACAAATATAAGTATATTTAATGGCTTTTTGATAAAGAGTTAATGTTGTGTGTTTTTACTGCATATTTAACTCTTTAATATAAAGATATTTTCAATTTAAACCATAAAGTTTTTACATTATTTTTTATTATTTGTCGATCATAACAAAATGTCAATAACCTGGTGCGTATGATTAATTTTTATTTAATTAGTTCAACATACGTTTGCCACTCACTCACTACTCAATCTTAATCTTACTCTCAGGCAATCAGTCTATCATGATATCCGACTAAAATCCAGTTTGACATTACAACAATTTATTGACTGATTGGCTTAATGTTTGTTCAGTGAAATCTGTTTTGATTTGGTTATTGAAAATTAAGTATTTTTTATATTCCTTTTATATTTTTTGCTAACATAATTGATGGTAAGCTTTAAAAATATTTACATACGTGACACACATACATATACATACATATAAATGTAGAAATACGTTTGTATAAATATATTTATTTATCGACAATTAAATACTTTTTGAGCAAATATTTTTGAAACACCAATAATATGTGTTCATAACCGAACAAAATTGGTAAAAAAAAAAAAGTCGCACGTTTACGTGCATATACAAATACACTCAGGGGATTGTTAATAGAAATCTACTTACTTGAGGGCTTAAGTTTAATTAAATTGATTAAGTTCAATAGACAAATTGATAAAAATTAAAATATAAATAATATTATTGTTCAGTCAATTAGAAAGTTGAAAATTAAAATTATTTGTGCAAAAAAAAAATTGCATAAAACTGAAAACTATTCGAACGAATATTTTAGTATGGCTTTTTTAAGGTGAAATAGCTTTTGTGAAATTAAAACAGCAATCAAATTATACATACGTATCCGTAGCCTTATTAATAATAATAAAAAACTTTACAAAATAAATAACAGAGCGGAAAAATAAACATTTTTGCTTGGTGCAGCAAAAACTTTAATTGGCGAAACAAATATGGTGAATTTTATTTCCAAGCCTGCCTTAAGTTTCTTAAATATCATGGTTTTTATTTGTGGTTATCTGATGATATTTTACTTGATCGATAGATTTTAAAATCAAAAAAAATATGGTTTCAGATAATTATATTTCTTTGTTCCGTTCCAGAATATTTTATTGACTTTCCAAAGATGTCAAAATAAGCCCATTTCAGATCTAGAGGGCTCCGATAGAGAGACAAAGAATGCATCGAAAACAATAGGGTTTCGTTTTAGTAAGGAATCCTAAAACTATATCTGTTGTTTGGCGACATTTATTTATTTTTTTTTAAATTATATTTTTTTAAGGAACCAATCTGTAAGTTAAAGTTTCAAAAAAATTTAAATCTGTACGGAGATAACGGAAATCTGCTTTTTTTGAAGAAGGTTAATCCATACATATCTGTGGCAATGAGAAATAAATGCTTAAGTCGTCTTAAGCAAACTTTAAGTTACTGGCACCTTTGTTTAAATTTTTTTGTGCCATTTTTCAGGAAGTTATAGCGAAATTAAGTTTTTTTAATTATTTTAAATTTCAGGTGGTTTATTACGTATTTCGATTCGAAACGGAATCATTCGAATCGAAATACGTAATAATAATGTGATCGAAGTGGAATACAAAACAGCAATTTTGGAATTTTTCTCTGTATGTCTGCCTGTCCATCTGTCTGTGCATCAGTCTGTGTTCGCATCAGGTAAAAATCACTGGATGAATTGAAATAGAGTTTCGTTAGGAGGTAGATTGGTATCTTGCTTCAAATATAGGATATTTTTCTCATAGATATCCCATTTCCAAGAGAAAATAGGGAAAAACAGTGAAGGTAAGCAATTTTACTGATTTAATGGTATTCATTTCGAATACTCTTAAGCATAGTCATGAATAAATTTAGGCCAAGAAACCAATCAATCCAGACAATAAACAAACAAATAAGTATTTGAAATAAAACACTGTGAGAAGTAATATTTCTTTATATTAGTTTTTTATTAGATTTTTTTATTAAAATTATTATTTTTAATAAATTTACCAGGTTTTTTTTTTATTCTTTAATTTAATTATTTTTCTTTTTTGTATCAATATTTTATGTGTATGTGTGTGCAGATGTGTGTTTTTTTATTATGTTATAATTATTTTAGTTGTTTTTTTCTTTACTTCGTTCATTTAATTAAGCTATAAACAACATTTGGATAATTTATCTATTTAGTTTCATTTATTTGTTGTAATTTAGTGTATATTTTAATTATATTTTAATTTAAACTTTGTTTTGTAAAACTTTAAATGCATAGTTTTTTTTTCTTTTACCTTTTTGGTTTAATTAATCGTAATCACTATAATTGTACAATAATAATTATTACTATATAGGTTTATTTATTTATAGTATTTCCCTTTATTTTGCCATTTCTTTCAGTTTTAATAATATAATAATTTACAATTTTTTTGTTCAATAGACTAAATTCTCTTCTTTTATATTGTTTTATAACATTATATTATTTTATTTTAATATAAAATAAATTTTATTTATTTAGTTAATATTTAACTACATACAATTTAATTTACAAGTTTACATTTTTTTTAAATGGATAAAAATTCAAAAAATAGACTGCTTAAATTAGAATAGAATAATAAAAACCCTTTTTTATTCAACTAAACTTAGTCAACTTAGCAAAAGTAGAAAGAAAATTTTTTATTTTATTTGTTTAGAAAAAGTTTTAAATGTTTCAAAATAACTTAAATATTAGTTTCATAATATTAGTATTTTACTTTATTATAAAATAATTTAGCATAAAATTGAAAAATGTACGAATAATGTGCATAATATAATTACATCAAAAACGTACTTGTTAAAAGGTAATCTCTGAGAGGCTTAAATTAGGACCGTTTTTTTAGCGGTCAATAAAACACATAAAAATTATTATTCTTTTTTAGCCTCTCTTATTTTCATTTTGGTTATCAATGTCTCGTTGAAATTTTGCGTAATCCATTTTTGAACCCCCCAGGGGTTTCAATTGTCATTGCAGTACATTTTCAAATGCCTTGACGCGGTTCACTTGGGGAAAATAGGGGCACCAGACGCTAGGGTTCCTAGAACCTAAATCTGGAAGAAAAGGTCTGTGTGTTAAAACATACGGGCTCTCTTCGAGGCCCGACCAGTGCCCAAAGGACTGGTACCACGGGAATCGGTAGCCCCACAGAGAGCCTATCCTCTCTGTGACCGGTTATTGGTCGATCAAGTGTGTTGTTGCACTCTCAACAGACGGAGTTTGGATAGTCTCCAAACCCCTAAGCAAGAGGCTATAATATGGATCTAGGCTTGCCTTGAATAAGGCTTCCCATATTATTTAAATTGCTACTCATTGTGACTGTATCACACACAAATTGTGATTGGTGGCAGTCGTAAAGTGTTCTTATACTACACAAGGGGGGGCGCTAGTCTACTCTTAAGTTTCACTCGGTGATAAGACCACCTTGAGATTAGGCCAACTAGATAGGTACTCACGTTAATCTTGTTCTACAAATCCATTTTTGAATGATCGAAAACAGAATTTAATGTCTTAGAGAGTAGAAATTAATTATTTTGAAAAAATTTTCTACCACCTCTACATTTAATTTAATTCAGAAGTTTTTTTTTTTTTCAATATTAACGAAATTATATATAAATTATATATTCGAAATAAGAAAATCAAAAGTAAACGAATATAGAATTTTTAATGGAAATTAATATAAATAAATTAATATAGGATAAAGAAAATTTTACAAACAGTAAATAATTAAATTCTATGGGAGGAATAAATAATTCATAAAAATTTTGAAGTTAAAAAACTAGCTGTTGGTATAATTAAGTATATTATTTTAAAACTGCAAGCCAAATAATATAGATATATTATAGACATTGTTCTTGGCTTCCAATAAATAAAAATGAATACAAGAACTGTGGGAATTCAAAGTGAAAGTTTTTCTGTTTAAGCTGCAAATAAACTTTAATTTTACATCTAGGTAATTAATGTGTAGGGATTTCTTATTAAATTATTGGTATTATTTCAATGTAAATAGTTAATGGAAAATACATAGGCATTAACATAAGAAGGATATATTTTCTTTGGAGATTTACTCCTTATTTATCAAACTGTCTCACCCAAATAATCATTTAGGAGACCTGCAGGATGCTTTAAAGTTTGTTTGTACTGCATATTCAAATTAAAGAAAAATTGTTTATGTAATAAAAATTACATTTGGTGATAAAGATAAAAATTAATATTTTTTTACAAAATATAAAAAAAAAATTTAGAAAAATCTAGTTTTCGAGATATACCTGTTCAAATAAGCATACACCAAAAAAGGCTACGATGGTTTTATCGACCAACAAGGGATACACACGGCTTCATTTATATGAACTACGTTGAAAAGGGTAAAATAATTACGGGTGAATATTATTATAAACTTTTTGAAAGGACGACAAAGTGATGTTCTATCGAGATAATGCACGGCTAATCAAGAAACGAAAAGGTAATAAAAGCTTTACAAAACGTGTCGATCACTTTGATGAAAATCAAAAGCCTTTTTATCAAAAAACTCACTAAATTATCCATCGTTTTATGATTTAAATAAAATTGAGTTTTTTTCAAAAATTTCTTATTTTTAAAAAATATTTTAAGCGAAAAAAAACGTTAAAATTATTTTTAAGAACGAAAAGAATCATGGAACTTGACTTTTTTATATTCATTAAAGAAACCAACAAGCAATTGAGAATTTCTATGAAATTTAAACATTTACCCATTGCCTCCTTTATAATGAAACGCCCTTTATTTCGAATAAATTAATATTTAAACACAATAAATAGTTACCTATGTGTACGTATTAACCTCTGCTTACATGTTATCCTTCATTGACAAACTTATTAAATAGAAAAGTGTAGAATTACAAGTGTATTATAATGATTTTAATAAATTTAACGCATTTAGCTCATAAATTAAAGTTCTTATTTGTGTTAGTGAGTGTTTAAGTAGGTTGCGTTTCAATGTGATTTACTTGACTATAAACAACGATAACATACATGAAAAAGCATTAATAAATAAAAGCACATACTTAACAATTAACGGTAGATTACTGTCATATTACACACAATTAAATATTTATTTCTTTGTATATGATAGTGTGTATATGTAGATAACACAATTAATTAAATCAGTAAAACGTTCAGGTAGCAAACAAACATTTATTAAGTTAATAAATTAAATTATATTTAATTATAAAAAAAAGATGTGAAATGTGTTTTTTTTACATTCGGAAAAGGTGTTTCTGTGACAACTCTTTTTTTAGTTCGCGGTTATTTTGAGCTTGATTTTGTTTGACAATTTATCAACGATAGATTCGTGATATAGCAACATTTGTTGACAGGGCTGAAGGAAATATCGCAATTGAACCACAATTTCATTTGGAAGTTTGGTTCAGAAATGAAGACATTTTTTGGTAAATGGCGCTGTAAATTAAAATAATTTCCTCATTTGGGGCGATGATAAGCCCAAAGCCATCGAAGTAATAATGACAAAAAAAAATTTATTTACTTTTACTCACTCACTTTTAAAATTTTCAATTGTTTTATAATTTCCTTATATTTGTTTTACTCACATATTATATGTTTTAATAATAAATAATTTTATCTATGCCACAGATCTCTTATAATTAAACAAATAAGTGTCATGTCTTTTAATAATAATCTTAAATTATATTTATTTAGTTATAATTATTCTATTTTTATTTGTTCACTTTTTTCTCAAATTCAGTCATTTTTATCTGTTGTGTAAATCTTATTATTTTATTTATTTATTATGGGAAGACGACAAACTTGTAATTAGGAAGGGTATGCCCTTTATAATTACTGAACTAAATTTACATTTTCAAATGTAAATGCAAATTTTTAAATAAGATTTTGCTCATAACAACAAGTAAAAAATAATTATTAAACAAAGACTTTAATTAGCTAATTGTGATTCATTTTAAAACATGGTTAGTTATTTCCTTATAGACTCCGTGCTGAGAAAGAACACAGTTAGTTACTAGTCGACAGTCTGAAATCACTAAAGTCAAGCGTAAAGGTTGCTGGAAGCTCGTTACTTAATGTATGTAAGGTTGCCGTAAATTACACTTCGGTTGCCTATAATCATTGAGGGCAGAAGGCAGTTAAAAAGGAGCCTTTGACATTCCCCTACATTAATAAAGCTTGTTTTTTATAGAGGTATAGAACTATAAGTTGGCATTACTTTTCAAGATGGCAACCGATTTAACAGCTGCCAAGTGATTTATTCTCATCTTAGTTTGGCAATTCATAATGAATAGACTCACGCCTGAACAACGCTTGCAAATAGTGCAATTTTATTTCGGAAATATTGGTTCTGTGCGGAAAACGTATCAATCACTACGTCCATTTTATCGTCAACAAAATCGTCCATCAGAGCAGTTAATTCGATTAACCATGGAACGTTTTCGCACCACGTTTACTCTTATTGATAACACGCATCCCCAGAGACGCCATATGTTGTGTACAGAAGAAGCTATTGCTGCTGTAGAGCGTATCATTGAGGAAGACCCGAATGAGTCCATTCGCCATCGAGCACAGGAATTGGATCTGTGTCCATCCACTTTATAGAATATTTTGCGGAAGGATCTTGGTTTGCGTGCTTACAAAATCCAACTCGTGCAAGAATTGAAGCCAAACGATCATCAAGTAAGGCGTAGATTCGTCGAATGGGCCCAAAACGAGATTACCGTTGTTCCCGATTTTCATTAACGAATTTTGTTTAGCGATGAAGCGCACTTCTGGTTGAATGGCTACGTCAAAAAACAAAACTGCCGCATTTGGAGTGAAGGTAATCCTCAAGTGTATGTCGAAACACCGTTATATCCAGAAAAACTGACTCTTTGGTGCGCTTTATGGGCTGGTGGAATCATTGGTCCGCACTTTTTCAAAAACGATGGTGGCCAGAACGTTACAGTCAATGGTGATCGGTATAGAGCCATGATTACTAACTTTTTCATTCCTGAATTGAATAACCATGATGTCCAGGAGATGTGGTTTTAACAAGACGGTGCAACATATCACACAGCTTGTGCCACAATAGATTTATTGAAAGCCACGTTTGGTGACCGCCTAATTTATGTTTTGGACCTGTGAATTGGCCTCCAAGATCTTCTGATTTAACACCGCTAGACTACTTTCTGTCTGTAAACTCATTGGTCCATGCGGATAAGCCACAAACGCTTGACCATTTGGAAGACAACATTCGCCGTGTTATTGCCGATATACGGCCACAAATGTTGGAAAAAGTCATCGAAAATGGGACGTCCAGATTGGACTATATCCACGCCAGCCGTGGCGGTCATATGCCAGAAATCGTATTTAAAATGTAATGTCACAAGATTATCTTTCGGATAAATAAAATTCATGTCAATCGAATCAATCGTTGTTTTATTGCAACTTAAATTTCTATACCTCTATAAAAAACACCCTTTATATATATAAGGTATTTCCTTTTACAAGTAGGGAAAAAGTATTGCCTATTTTAAAAGAGTAATAATTATTGATACAAACAATGTATGCGCTTTTCCGCTTCATAAGGGGCAATTTAAAAATAATAGTTTTTTGGATTAACTATATTTTTTGCCGCCCATTTTTTTAAGCTTTTATTTGTGAAAATAAAGGAATTTTTAATATTTAAATAATGGTCTAAACTGAACACCGATACTCATTTGGCCGACCATATTACTACCAAAACTGTTAGAAATACCCATCACTGGTTAGAACAAAGTTTCTATCAAGACCGTAGGCAAATGAATGATAAAAAATTATATATGTAAATATTTTTGTACTTGTGAAACCACATACATCTGTTACATACATCACTTAAAGAAAATTAGTTTAAATATAATTTTTTTCAGAATTATCAAATCATAAAATACATCACCACTCGAATCTCAAGTAATCACAGCCTGGGCTTTTTAGCGCGCTGGAATTTACTGGAAATAACGCATGCAAGTTAAGGAAGTGTTGTTATATGTTACTTTCGGTAATCAGTTTGTTCACAATAAGTTTCTTTTATTTGAAATATGTTCGTATTATTTGCTATTCGAGTTGATATCGCATATTATTTTAAACGTTTTATTTATTGGATGTTTAATTTTTATCAGTCAAAATATTTATTATAACATGCGGATGCAATTTTTAAGTCAGGCTTAAGTTCGTCTTATTTTATTTATTTTTAAAAATTTTAAGTGGTTTAAAGGTTACGTGAGTAGATACCTGAAATTATAAAAAAGTAAATAAAAAACCGCTACTGAATAATGTACGCAAAGAAAATCATCTACAATTTGCTAGAATGTATTGAAAGTATGGGATTTTCAAGAAAAAGGTCATGTTAATGAGTGCAGTAATGTAATATTTATAGACGAAAAGAAAATTGAGTTTGAATAGCCCGGATGGCAACAATTATTATCTTCATGATACGAGAAAAGACGAGATTTTTTAAATCGCCCAGAAGAGAAACGGTGGAGCTATAGTAAGGCACAATGGATTTAGATTTTTAATGTTCAAAAATTACTGGACAATCAGTATGCCTTAAATCTATCAAAAGTACTGTTTTTGATCGATGAATTTCCTGGCTTAAAATGTTAAAAAATATATGACATTTAACGATCTATATTTGCTTTGTTATTAATTTAATTTTTCTAACTATTGTTTCTTACCTATAAAGATTTGTTTAGCATGATTTATATATTTTTATATACAAAAAATAAAACTCATACGCGTTGATTAATCTTTACAACAAATCTTTAATTTAGGAAATAATGTCGTTTCAAAAACCAAACAATTTATCAAAAATGTATTATAAATTTAAAAAACAATTGTCTATAGATCTATAAAAAGTGCTATATAAATGGAAGAAAATTAAATAAACACAATTAAAACTATAACTAAAAGGAAGGGAAAATTCATGAGCAAATATTTCCTTAATTTGAACGATACTTTTGTCCTTTGTAGATTTCGTATAAAGGATAAATGTGGGTTATTTAAATATTCAAATTTGGTTTGTTTATATATTCAAACATATTTAACAGTATTTATATTAATTAACCACATGTCAAGAACATTAGGAAAATTTCGAAATTAACTTTTCTATGGCAAAAAAAAATGACAATACTAATTTAAGAACAACAGCATTCAAAACTCAATAATAAATAATAACACAGGTAATATAATTTAAATAAAGTATACAAATCAACAACAAAATCAACCACAAATTTAATTTAATTTTATTTTTATAAATCAAAAATACAAAAATAAAAACTAATTGATTTTTGCTTAATGAACAAAAGTTTTCATTGTTAACAAAAGATTATTTTCAAGAATTGAAGTATATTTTTTAAAGGTTTAAATTAATATATACTATATTTCAAAGCATTGCCTGAAAAGTAATATGACCTTTCCTAGAATGCCCACACATATAAAAATACACTCACTTGAAATAAAAAACACACACACTTTACACATTCTTCTTTGCAGATTCAACAAACACAAACAAAAACCCTTTTAAGCCCACATAAGCTCGTATGCATGTAAGAGAAAATGCAAAAATATGCTTTATAAATGTTTTATATCGCGAACAAGTTTTTGTAGGTCAGAGTTCAAATGAAATGTTGTGTTTAATTCATCAAAAATGTGAATATAATTTAAGTATTTGCAGGATTTCCTACAATAACTTTGTGTTGCGTGTTTATTCAATTTATGTAACATCTAAAAATACAGCATTTTAATGCTTTAAAAATTTATTAGTTTTTTGAAATTTAACAAATTTATAAATAAATTACAAAAATCACTTACAATAATTTCCTCTTTATAAAAGTTACAAATAGTGCGCAAAACCCTATAATCTTACGTTTTACCTAAATGAATTAAATTTAAATTTATTTACCAATAAAGAAAAATTTACATTATGACTTTTTGATGAAACATGACTGGTTAAAGTGGAAGTTTTATACTGAAACTGATAAAAAAAAATCTCACAGTGCTGTTTTTGCACTGCGTGCGAGTTATTTGTCTAGAATTTTTGTATATAAATAACTGGAAATATAATGAATAGATTAATAACATGCCTGCTATACTAATTTGGCATTTTGAGTGATCTGTTTGACTTTATTAAGATCCATTAACTGTACCTCATTCAAAGTAAATCAAATTATTATTGCTGTAATTTTGTCTATTTTTTTTTTTTTTAATTTTTTTTATTATAACATCTGTGTATCGTGAAAGAAAATTTAAGTTTTATGCAGCCTCATTTAGTGCTGCTAATTAAATTGAATCTAACGAGTGATTTTTTAAGAGCTTGAGAACTTTTTTTTTAAAACAAACGCATAAAATTTGCAAAATCTCATCGGTTCTTTATTTGAAACGTTAGATTGGTCCATGACATTTACTTTTTGAAGATAATTTCATTTAAATGTTGACCGCGGCTGCGTCTTAGGTGGTCCATTCGGAAAGTCCAATTTTGGGCAACTTTTTCGAGCATTTCGGCCGGAATAGCCCGAATTTCTTCGGAAATGTTGTCTTCCAAAGCTGGAATAGTTGCTGGCTTATTTCTGTAGACTTTAGACTTGACGTAGCCCCACAAAAAATAGTCTAAAGGCGTCAAATCGCATGATCTTGGTGGCCAACTTACCGGTCCATTTCTTGAGATGAATTGTTCTCCGAAGTTTTCCCTCAAAATGGCCATAGAATCGCGAGCTGTGTGGCATGTAGCGCCATCTTGTTGAAACCACATGTCAACCAAGTTCAGTTGTTCCATTTTTGGCAACAAAAAGTTTGTTAGCATCGAACGATAGCGATCGCCATTCACCGTAACGTTGCGTCCAACAGCATCTTTGAAAAAATACGGTCCAATGATTCCACCAGCGTACAAACCACACCAAACAGTGCATTTTTCGGGATGCATGGGCAGTTCTTGAACGGCTTCTGGTTGCTCTTCACTCCAAATGTGGCAATTTTGCTTATTTACGTAGCCATTCAACCAGAAATGAGCCTCATCGCTGAACAAAATTTGTCACATTTGAACATTTCGAACCGAACACTGATTTTGGTAATAAAATTCAATGATTTGCAAGCGTTGCTCGTTAGTAAGTCTATTCATGATGAAATGTCAAAGCATACTGAGCATCTTTCTCTTTGGCACCATGTCTGAAATCTCACGTGATCTGTCAAATACTAATGCATGAAAATCCTAACCTCAAAAAAATCACCCATTATTTGGGTTGGCTTCACACTTTCACTAATAGGTCCAGATGGTATTTCCTTCTCGGTAAAAGGGTGCTGTGGCTGAGGTGTACCTAGAACATAACCATTAACAATTTTTTTCTGATATGCATTAGTTTTTTATATTCTTAATAGTATATATCACAAAGCCCTCCTTCGCAGGTATTACTTTAAAGCACGAAATCGTCTGCGAATTATAATACGAATAATATGGCTGTAAAGCCTGAAGATGATAGTACCCACTTCGCTCTGCCATCCCGCTTTGAAATAATTATTACTTGCAATTGCATAGTTACTAAAAGTTAAGCTTGCTCTATCCCTTTTCCAAATAAAGTAACGTATTTAATTTTTAGGCATATCAAGCTTTAAAAAGTTGATCATCTTGTATTATTTAGTTCATACTTTTTCTGGTACTCCAGAATTGAACCTACTGATGAATTCATTGGCTTCAAGTATAGAGCAATATGTTGGACATTGTTGTAAAGACATAAATCTAACACGGTTTTTATGTGAAACTTCCAACGGTTTCTAACGAATAGTTTATGTGCTTCGAGGCATCATGAAGCATCATTTAAAGTATTTTTACAGTAGAATTGTAACAAATCTACACTCACTGTCCGATGTAAATGATGGGCGTACTATGATAGATGCCGCTACCTAAACCATCACATATGACAGTGTATTTTTATCTTCAAAAATTATTTTTCTCAGACGAAATAAGAGAAAGAGAGAAATAGTCATATGCTAGGATAGACGCCAGATTTATCTTTAATATTTTTGATTTAAAAGTTTTGAAAATTTAGCTTATCTGGAATATGATTAATATTTAAGATCCATTTTAAGTTCCATAAATATTAACACTGATACGCCCTCGTTTGTAAAACACCAATACATATAATAAAATAGTTACTCATTTCCGTCTGTCTGCTTTTCTTTAACGTTCACATGACGTAAAAACTACTGGATAGATTTTAACAAAATTTAGTGAGAAGAATCCTAAGTAACCTGATCCCAATATAGGATACCTTTTTTTCCACAAAAATATCTTATTTCCAAGAGAAAGTGGATAAAAAGCACTGAAAGTACGCAGTTGAACTAATCGGATATGCATACTTTATTTTTTATAAAGTAAAAAAATACATAAACTGATAAGCAGCACAGTTTAAGGCGTAACTTAAAACGCCTTAGCCGGTATTACCACATACCACTAAATCACCGTCGAAAATAATCACAACATGCAATTGCAGTGTTGCCATAAGCTAAGCTTTACTACCACACTAACCATCTGTCTTATCTACAACTATCCTTTTCTAAATGAAGTAACACAGTTAACATAGGCATTAAATGCCTGAGTGTTACTTATCTTTAAAAAATTATAATAATAAAAACGTAAGGGTCTTTGGTGTGGATTGCTTTCAAAGCAAAATCGAACAAAATATTGCAAGGACGCTGACGAATTGGCGGGCACAGCTAGTAAATAATATAAATATAGTATATACAATTTAGACCATAAATAACTCCTAACCACAGCCAAACTATAGACAACTAACACAATTCAAACAATGTGTATTAATTATTCTATTATAATAAATCAATATAATCTTCATTAGCCGCAATTTTGTCCATCATGCATTTATAATACATAGGTCCACTGTTGTCACGTACAATAATAATGTATGTGCCTGGACTACACCATAAACTCAATATATTTAACCATTAAATATAATAAAATTTTATACAATATAATGTTGAAATAATTTTTTTATTTTATAACAATGACATTTAATACTTTTAGAGT